>CM067307.1:28785708-29163208 GCA_034231615.1 Meghimatium bilineatum
CCCTACAGCAGTTTGCTGCCATGGGACCCACCTTTACCGTTTTTAAAATTTACACGGCACACAATGTTTCTTCATTTAATCCATTTCTTCTTCAAAACCATTGGGATGACTATTGCTGCCTGTTGACATACCATATCCTTTGGAACATCTATGGTTGATGCACTACCTATTATTTATCCCGTGTGCAATAGGATGAAAAGCTAGCTCACACCGTATGTCTTAAGGTTATCCAACTATCTGTTTTCTGAAGATGTGCTGGCATAAGTCACTCCTTCAGATAATATTTTAGTACATGTAATGAAATAGTGTTCTAGATGACATAGATTGTAAACACATTGGTTCTCATCCAGGAGTAATACAGACACAAACCTTTGGAATATATTAATACTCCCAAAAAAGACGGAACTATATTCAACAGGGGAATTTCAAGAAATGAATGAGAAAAGTATTCAATCGTCTTACATTGTATCACTGGAGAAGAAGAACAGGAAAAAAACACCATATATAATTTGGGAAGCTTTGATCAAAAATTATGTTGGGAAATGGATTATAGAAAACTACTTGCTGTGGTTTCACTATTGTCTGTCCCCAGGTGAACTATGGTTGATCATATTCACACTTGCCATTAAGCTTAGGCATAGGAGCTTCAGCTGTCGTTCCAAGGCCAGATGAGTTGCCTTGGTTGCATTAAGTCCATTTTTGTTCACGGCTATCATGATGTTTTCTTTCCACAATTTTCTTGGTCTACATTTGGCCTTATGTCCTGCCTGATAGTCTTTTGTTATATGCCCTTATTAGTATTTGGTTTGGGTTCATTCGCTTAAGGTGACCAAACCATTTTACTTGCTCAATATATGATATTGAGCAACTCTTTTCCTAAATTCTTCATTTCTTATTTTATCTAGTTTTGTAACCATTGCAGCTTTTCTCAGAGACTTCATTTCACATGTAACGATTTTCCTCTACTGCGAAGCTGTTAAAGACCATGTTTGACATTGATAGCAGAGTGTTGGTAAAAAAATTGTAGGTATTATTTTCATTTCTATCTTAATCTTTGGGTGAAGAAGTAATGGTGAAAGTTGGTATGTAACTTTTTGCTTTCTGGCATTTTTTAAAAATTTCTTTGTCTAGTCTTCCATTTTCTGAAAAAATTATGTCTAGATATTTAAATTATTTGGATATAACGTTCATCTATTCACTAAACCCTATGTTGCCTTTCAGCATCTGAGATAGAAGAGTTTTCTAGAGATGGATGGCCCTTGTGTGTGCTGAGTATATTGTGGAATTTGTTGCCTCTTATTTCAGCGATCCACCGTTTTTGTGGTAGGCCTCTAGGTCTGCCTTCACTGTATCTGTGTAGCATAGTTTGCTGTGGTATGCTGTCTGATGGTAGTCTGCTGATGTGTGCAAAACATTTGATCTGTTGTCTCTTAATATATTCCAAGATTGGGGTGGGGCCAGTTCTTTGTCTAATGTCCTCATTTCTCACTCTGTCTCTTAACGATATTCCTAGGATTATGAGTAAGCATGCCAATTCCAGTTGTCACAAATTTACATTTGTCTTGTGCTGTTGTTGTCCATGTTTGGCTTTGGTAGCACAGCATTGGCATAATAATTGTTTTGAAGTGTTATTTTGGTGTTTAAATCTACATTTTTATTTCTGAAGATTGGTGTCATTTGCCCTAGGGCTTGGTATGATTTACTACATCTATTGTGTATTTCTATGCTGCTCTTGCTGTCTTTTTTTATATTGCTTCCTAGGTATGAGAATTCTGTCACTTGTTTAAGTCTGTTGTTGCCTATATATATATATATTGTTGTTTATTTCTGTTCTTCCTATCTTCATTATTTCGGTCTTTTCTATATTTATTTTCATGTTAAAGGTTTGCCATGTTTGATGTAACCTGTCTACTTGTTTTTATAGTTGCTCTTCTGATGATGCTACTAGTGCTTGGTCGTCTGCGAATAGCAATTCGTTTAAGTTATAGATAAGTAGGTTATACGTTGAAAATGGCCTGCATAATGCACTTCCGAGAACTGCTGCATGTATCCAAGAAATGGCAAGAACAAACAATCCCAGGAATCTCATTTATTGCAGCCTTCATCTATTCTGAAACACAATCGTCTGGAATTTTATTGAACTGTTTGTTAACATGTGAAAATGTTTTGATTAGTTTGTTCATTAATATGTTCAGAATTAATGTTTGTTAACATGTGAAAATGTCTTGATTAGTTTGTTCATTAATATGTTCAGAATTAATGTTTGTTAACATGTGAGAATGTCTTGATTAGTTTGTGCATTAATATGTTCTGAATTAATGTTTGTTAACATGTGAAAATGTCTTGATTAGTTTGTGCATTAATATGTTCTGAATTAATGTTTGTTAACATGTGAAAATGTCTTGATTAGTTTGTGCATTAATATGTTCAGAATTAATGTTTGTTAACATGTGAAAATGTCTTGATTAGTTTGTGCATTAATATGTTCAGAATTAATGTTTGTTAACATGTGAGAATGTCTTGATTAGTTTGTGCATTAATATGTTCTGAATTAATGTTTGTTAACATGTGAAAATGTCTTGATTAGTTTGTGCATTAATATGTTCTGAATTAATGTTTGTTAACATGTGAAAATGTCTTGATTAGTTTGTGCATTAATATGTTCAGAATTAATGTTTGTTAACATGTGAAAATGTCTTGATTAGTTTGTGCATTAATATGTTCAGAATTAATGTTTGTTAACATGTGAAAATGTCTTGATTAGTTTGTTCATTAATATGTTCAGAATTAATGTTTGTTAACATGTGAAAATGTCTTGATTAGTTCATTAATATGTTCAGAATTAATGTTTGTTAACATGTGAAAATGTCTTGATTAGTTTGTGCATTAATATGTTCAGAATTAATGTTTGTTAACATGTGAAAATGTCTTGATTAGTTTGTTCATTAATATGTTCAGAATTAATGTTTGTTAACATGTGAAAATGTCTTGATTAGTTCATTAATATGTTCAGAATTAATGTTTGTTAACATGTGAAAATGTCTTGATTAGTTTGTTCATTAATATGTTCAGAATTAATGTTTGTTAACATGTGAAAATGTCTTGATTAGTTTGTTCATTAATATGTTCTGAATTAATGTTTATTTACAATGTCATTCAAGTTGTCTTGTGCTGTTGACAAATTTTCTATTTGACTACTTGTATCAGTTAACAAATTTTTAAAAATTTTCTGTGCCACTATAAAAATAATTCAAGTGAGTGTCTAGTGTAATTATTACAATTCACATTCACTATTACAAAGTAATAATGTTGACAAAACGACTTGCAATTTTATATACATTATATTGGGGGGGGGGGGGTGTAGGAATTACAAATTCTCCTAATGGGAAATGAGGCCAAAAAGGTTGAGAACCATTGGTATTTCTTGTTAAACACAGATTGTGTATGCTATTGTTCTAGTTGATTACATATATTGTATTAGATATTGTTCTGTAGTTGATTACATCGTCTGTATAATATATTGTTCTTTGCACGCTTGTATGATACACTGGAATCCCTCTGTAGCACGTTCGGTTATCATTATAACACATTTCCCTATTTAACAACACTTTTCAAAATCCCTAGTTATTTTTATGACTTATTGTTTATACTGCACATAAATGAAATCAACACCCATAGCAGAGATGCAGAAAATGGGAAGAATGCAAACACTTGGCGAACGCAGAGACACAAAAGTACTAATTCAAGCAGAAAAGTTTCAGTGTATGCCAAGTCATCCAATGAAGGAAAGATTCCAAAATCTAGCAATGGGGCGACTGAAAAGGAGCAGTTTTATCCATCAAGCTAAACGACCCCGTAGACAGCTTACGGACCTACCTGAAGTTGACAGCCTCTTACGGTCTGTACCAGAACAAACCCCGTGGAGTGAAAGGCATGGAATGTCAATATACATTCAGACCCATGTGAAAGGAATACTAAGCGAGGACGAACAGAACAGTATGCAGCGAAGGACAGTCACCCTCAGTTTCCTGGATGAGGAATATCCACAAGATGTATGGGTCAGAGTATACACAGATGGGTCAGCACAGAATGCTGTGAGGAATGGAGGTGCAGGTGTATATATAGAATATCCACACAAGCCTAGAGATACAATCAGAATACCGACAGGAAAATTCTCCTATAATTATGATGCAGAAATCCAGGTATTCCTGACAGATGCAAGGTCAGTGCTTCAAGCTCTCCAGTCTGAAAGACTTGAAAAAACTACTTAGCGAATTGTCGTACCAGTATAGTTTAACCATGCAGTGGATACCCTCTCACTGTGGAATACCAGGAAATGAAAAAGCAGACCAACTGGCTAAGGAAGGCGCTGCCGAAGACCAACCAGATATACCAATCACCTACCATCAGAAAAAACAGATGATCAAGTCAATAAGAAAGCCACAAACACCAACACAAGATGACTATCACATTATGAACAGATCAGAACAAGTTATAATTCTACATCTCAGAACAGGACACAACCGTCTCCGCAGTCACATGTAGACAAAGTTCAAGATTGGCAACACGGCCATGTGGACAGGCAGCACAGAGTGCCAAACATATACTTCAAGATTGTTCTGAGCATGAAACACTGAGGCAGACATATTGACCAGAGGAAACAACACTGGAATCAAAGCTCTATGGGACACTGTATGAACTACAAAAGACAGTGAGTTTTATTCAGGAGACAGAATTACAGATATAGACATGTTTCAAGTGAACGAAAGAAGAAGAAGAAGAATACTGCATATAGAGAGTTTTTATTATTACATAAATATTCTGTCGGTCAGAATCAAGTTGTTATAATGGGATTTAACGATACTGCTTATAACGAATTTATATTATTACATAACTATTCTGTCGGTCAGAATCAAGTTGTTATAATGGGATTTAACTGTAATAATAAAAACAGTTGAACTATTCTGTGTAGAGAATATTTTTTCAAGTATCATCATCATCATGTGTTTTCCGGCAGTAGCTCCGTTGTTTTCCCCCGAACCATGTCAAAGGAAGCTTGAATTGTTATATGATCTAATTGGCTCGTCATCTCTGCTATAGATGTATCGTATGGAAGAACAAACAAACAATAATTGTGAAATGAATTAGCTTATTTGCGGGTCTTTCCGTTTCAACCGTAGCGCAGACTCACATATGTCTGAGCACGCGCGTGCTTGTGATGGCAAGAGAAGTGTGGAGAAAACGTGCAGCTTCCAAAATACAATCAATTTGAATAATATAATGAACGTAATAAAAGCCGCTGTTGAAACAAGTGCAGGGCAACTATAAATATTTGGATTCCAATTTTGGTTACTACTTTCATCCGTATGTGAACTTGACCTGTCTACTTAAGCCATGAAAAGTTGTCGTTTGTGTAATAGAGTTTAATGATTATTGAATGGGAGTATTATTGTCGTCGAAAGAGAGCTCTTTAGTATGTTTCAAAATAGTGGCTTTCGTATGTTTCAAAATAGTGGCTTTCATTAGCCACATAAAAGATCTGTATAGGTTAAATATGGAAGCTTTGATTGATCGATTTAACTAAGGCAGTGTTTTGAAAATAACAGACAGGGACACATAATAACGATACAAAATTAGGTTTAACTCCGGAGATCGTAGTGACTTGATTACAACAACAAATAGAGAGGGGTGGAGGTGTTCTGGAAAAGGGTTAACTTGTTGCGGGGGAGGGGGGAAGAAGAGATTGACAAAAGTTGATGTCAACATAACGGTTTTTGTACAATTAAATTGTGCGAATGTGAATTAAAATGTCTAAAAATCATACACCTTATGTTGTTCCCCCAGCATTTTTTCAGCGTCGCAATATTTGTGGAGGTAGGGGAGTGTGGGTAACAATTTTTGTGATATAATTAGGCGGGGGAAGGGGGGGGGGGGTCCTATATTCTTGGTTAGTTAGGTTGTTGAGAAAAGAGGGAGCGGGTACAAAAATGTTGACGTAATTTATGGATATCCCTAAGACATTGTCCTCCACTTGTCTGATGTTTGAAAGCTCTCGTCATCATTATTAGATGCTGTCTCCGCAACGAAAGTTGGCTGTAACAGACCTCCAACATTCGCTGTCTCTTGTTTTGGTGGTGAAATCAGCCAGGATTTTTTAACCTGTACATCTTGTGATGTTACTATCCCACTTGTATCTCTGCCTACCTCTTGCTCGCTTCCCTTTGACTTTACCCTCAAGTAAGGTCTTCAATAAGGTGTCATGTCTTTTAATGTGACCAAAATATTTTATGTGCCTGATCTTTATTTCTCTTAGTAATTCTTTCTTCATGTTAAGTGTTTTTAGCACCTCTTTATTTGTTTTCGTCTCTTAAGATGATGTTCTCCATATTCTTCTATGTATCCACATCTCAAAGTCATCAATTCTGTCTTCTAATTGTTTAGTGTCCATGTTTCTGAGCCATACATTAATATGGAATAGATGTAGCATTTTATAATTCTCATATTTAACTTGCTTGTAATTTGTTTAGATATTAATAATTTCCTCATGTTATTGAAGGTACTTTTAGCCATTCCTATTCTCCTTGTACTTCTGTTTCACATCTGACCTCATTTGTGACTATGTGCCCAAGATATTGATACTGTGTTGTAGTTTCTCTCCACATGTTTATGTTTAGCGCTTGTTCTTCTGTCATTTTGTTGATTATGATGGGTTTTTTTAATTGTATATTTATCGAAATTTATTTGGATATTTGTCCATATTCTTTACTTGATTTATCGACTTGATCTATTAGTCTTTGTAGTTCATGTTCACTTTCTGCTAAAAGAACAGTGTCATCTGCATAAATCAATACCAACACTCTCCCTGGATTATGGGAAACAGTGCAGTGATTATTAATTGCATTTCCATATTCCTATTTCTCTGAGCGTGGGTTTAGTGCTGTAGGGAATTTACAGTCTAAGAAAAGGAAACTATCACATATAACTGAACGTGGCGATTTACGACTGTTTTTAACGGTAGTTAAACCAGATATTAAACAACTTTTTAAAATCCACCAGACTCATGCGTCACTTATATATATATATATATAAAACTAATTATGTATATACTTTAAATGTTTAGTCATATATCTTTCTATCTATTCGCTAAACCCTTTGTTGCCTTTCAGCGTCAGGGGTAGAAGAGTTCTTTGGAGACGGCCCTCTTGTGTGCTGAGTATATTGTGGAATGTGTCGCCTCTTTTATTTCGGTGGTCCTTCGTGGTCGGCTTTTAGGTTTGCCTTCACTGTGTCTTTGTAGCATAGCTTGATGTGGTATGCTGTCTGGTGGTAGTTTGCTGATGTTTGCAAATTATTTGATAGCTGTTTGGTGTCACACTGAAGGTGGTGTGAAATGTCTCGCAGATGTACACTATCAGAACCGCTGACCTACAAGTGCAACCGACCTCATTAAAAGTTGTCTGGGATAAGTTTAGTCGGTTGCAAGAATCTGGATTATTCCCTTTGACTAATGTCTTGACGTCTGATTTATGTCAGTAGCTAGGTTCTCTTATTTCTTGGTATAGCTCAGCGGGTATTAGTAACCGGTACAAGCGTATTTCTGACGCCAGAAATAATGTGCTTATATCTTTAAACAAATAAAATAAAATAATATTAGTAAATGGAGAATAGGAAAAATTAAGATATTAAAGATGTTGCTGTTGAAAGAGAAAACAAAGTGAGCAACGAGAGTTTTTCTCTCTCTTGTACCAGTAATCAAATCAAAGAACATATAATTCAGCTTCCAGTCATTCCACTGTACAAGTGAACGCAAGTTGTGTCGTCCTTACTTGTCGTATTTGATTTATACGTGTGTTATCCTTGATAAAGTCCTTTCGGTCGAAACGTCGACTTGTGCGTGTGCATATGTATGTTATTAGCAAAACGTCATTATCCCGTTTCACGCTTTACCTCAAAGAACATGTAGCGTAACTGAAAAGTAAGAGTTCGCTTCAAGTCACTAGTAGAACGCCGGTTTGAAAGTGTAGTCGTTGTATCTATTTGATATCTTTTGTTTGTATTCGTTCTCAAACTTCCTCTTATCAAATGTGTGATAGGTCATGATATTGTATCTCTGAGATGTATTTCAGAGAACGGAGATTCGCTGATATCTTGTGCAGAAGGGAAATGGTCTTAATAGATTTCTAAGGAAATGTATACTAGAGAATGGAGATGCACTGAACTTTTGTACAGCAGGGAGATGATCGTACTAGATTTCTAAGGGGATGTATATCAGAGAATGGAGATGCACTGATCTTTTTATTTTTGGTAGCAGAATAATTATCTGGTTAGATTTCCAGTGGAATGTATTTGAAGGAACGGAGATGCGCTGTGTCGCTGTTTTAAAAAAAAAATTTGCGCCAGTGGCAGCACTCATCACAATTCACGTTTATAACTTTTTATGCATAAAGGTGTTTTCTGGGTGACCGACGTTCGATTTTAGGAGGGAAAGGCGTCACTTGTGAATGAAAAAAATTTCGGTGGTTGTTCAAGGCACAGGAGAGTGGGCACCAATGCTAAAGTTCTGTGGAATTCCTATAGAGGCAACGAAAAATCTGATACTTGTCGGGCACTGGGATAGTGGGCGTCATAGCCATGAGGCAAGAGATAATTAGAGCGGGCATAGATACACGCAATTTATGAAAGAGATCCGGCTGGTAATTGCGAGCGCTTAGCTCTTACTTCCTATTTGCAGCGGGGTTGGTTTTTTCTGAGCTTTCTTTCATACCAAGGCGATTTCGGGTTATCCTTCTACCAAACCAGCAACTGTTTAGTGAAATGTAACGCACCTCCTAGTCACGTTCCTTTCAACCGCGGACTTTAGTCCAATTTGGTTATTTTAGACCTTTTAACCATAAAATAATAGTGGGCCAACAACTGAATTGGCACTGGACTTATATACTATTAGATGGCTGGTGGAATATATGGCAGTGGCCCCCTCCGCTCCGTGGCCTTGACGCTGGTTCACAATCAAGTATTTATCTGGAGACGGCTGAGACTGCGTCCACATCCTGTGAACTGTTACGTAATGGCTGTACATAAATTACGTCACATCCCCCCTCCCGTCGAGATATTGTGAAGGAAATGATTCAGGGACACCCCCTGCCCGCTTAATTATGACCAAAGAGGATGGTACACCACCCCCCCCCCCCAACTAAATTTAAAAATAAAAATAAAAACTACATGATTAATGTATATAAATGTATGATGTATTATGGATGTCTACGTTTATGAACCTCACCCCCCCCCCCATGTCAACAATTATCATACGTTTTCCAGATTAATTTATCCCCTCCCCCCACCCCAGTTGAAGTAATTTACGGACATCCGTAAGTAGTACTGGTAATCCTCTAATTCTTCATGTCCTCCTTCCGTGAATTTGTTTGTGTATTGTTTCCTGGAAACACATCCCTTCATTTTTTATCTTGTGAACTTGATTTTGACAAGATTTGGTAAGATCAGTATTCAGATCTTTATAGCTAAGTTATACTTTTATACGGATGTCAAAGCTGGACACTCATTGCAGATATGGACAGGAGGATTCAGGATTTTGTAAACGTGCTACAGAAGTTTGTTAAGAATTTGTTATGTAAAGTTTTCATTCATTCATTTTTCTTTTGCGCTGAAGTTAGCGCATAGGACAGAGGTCAGATCTCCCCAATTCTGTCTGTTCAAAGCTATTCTGTGCAGTTCTTGAATACTATGGATATTGTTTATTTTAATTTTTCTAAGTATTGTTCTTCTGAGTGTTTCTTTTGGTCTACCCCTGGCTCTTTTGCCTGTAGGTATCCATTCAAGAGATTGGTGGTGTATTCTGTTGATGTCTGCGCGTAGGACATGCCCGATGTAGGACCAACGGAGTTTTCTGATAACATCTGTGCTGAAATTTTGATGCGTCTCTTCTCTGATTTTACCATTTGATTTGAATTCACTCCAATGGGTGTTAGTTATCCTACGAAGATATTTGTTCTCGAAACTCAGTAATTTCTTTTCTGAAGATAAAGAGCTTTTCCAGCTCTCACATCCATATGATAGCACCGGAATAACGCAGGAATTAAATAAGCGCATTTTCGTGCTTGTGCTGATTGACTTTGACCTCCAGATATTAGACAGTCTGTTAAAGGCACTTGATGATAGGGCAATGCGAGTTGTAATTTCTGGCATGACATCACTGTCGAGTGTTAATTTGCTTCCTAGATAGGTGAATTTGTGTACCGTTTCAAGTTGTTGTCCATTTAAAGTAATTGCGTTAGGTGGACTTCCGGTAGTGACGTCCGTTGATGGAGGGTGTTTCTCTAATCAAGTCTGGGTCATTCCGTCGCTCGTTGGATTAATCAACTAACATCGTAAAGTCCAGACCGATGTGTGTAACAAGTATATATAGTACCAAGACAAATATATTCGTCCGGCAGCAATAAACAAACTTGCAGGTTATCAAGAACCACTTTTGGCAGTGGCGAAACGGCATCTTGTTTGTTTTGTACATGTAACAAAATACGACTCACTTTCTAAAAAAAATTTGTAAGAAGTAAGTGAATGGTGGAAGGAGAAAAGGCAGACAATGAGATACTGTGTTGGTAACATCAAGGAATGGTCTGGGCATGATTTTTCTACACTCCTTCAAATGGCTGAAGATAGAGGTGTTTGACGGGCTGTTTGTGCTGATGTCTATAGTATCACTCCTACGACCCTGACAGGATATGTGTTTTATTATTATTATTTCCTTATAATTCTGCACTCAACTCGTTGACAGGTTGACATTCGGTCTAATATGCGATTTAATACGCATGGCATACCAGGTTCTTGTCATATGTCAAGAGTATCGACTCACAGATCACGCTATCTGTACCGAAACATTATCTTTCGCGTGAGAATCGTCAGGAAAATAGATCAATGAAGTGCTGTTTAGTTTTATATTCTGCCTTTCATTCTAGTATCTTCTTCTGCGTTTGTTATCAAACTCACATCCCCGTTGAAGATGGATGTGTCGCGCCATTGACGCAAATAAAACGGCGACACAACGCATTTCCATTCTCTGGACTACATACTGCTGGAAATCTAGTAGGAAATGGTTCTGCTACAAGGGAGATCCAGCGGAAGTTTGAGAAAGAAGAAGAAGAAACTCACGCCCGGCTCTGTGGCGGTGTGGTACAGAGCCCGTCAGAGTTCGATCCCCACCATAGGCAATTCTGTATCCGGATCGTTCAGAAAGCACTGACAAACTACTGAACGTATTTATATTGCTTAGAAAATCACTACAACCAAAAATGCTGGTCAAGAGAACGGAATATTTTGTCATTATTTACAGCTAAGCTGCGATATTTGCGCCTTTCGACCTGATACACCCGACTTAGGCATCGTTTTTGATTCTCGTTGACCCTGTATGGGATGGAGAAGGCAATTCCACCTCATAACCTTGGTTGCCTCCTACGAGATGTATCGTAGGTAAGCAGTGTTGATATTCTTATCACCCCTTTCAGGTTCCGGTATTTCTAGTGAGTGTCTAAGAGGCATACAGGACGTTCCCACGTTTTAGATCGGCGCAACACCGTGGCAGTTTGATAACTTACGCGTAGTCGCAACGGTGTTCTATTCCCAGAACAGTTTTCGTCTTCTTCGATCAGATCATTGGCTGTGTTAGAGCGTTTGACTTATCACAGAGCAACACTCAGATTCTTGATCTGCAGTATTAGTAGGCAGACTCGTAAAGTGTTGTCCTTTATGACTGTAAATTATAAGGTACGATGTGGGGTAAATACTCGTGAAAAATGTGTCCCTTATTCCTTATCTTCATACAGGTTCTTTGGTTCTATATATATATATATATATAACACGTGGTGTAGTTTTCTTGTATATTACAACAAACAGTTTCGAATCATACATCTTCATCTTTTTTTGTGTTCTCAATTTTAACTGTTATTTCCCTTTAAAGTCATATATTTTTTTTGATGAATCATTGAAACTTTCCAAATGATTCAATATGGTATGCCGCATGTAAAAGCAATGTGTTAAAAAAAAAGTAAAAGTTTGTAAATAAAAAGAAAACTTTTGTAATTTTTACAGGGTTATCTTATTTAGTTTGACTTTAGTTTTCTAAAATTAAATATTCAGTATTGATACCGCTTTAGTTTATTTGTGCATTCAATTTCTGTAAAAACATAATATACTCATTTCGCTTAAAAAATCACATTAAAGAGAAAATGGTACCACTCCCATAGAAATAGAAATATACAACTCTTCCTAAACATTTTAACATAAAAACTACATGAACCTAATATACATGACATATTCAGTAAAAATAATTTAAAAAATTTGAATGCCTTAGATAGTATAATAGAGGGTTGATTGTGTTTCTTTGTAAAACCGATCGTTTTAAAAAATTGATCTTGAAAATAGATTTAACCGTAGAATGTTTATGACTGTGACACCGAACATGTATTTTTAGATGGCTGACTGAATGGAAAGTAGATCATTTATGGGAATGTCCCTTGTGTAGTGATGCTGGTTCCTGGTCAATTATGACTAGTACTTGTGTCAGGAACCAGAATTATTCTTCGTAGGTTGAGATGCTAGTTTCTGCTTGTTTTTCTATCTTGATGAAAACCTACTGGTCGAAACATCGATTCCGCGTATTTGTTTAATGTATATCTGCATCTTAACACTCAGTTTTTTGTGTTGCTCATCAGCTATTTATGATCTGATCTCAAATACATGATCTCAACGACAGTTCAATAACTCCGTAGCTTCGACGATGTTCTCTGATGTAATTTTGTGCTCACACTTGCTATCGCCAAGTCATGTTCAGGCAGTGTGAATTAAAAAAAAATTTAATACACATTGACGGAAAAAAACCCACAGTCATTACCAAAGATCGAACTCTGGACCTCACGGATTTGAGGCCAACACCCTAACCTCTCGGCCATGGGCCATTCAAGGTGGTGATGAAATAGTCAAAAATGGTAATTACTTGTATCATAAATATCATCATCATCATCAAGTGCCGTCTCCGCAACGAAGGTTGGCTGCAACGTATCTCCTGTCTCTTGTCTTGGTGGTGCACTCTGCTAGACTGTAACCTGTCCATCGTGTAATGTTACTCTCCCACTTGTATCTCTGCCTACCTCTTGCTCGCTTCCCTTTGACTTTACCCTCAAGTAAGGTCTTCAATAGGGTGTCATGTCTTTTAATGTGTCCAAAGTATTTTATTTGCCTGATCTTTATTTCTCTTAGTAGTTCTTTCTTCATATTAAGTGTCTTTAGCACCTCTTTATTTATCATAAATAAAGTAGAACACAATCGAATGAGTGAGAGAACTGTAAAACTATTCCAGCATTCTTCTTTATAACATCTCTATTGTCTTTAATTTTCAACTTTTCTTGTTTGTTTATTGTCCACGACTCTCACATGGAAGCGATTCTTGGACAATAAACAGGAAAATGGGGAAATTAGAGGCAATAGAGATGTGGTTCTGCAGAAGAATTGCTGAGAATACGATGGACTGCCAGGAAAAATAATGTGGAGTCAAATGCGAAACGGAACTTAATCAATAATATAAGAAAAAGACAATCTTCATTTTTTGGTCACGTCATGAGACAAGGAGGTGTGGAAAACAGTCACTATTGAAAGCAACAGAGACAGAGGGCGACAAAGTGAGAAAATATTAGACAGTTTAACAACCTGACACGGCAGGGAAACAACAACGATCTTGATACATAATACTGGAGATAGCGAGCTGTGGAGAGCCATGATCACCTACGCTAGCCAGTATGGTACATTATGAATGAATGTAAAACGAAGGTAGATCAGCTTGACAAACGCCCAGGCTAAAAGATATATGTATGAAAAAATACAAATTACATCACACAAGACATTTTGTTATTATTTTACTGTATGTCTTGTATTTTCTTGAAAGAGACCTTGAGGTTCAAACGTAGGCACAGTCTTGTTTACAGTTATTTGTATTTTTTCATACCACATAGTCTGTAGGCCTAGGTTCATTGTAAAGTTGAACGACTTTGTGTTTTACGTAAGTGTTTTTATATATATATAGCACACGCTCCATATCCACAGTTGACACAAGCAAAAATAGAAACATTCTAGGCAATTGTATAATAATCAATGGACATGCGAACTCGAGTGCTAGGATATTGTATCGAATCAATTCTTATTTATGGATGTGAAGTATTGCACGGCAAAGCTCAAAGTGATCAGGAGGTTACTGAAGTGGCTTTTGAGAAGAATGATGAGCGTTCTATGGCCAGCCAAGAAAACTAGTGTAGAAGTCCTCACAGTTGCTGAAGTAAAAAGACGATTATAGCAAAAATTATAAGCAGACAGTCAAAATGTATGTCATGTGATGAGATGAACAAAACTTGAATATTTAGTTAGTTACTACCAGAAAGATCAAGAGGAGAAGAAAGAAAGATATGTGTTGTTTGATCGGTTGTCACTGCGGCACGAGAGAATGTCACCAACTCAACTTATTAATTAGCAGTACAAGTGACAGCAAGCTGCGGAGAAGCATGCTCGCCTACGCCTCTCAGCATGACACTTGATTAATTGATCATTAACAGGCGGTAATTTTTAGGGTTCAGTTTTGAGGCAGGTGATGTTGAAGAATATAGTTACAACATGCTAAATTCATGGGATCTATCTATCTATCTATCTATCTATCTATCTATCTATCTATCTATCTATCTATCTATCTATCTATCTATCTATCTATCTATCTATCTATCTATCTATCTATCTATCTATCTATCTATCTATCCATCCATCCAATCTATCCATCCATCCATCCATCCATCCATCCATCCAATCTATATATCCATCCATCCCTGTGTATCTGTCTTATATTAACCATTCAACGTACCAAAGCCAGTTTATGTTATATATGATTTTATATTTGGTTAGACCCGATAAATATATACTTTATTTATGTGTGCATCATGGCTAGTTTTTTTAAAATAAAGGAATGATATCCTTTGATCTTTGTAATTATTGAATACTAATTATTGTATATCATTATTTTATATTACCACTTCAGACATTATACCGGATATAACCTTAAAAACCGCATGTCTTGTGTTCAAGAGTGCAAAATAGTGCGGTTTCACGCAATTTAAGTCAATCTTATGATAAACCAATCATGTGTAAATGAGGCCGTATAACTGACTGTAAATATCTGTAAACATGTGTGAGAGATTTGTGTTGACAAGTAGACTTTTGATATATATGACAAATAACCGAAAACTGAAACCAATGACTGCTTTTAGGGAAAAATTTAATTCTTATGGTCTATAATATTTCAAATTCACACACACAATTCAATTGTATGCGTTGTATATTTCTGAGATACATCATTTTGAAGTTGGGTAAAGCTGGTGAATCGTGCTATTTTTGGTCAATTCTAGTGAAACATGAAAACAGGCGAAGCTTGGAACATGGTAGTCTTTTCTTTTTCTGCGTTCGTTCTCAAACTCCTTCAGATTAGCATGATGTAGTCCGGAGAACGGAATGCGTTGTGTCATGGTTTACCGCATTGCTGCGATATCTGCGCCTTTCGGCGTGACACATCCGACTTCAGCATGGCTTTGGGTCTCTGACCATATATGGGACGGGGCAGCCAACTCCATCCCATAACATCCTTTAGTCACCTTTTGCGACATGAATGGAAGGTAAACAGTGTTGCTATTCTTTGCTCCCCTTTCAGGCCCTGGCAACACACGGGCGGAACATGGTAGTGAAGTTTTGCTAATCACTGGAAACACATAATTACACACTCATCAGCATTTCGACCAAAAGGCCTTTATCAGAAGATAAATACTACATACAGAAGAATGGCACTATTTGCGTTCACATAGCAGAGCAAATCATATTTAATTCTGCTATGTGAACGTTAATAGTGCCGTTCTTACTTGTCGTTTTTTGTTGTGTATTTAGTCTTGATAAAGGCCTTTGTGGTTGCTAAGTCGATATGTGTTTGTTATTATGTGTGTTTCCATTGATTAGCAAAACTTCATTACCATGTTCCAAGCTTCGCCATATGGATTTCAGTTTTTATTGTCGATCTTTTGCCATAGAACTCCCCGCGACCCGTACATGAAGGATATTTTTTTGTATCTCCTAAAGATAAAATATTGTCCCAACGGGTGCGTAAACGCAAGACTTTACACATTATCACGAATTCTAAACAATAACATGTATACAAGTAGATGTGTGTTCAAATTGTCAATAATAAAATAATATAAAGTATTAATTACATTTGAAAATAGCAAAATGTGTTAATTGTGGCTATCATATCGCCAACTTGGCAACCATGTTCTGAACGTTCGGTACCGAATTCTAAAAGAAAGAGCGAAAAATGTAGAAACACTAAAATGTGCTAGTGTAAGATTAAATATTGGAGCGAGACCAAATAAGACGATAGAGGTGTCGAAGTGGGCACCAAAGCGAGAGAGGAATACTCAAGTGTTGTTTGTTATGTATTTGTTCTGAGCTCTAAAAATA
Source organism: Meghimatium bilineatum (assembly GCA_034231615.1). Taxonomy (NCBI): domain Eukaryota; kingdom Metazoa; phylum Mollusca; class Gastropoda; order Stylommatophora; family Philomycidae; genus Meghimatium; species Meghimatium bilineatum. Next base: position 28,802,254 of record CM067307.1, read on the forward strand.
GAGTGAGATGATAAAGTGTTAATATGAACTGGCAGACAAGAAATGATAACATTAACCGAATCAATATTCTGGAGAACCTTCTCTGAACTATGGTAATTTGTTCCAGAAAAGTTTTCGTTAACCGTTGTAAAAGCGCCGTGAGAGTATTGACTTGTACAAATTGAGGTCCTAATTGCTGTTTGGGACATTGTTAACACCAGTTTTGTTTTTATTTTGAAACAGGAACTAACAGACATCGCTTGTAGAGTTCTTAGAATGTAACTAGTGTTGCGTGCTGGAACAATACTGGAAATACATGGACGAATTCGACTGTTCTATTACGTGGGAAACTATAATTTTACCCTGGAAATACATGGACGAATTCGGCAGCTCTATTACGTGGGAAACTATACTTTTACCCTGGAATTACATGGACGAATTTGACTGCTATATTACGTGGGAAACTATACTGTTACCCTGGAATTACATGGACGAATTTGACTGCTATATTACGTGGGAAACTATACTGTTACCCTGGAAATACATGGACGAATTCGACTGCTCTATTGCGTGGGAAACTACACTTTTACCCTGGAAAGATATGGACGAATTCGATTGTTGTATTGCGTGGGAAACTATACTTTTACTATGGAAAAAAACATGAACGAATTTGATCGTAGGCTTGGTCTGCCTAATTTCAGTTTTTTTTTCCACCCTGTATAGTAAAAACAAACAAGGCAGGTACAGGTCTAAAAATCGAAACGGAGAGTTCGCTTTTGTCAATGTTTATATTTATTTAGTACGCGTGAATGATGACTGTTTAATTACTACTTCACCGCCTATCATTGTTATTATAGGAACTAATTATGATGGTTAGGTTTCATACAATGTTTATCCAACTAGCAACTGAATATAATCGATATTTATGTATGCAGTGCGCCCCCTCCAATGCCTTTAGTGCTCAATCATTTATCAGTAAGTCCATCTTAGTTATTGTGTGGGGGATCCTCTCAACCGAGAATGTTACCACTTTGCCACTTCCCTACATGCTGAGTTTTATCAGTTCATCTCGGCGAAAACTTTCTTTGCTAATAAATAACACAGTTGGGACGGCATACCATATTATTCTTCATCAACGTTCATTCTCAAACTCCCGCTGATTCTCTCTTGTAGCAGGACAATGGCTATACTATATTTCGAACTGGTTGTGGTCCAGAGAATGGAAATGCGTTTCTTCGCCGCTTTATTTGCGCCGAAGACAAGTTCTCTGTTGATTCTTGATTAGAAAACTGGCTTCACAGCACGTTAGGCATTCCCATAACTGCTCTGCCCTCTGTTCCAGCACCCATTCGACTTGATGGTGTTTCGAGTCTAATACCGCCGAAACAGACGTCGACATCAGGGCACAATTCTGACCCTTGCGACAGGTTTTTTTGTTGTTCCTCCCACCCACGCCGTGCCTGTAACTAGTTCAAGTACAACGTCGGCCTGTCAGAACAACATGGTAACTGTTATCGAAGGTTACGACTACGGGATTGTATAGATGATGTGCCATGGAGACAAGTTCTCTCGTACATCTAGCCTACTAGTGATATAATTACAGTCATCCATCACTCAGTGAATGTAGTAATACAACTGAACGTAAAAGTTACCATCACCGAAGTTTGATGTGCCGGGTCATTGACGCACAACGGCGTTTCCGTTCTATGGACTACATCCTGCTGGAGATCTAGAATACTTCCGGTTGGAATTTTGAAAATGAACCAGAAAACGAAAATGAAGCTATCTCGAGTTTTCCTGAGATTTTAATTAGATGTCAACACAAAGTATGCTTAGAGTGACCGATGAAAATCACGGAAAAAGTTATATTGCATCATTTTGGATGGTTGAATTCTTAAGACTAGCAGATCATAAGACTAACGGGTTAAGTACTGCGTCAGGGAGAACCCACATAGACGGATCATCCGTTAGTTATCAATGAAAATGAAAAATATATAAAAGATAATATCTGACATTTTTGGAGTGATGTTAGATCAGCATTCACATTCATCTTCAGAATTCACATTCATCTTCAAAATTCACGTTTATCTTCAGGATTCACGTTCATCTTCAGAATTCACGTTCATCTTCAGAATTCACATTCATCTTCAAAATTCACGTTTATCTTCAGAATTCACGTTCATCTTCAGAATTCACGTTCATCTTCAGCATCTTAAAAGAAAATCCAGTTTCTTCAGCTATTGAATTCTATTCTTTCCAATCCCTAAAAGAAAAATTATAATGCAGTAAACGAGATTTGAACCTCGCAAATTAGTAGCCATCTGAGAGGATCTGGTTCAAATCCCGTTTATTTCATTATATGTTTTCTTTAACAATAAATTCTCGATGCCTCTATATTATATTCATTTACCAATCCAGAAAAACAGCCTAGACCAGAGAGTCTCAAACTAGGCTGCAATTTGTTCCGAAGTGTTTAGAAGTCAGTCAGAAATTTTGCGAGAACTGTTAGTCTAGCCGAATGTATAAAGGATTATTCAATTCGCCACTTTCTGTGCTGGTACAATAATTTGTGATCGATATACTTAAGCTATTTACTGGAGTTTTGTCTGCATCTATATAACTGCCGTGTCTATCTGTCTGGCCGTACATCTATCTGTCTGACCGACCTTCTATCTATCTGATCGTCCATCCATCTTTCCTACCATTTCTCTGTTTATTCTTATTGTTTATCTATCATTATGTCTATCTGCATCTTTGTCTGTCTATCTCTTGCATGACTTTAGGTCGTGTGTCCGTGCATCCATGAATATCTCCGAAAAGATGTTAAAATGGTCGGTTAAACAGATCCCTAACACCTTAATGTGTATAGTTATGTCTAAACACATTACAGCATATCCAAGGGCACTCTGTTATAAGCATCCTCCAGGTCTATTGCAGCAGCGAATGTCTCTATTCGTTTGTCAAAACCTTCGAAAACATCCTGCGCGAACACGGCGGCATTGTACCAAGTCTGCTTACCTGGACGATAACCTCCCAATGTTGATGGTAGTCTATTATTCTTTTCTAGATGTAGGGACAATTTCCACGCCACAATCTTTTCTAACAACTTGCCGATCGTATTCTGCATGGTTATGAGTCTGAAACCTTGTATCTTAGCATGACTCTTGCCAGGCTTGGGTAGTGGCATCAAGTAACTATGCAACCAGTCCTCCTCTACTTTGCCGTTCGCTAGGCTCTTGTTGAACAACATTGCAAGCTCCTTAAGGTCTTCGTCTGACCTGCCTTTGAGATCATCGTACCTAATGCCGTCAGGTCCTGGCGCAGTTTCTTGATCTTTTCAGTACGGCTGTAATATCTTCAAGAGTAATTACATTATCGCTTTCCAAAGCTGTCTCCATGCACATGTCTGTGACTGTTTTCATGATTTTATTGTAATTCACTATTTTCCTCTGACCGATTTGTGCCTTGTAATGAGCCAGCAGTGCTGCACCCTTATTCTCATCTGTCTTCTGCCATACCAAGTTTGTGCTATGAAAATTGGGGATTGTTATACGCTTGGATTTCTTTAATGACCATAATGCTGCAACTCCAAGTAAGTCCATTTGTTGTCAGGTGGATTGTCTCTGCACTTTATCAGAGACAGGTTGTTCTTAGGTGTGGGAGTTGGTCTTCACCACCAACAGTCATAAATCCAGGACTACCACAAGGGTCACCTCTGTCCCCAGTACTATTCAATGTGTATACAGTTCAAATTACAAGCTGGCAGATTGCAGGACCAGGGAGAACCATGTCTTATGCTGATGACATCTTGGTATATAGGCAGAGCAGAGATAGAGAAAGAATTGCCAGAAATTTGCAGAGGGAGCTTGATCGCATAGGAGAATGGTGCAGTAATTCTGGAGCTTTTGTTAATCCATCAAAGGCATCGATAACATGGTTTTCCCTAAACAATCACATAGTGAACACGTCCACGCCATCGGTTACTTTGAGAGGGGATGTCCTCGAGAGAACCAGCACAATTAAGTACTTGGGGGTCATGTTGGACCTAAGTCTGAGTTTCAAAGATCATGTTGACCACATAATTGTAAAGGCTTATAAAGGTCTTGTGGCGATGAAAGTTTTGGCTGCTGCTCAATGCGAACAGAGACTGCTATTTTTGCTGTATCAGGTATTGGTGGTGGCGGTGGTAGAGTAAGCACTGGCAATTCTGACACTGAGTCAAACTCAAACAGAAAGATTGGATAGAATCCAAAATGAAGCAATGAGAATAATTTTGGGGTGCACGAGAGATACGTCGGCTCGGGCTATGCAATACCTACTCGATTGCCCAACTGCGGAGCAAAGAATACAAATGTGCAGGGCGCGGGACTACCTAAAAATCACCGCTGATAAAGAGCACCCTCTTCACCCAGAAATTATCAAAGTGAAAGGAAGTCGACTAAAGAGAGGAAAGTCGTGGATGGGGCGCGCAGAGGACGTTATACAGAGTGTCTGCAGATTGGAGGATGTACTACCTGGTACCGAATGGAGTCTGGCACCCTCGGATTACCCAACAGCCTTCGAAGGAGTAATAACACTCAATAGAGAGTGCAGGGAATGATGTCCGACAGTGGTCGAGTAGGAGGTGCGCGATCTGATCAGTGAGAATTCTAGGGAAGGTGATATAGGAGTTCACATCAGGAGTTACTGGGCTTTCACGGCTCAAAGGTGGGGGGAGTTTATCAGAGAGGAAAGTGGTGCATTCGTTCAGACGACAAGCAGCTTGACAATGGAGATTCTGGCGGTGACCAAAGCTTTGCAATGGGTCTGCTCACAGACTGTCTGCGAGCATGCCTGTATCCTCAGTGACTCCATGAACATGATTGTGAAAGTTCAGGCGGGGTACGTTCGTGAACAGTGTCTGGATGCAGTGAATAATTCCTGTGTGCGTGACTTTTATTTTTGTGCTGGGACACGCGGGAGTCCGGGGTAATGAAAGAGCAGATAGGTTGGCCGCCCACGCTGCTACTACGGCTGTTGGTGGAGCGATGGATCGGGCAGACATTTTGAATGACCACGTGAAAACGCACGAACAAATGACTGTACAAGTGACGATGACTCTTGTTCCATGATTAGAATAAAGGAACTTGGTTTGAAATATGGTGTCGCTAGAAAGGAGAGTTTTCGTGGGCGAAAAAGAATGATGGTCAATCAACAACGTACTGGGACTGTCAGTCAACGTGTAATGGCGGATACACTCAAGGAAAGATCTGAGCACCTATGGACTTGCCCGGAGTGCAATGACGATGATCCAACGACTAACTAACTAACTAACATTACAGCATGGTATGAAACCCATTACGGAGATAAAGAGTTAATAAAATCTTTTATAGATGTATAATAATCTAAAAATAATTTTTGTGTTAAACCTTTTCTTTCAGACCATCTATCAATGAATGTCTCCCGTGTGGTAACATATGCCTGCATTTCTAGTTAAAGGTGCAAAGAATTGGGTAGCTGTCTTCTTTCTAGGCATGCCGGAGGAGGCGACTAAGGAAAGTTGAGGGATAGGCTGACAACCTGTCACCTGTGACAAAAATCGTTATTGTCAAATCGTGTCTCCATGTAGCGAGTGGTGTCTCGTTAATGCCCATATCAAACCAATTTACGCCGTTTTACCACTGCCAAACGTGTTTCTTGATATCTGCAAGTTTCATATCTTTTATTTGCTGCCGGTCACATATATTTGTCTTGTATTTTATATAGCTAATTAGTAAATGTCTGTAGCACTTGTTTTCAACAGCCTGAATCATTCTTTCTGTGTCTGCATTGAGTATTGTTGCATTGTGTATGCAACTTTGACATCCGTATAAAAGTATAATTAGCACTAGCAACCTGAATAGATTGATCTTTACTGTAATACTGATCTTACTTTTGCAAATCATATTCAACCTTTCCATGGCAGCCATTTCCAACTGTAGTCTTAGTTTAATCGCATTTCCCGAGTTTCCATCATCACATATTTGGGACCGGACATATTTAAAGATGGTAACTTTTTCAAGTTTGTAACCGTTCAACTGTGAGATAATGCTTAGGTTCAATGGTCACCAATATCATACTCTTATCGATGCTAATTTCCTTGCCATGTTTCCGACCAACTTCTTCCAACTTTGATGTGAAGATGAAATGCAGGCTAGCGGACATTGCACCTTTATCCTTGTGTGGCAGACTCCTTGGTGACGGGGGATTCCATCACCCGGTTAGGTCAACAAATCTGACTTGTTGGCCCAGAAGTGTGTGCTGTGCTGATGGCTGTACGTGATAATCCTGAGATCCTGGTGCACTGAAATGCCTTCCTACGGGGACTATAGATGAATCTATAAATCCCCATACAAAACCATGCCTTTGAGACTACCTTACACGAGTCCGGCTGTCATCTCACTTATACACCTGAAAAGAACCTGTTCCTTTGCCTAGAAGAATATGGGCTGCCAAGAGCTACCTGTTCACAGCTTATATGGGCTGCCAAGAGCTACCTGTTCACAGCTAATGGTAGTATATCATCATCCGTGAGTGTCCATTCCTTGTCTGAATGGCAATTTATTTATGAGTGTTCATTCCTTGTCTGAATGGCAATCTATTTATCAGTGTCCATTCCTTGTCTGAATGGCAATCTATTTATCAGTGTCCATTCCTTGTCTGAATGGCAATCTATTTATGAGTGTCCATTCCTTGTCTGAATGGCAATCTATTTATGAGTGTCCATTCCTTGTCTGAATGTCAATCTATTTATGAGTGTACATTCCTTGTCTGAATGGCAATCTATTTATGAGTGTCCATTCCTTGTCTGAATGGCAATCTATTTTGAGTGTCCATTCCTTGTCTGAATGGCAATCTATTTATCAGTGTCCATTCCTTGTCTGAATGGCAATCTATTTATGAGTGTCCATTCCTTGTCTGAATGGCAATCTATTTATGAGTGTCCATTCCTTGTCTGAATGGCAATCTATTTATGAGTGTCCATTCCTTGTCTGAATGGCAATCTATTTATGAGTGTCCATTCCTTGTCTGAATGGCAATATATTTATGAGTGTCCATTCCTTGTCTGAATGGCAATCTATTTATGAGTGTCCATTCCTTGTCTAAATGGCGATCTATATATGAGTGTGTCAAATCCTTGTCTGACTTGCAATCTGTATATGAGTGTCCAATCCTTATCTGTCTGACTATCTATGAGTGTGTCCAATCTCTATCTGACTATCTATGAGTGTGCCCAATCTCTATCTGACTATCTATGAGTGTGTCCAATCTCTATCTGACTATATATGAGTGTGTCCAATCTCTATCTGACTATCTATGAGTGTGTCCAATCTTTATCTATCTATGAGTGTGTCTACTCTCTATCTGACTATCTATGAGTGTGTCCAATCTCTATCTGACTATCTATGAGTGTGTCCAATCCTTATCTGTCTGACTATCTATGAGTGTGTCCAATCCTTATCTGTCTGACTATCTATGAGTGTGTCCAATCTCTATCTGACTATCTATGAGTGCGTCCAATCCATATATCTGACTATCTATGAGTGTGTCCAATCCTTATCTGTCTGACCATCTATCCATGAATGTGTCCAATCCTTATATGTCTGACCATCTATCTATGAATGTGTCCAATCCTTATCTGTCTATCTATGAGTGTGTCCAATTCTTATCTGACTATCTATGAGTGTGTCCAATACTTATGTCTGACCATCTATAAGTGTGTCCAATCCTTATGTCTGACCATCTATAAGTGTGTCCAATCCTTATATTTCTATGAGTGTGTCCAATCCTTATCTGTCTGACTATCTATATATGAGTGTATCCAGTTCGTGTGTATTTTGCATCCTGTACCAAATCCTTAATATTGCCTACTACATATTTGTATCGTTCAGTGATATCATCCAGCCCACTCCGTGACTATCTGTTACTAACCATAGTTCTGAAAATAGTTGCTGAACAATTCAGTTGTCCAAAGTATTACATAGCTTTGCTGCCCTGGTCATGCGGGAATCAGAGGCAACGAAAGAGCAGATTCGTTGGCGGGCAACACTGTGGCTGATAGAACATTTATGAAAACAAATATGACCCACCTTATAAGGGCAGTCCCCATCCGGGCTAACTTCAGAAAGTGTAGCCAAGCTAACAGAGGCTAGAAACTAAAATTGATCGGATCATTCCCTACACCGAACAGGACCACAGTCCTGTCCATAGAAGCAGAGGTGCTGAAGTGGAAGATGTCAAGCCGAGAACCGCACCAGCAATCGTATCACCCAACGCGACTAGATAACATGTCTTCACAACAACAACAAAAATATCGGCAGTCATTGATTTACAACACACACAGAGAACGAGAGAGCAAGAAGATGTTGGAGGTGATTAGCGCACAATGCACATAATGACTGTGACAAGCGTTGAGAGGAGAAACTATGTCCTTTCCGGAAAGATCCGAACATCACATACCGGTAATCAACATGTGACTGGGATTCGAGTCTACACACTCTTAGATGACTGCTGGGAGAAACGGAGAGCGGAGCACTTATAGGAATGTTCCGTGTACCAAGATGCTGGTTATATGTTAAGAATAATGTCACAATGTTGGAAACATGTTGTCTAGTTGGTAGTCTTTATTCATTTACACCGATGCACCTAGGTTGAACTCGGCTTCAATAATTCGTCAAGTTTATCGATTACGGTTTATACAAATCTATTTATTTAATCATTCCCCCCATCCCCAATCTATCGTCTTCACATCTCCGCGCCATCTTCCTCCGTATAATTTCACCCCACAAGATGGGCTGCATTGATTCTTATTCTGTAAGCACGTCTGGTCTGTGTAGTTGTACACGGTAACCCTTTCTCATCTATTATCCCGGTCTGTCTGTGAAGGAAAATCTACCCCAAGTTCTGGATATTTATTACAATTTTGTTAGTTTCTCTTCAACATTCACGCATATCTGCACACATTTAGCTCACATGGGTACACATTTATACAAGAAATCTTTCCTTATCCGTTCACGAGTGTCTCACGATTACGAGTGCTCATTTCTACGTGTATTCGTATTTATTGTGATCACTTCGGTTCTGGTTTTTGTTAATTATTCTTCGTTTTCTGCGCTCGTTCTCAAACTCCTGCAGGGTGTAGTCATTAGAATGAAATATATCATGGTTTACAGCTTTACATTGATATTTGCGCCGTTCGTCCGTACACGTCCTACTTCAATGTGGATTTTGGGTAATTTTGACACTATATTGGATGAGACAGCCAACTACACACCAATAACCTCCGTAGTGGCTTATTACCACATGCATAGAAGGTGAACAGCGTTGCGGTCATTGCTCCTCTCTCATTGCCCCCACCCCCACAACACAGCGGGTATTATTTCTTGTGATATACTTTTGATATTCGAATTTTTGTTTTCTTGGTTTCTATCGGGTCATAATTTTATTTTTTTGGGTTTCTTTCGTGTCATAATTTTATTTTCTTCGTTTGTATCGAGTCAGAATTTTATCATTTTAAGATTTTTTGTAGCGAATTGGTTTAGTGAGAATTGGTTCGAAGCGGGAAAACCCAAAAGGAAAAACCACTTAAATGTTACGCGTTCTTGTCTCTTGTAATATATCCGGAAGTTCGTGGATCAGCACGAAGCGCTATCCCGAAGGAGGTGATAAATACTATACGAGAAATAACCGTAGATATACCCATATAGTTATTTCTGCTAACATATGTTATGTTCCTCCAGGGCCATAGGCTGCGCATAAGGCAGAAACCATAGCTTTCCATTTCTGTCTTTGTGTTGCCAGGTCTTTCAATTCTTGCGTGTTGTTTAGGTTCATTGACATGACTTCTCTATTAATGGTTCTTCGTAGATTTTCTCTATGTCTCCCTCTTCTTCTTACTCCAGGTGGCCCCCAATATAGTGACTGGTGGGGAATTCTTAGGCTGTTCATTCTGAGAACATGGCCGATGTAAGTCCAACGCCTTTGTCTAATGAAGGAATATATATAGGTTTGTTTGCTTTCCTCTCTTATAGTAGTGTTAGATTTAAAGTCACTCCACTTAACATTCATAATGGTACGTAGGCATTTGTTTTCAAAGGAGTCGAGTCTCTTATCTGTGGCTTTTGTGGCTTTCCAACTTTCGCATCCATATGATAGAATAGGGATGATGTTGGAGTTAAATAACTTGAGTTTTGTGGTGTTTCTTAGTGTGTTTGACGTCCAGATGTTACGTAGTTTATTGAAAGCACCCGCTGCAAGGGCAATACGGTGTAAAATTTCTTTTGATGAGTCTCCATCCAGTGCTAGATTGGTGCCTAAATATGTAACATATACACAATGATAATTTGATTACTTTCTTTGTGTAGCTGCTACTGTTCCTTCAATTCACCTTTGTACACTAGTGTAAATAAAAACCCATCTAAGTTCAACTTATTCCGAAAATATTACATTTACTAAGTGGATTATTTCTGTCGCCATAAGGCGGTGGAGATGTACTGTTTCACGTTTGTCATTTGTAGTCATTTAAAATAATGTTTAAAGATACTTCTCTATGGTGAGTTGCATAATGCGGTGGAATCCCTCTATATGGCATCCCTTTATAACAAATTTCCCGATATAACAACATTTTCACAATCCCCAATTATATTTATTATATATCGTTTATACCAGGCGTGTCAAACTAAAAAAGCACCATGGGCCGCATAAGATACTTTTTGAGTATACCTGCGGGCCACACTAACAAATCTGAGAAACACTGTAATCTTATTGAATTATATTTAATTAATTTGCAGGCCTACTACAATGGTTTTATTAAGCTAACGCCCCACAACGCCAAATATAACAATTGTAATGCAACATTTATTTAAGAACATTCAATAATTTTTTACTCCTTTAATCAGTGTTTTGTCCTGAGGTTTGATGCCTCTTTTTCATGACAATTTTTCGTATATCTGGCTGAAATGTATTTGCAGTTCCGACCTTCATCAGGGATGACAAGTGTTCATCGGTCAGCCTTGTTCTCTGAGAAGTTTTTGTTAATTTCATGAAGGAAAATAATTGTTCACACACATAGGTGGAACCGAACATTGCCATAATCCTAGGTGACAACTTTCTGAAGTTTGTAAACTTTTCAGGAACGTATGAATAGAAGCCAGGTATGCCGACTTCTAGATACTTTTCTTTGAGTGTAGAGTCAGACTGCATTTCTAATAGCTCCATCTGCAAGTTATCCTCTGCTTTAACGACATCAAAGTTGAATGGTGCAGAGAATAATGCAAAATGGTATTCAAAAGATGAGAAATCACTAAATCTTTCCTGGAACTCTTTTGACAATAAATCTAGGTGACTCTCATATTTAGCAAAGGTAAGTACAGATTCAGCATTGGCCTGGTTTTTGAGTTCTTTGCAGTTAGGAAAATGAATCAAATTAGTGTCGTACAACTGATAGATTAGTTTGTTTTTGCCTTGTAATTTCAAATTAAGATCACTTAAATGTGCAGTAATGTCCACAACAAATGCTAGATCCTGGACCCAACTTTCATCTTTTATGTCATCAGTGTTTTGACCTTTCATCTCCAAAAATAAAGTAATTTCTGGTCTCAGCAAATAACTCTTTTCAGCACTTTGTGACACGACAACCAACGGACTGCTGTGTAGAATGGAACATCGATGAACTGACTATCCATGTCTTCTAATAGCTGACTAATTGACGATGGTTGAGAGCATTGCATTTGATAAAGTTCACTGTTTTTGTGACCACACTAAGCACGTGATTGAGTTTTAAAGTCTTTGAACACAAATGTTGTTGATGAATAATGCAATGAAAATGTGCAAATGATGAATCTGGATACGAGTTCTCAATTTTTGTTCGCAACTTGGCAGCAACACCATTATGTCTGCCAACCATATTCGCAGCACCGTCAGTAGATAAACATACAAGTTTACTCAAATCAAAATCATAGTCATGCAGAATCCGCTCGACTTTTTCAAAGATGTCTTCGCTCGCTGTAGTCTCATGCATTGGGATTAGTTCAATTAGTTCTTCATAAATATTACATTCACTCTCACAGGCCCTAATAAAAACTGCAAGCTGTGCTATTCCAGTGATGTCAACGGTCTCAGCAATAGCAATAGAAAAATGTTCAAATTTGGATGATGCAGCCTTCAACTGTTGTTTCAAATCATCTGCCATTTCATCAATCCGTCCAGCAACAGTATTCCTGGTTAACGAAATATCTTTAAATAACTGTGCTTTCTGTGGGCAAACAATGTCAGCACCTTTTACAAGGCAATACTTTACGAAATCTCCTTTACTGTAAGATTTCTCACTCATGGCGACCATTCGGCTGAGTCCATAGCTTGCAGTAACGGAAGCGACATTGGCTTGATATATTTTTGTAAAACATGTCTGTTGCTGTATCAAGTTAGCCTTCAATTCCTGGAGTCTTGAAACACGCATTAAGCCCACATATTTATCGCACGATCGATGGTTTGTTTCATAATGTCTTTTTAAGTTGTACTCTTTTGGCGTGGCAATGCTGTTATTGCATACTAAACAATGTATCTTTCCATTTACCATTGCACAAAAATACTGTAGTTCCCATTTTTCTTGAAATACTCGCCTTTCTTCATCAAGTGTCCTTTTCTTCTTAGCTGAAAATGCTGTAGCCATTTTAAACTGTGTCAGTTTACGCAATACTTCATTAAAACAAATAATATAATTACCGGCACGATTCCGCAAGATACAATTTATTATTGTTTTAAAATTTTAACATGGCAATAACAACCTGTTTGCTTCTTCCGGTCAATGTTGCCAATTGTCATAGATAGAAAACCCTTACTATCTTAAAACAGCCGTATTGTTTTCTTATACGTGGCACTATGCCAGATTTATATTTTATACACCCAGTTTAAAGTATTAAAACTGCAATTTTCGCCATTTATGAGAATTACAGTATTCTTTGTGTGGGCGCAAAGGGCCGCATGCGGCCCGGCCCGCGGGCCGCACGTTTGATTTGCCTGGTTTATACTGCATAAAGCGAATTCCTGCTATTACATACACATATCTTTGGTCCATACTAAATAATTAGAATGGGATTTTACTGTATTTTACAAAGCGTCGAGAATGTATTATTAAAGAAAAATAATATTGCATCAAACGGGTTTCGAACCAGGTACGCTTAGACGACACCTACACGCCACGCAACTCGAGTCAGCAAATTTGTCTTGATGCAATTTTTATTTGACTACGAATAACGTATTGACTCTAGTTGCGAGACGAATAGGTGCCATCTGAGCGATCTGGTTCAAATCCCGTTTGCTGCATAATAATTGTTCTTTATGGTGAGTTCCAGAAGGGCATTATCTATCTATCTATCTATCTATCTATCTATCTATCTATCTATCTATCTATCTATCTATCTATCTATCTATCTATCTATCTATCTATCTATCTATCTATCTATCTATCTATCTATCTATCTATCTATCTATCTATCTATCTATCTATCTATCTATCTATCCATCTATCCATCTATCCATCCATCCATCCATCCATCCATCCATCCATCCATCCATCCATCCATCCATCCATCCATCCATCCATCCATCCATCTATCCATCCATCCAATCCAGAATAATCTAATATGCCTGCCTGTCCGTCCATGCATCCACCTAAACCCACCGACCTACATACTTATCTTTCTACCCACCCACCCATCCATAAAGTCATAACGCCTTAGTATCGTAGGTGTACCACTGTGGAGGCATCAATACCCAGAACCCTCCAGATATTTCTATCTTCAACGATGCGGACGAGCGAGGAAAAATCTTGACCCATCCAGTCCTTTATGCTGCATGTCCACGAATATCCTTGTCTTCACCTGCTTCTTCGACATTCTAGTGTTCCCAGTAAACATAGCATATTAGCCATTTACGAGCTCGTTGTTAAAGACATAACTAAGTGAATTTCATAAAGTGCATGTGTGTGGATGAAAGTGGAGGTGGCCAGTATCATCATGTGATGGACGAATAACAACTGTAGCAAATACTACACACTTCTTCAGTTTGAGCGTCGACTGTCTGAGATACTACTATACAGGGCCGCCCCTAACAATTGAGGTGCCCTATGCGAAATGGATTGCGCGGGGCCCAGTCTGGGTAGGGAAGTGGATAATAAAATAAATTCTAATGAGTTTATGGGCCTATGAAAGTGCGGGGCCCACTGCGGCCGCATAGGTTGCAATGGCCTAAGACCGGCCCTGCCACTATACACTTATTTCTCCTTTCTCCAGTTTTCTTCGAGTTTCGACTCTTTTAAATATCAATTTCTTTCTCTAGTTTTTTTAAAAAGTTTCTTCTATTTGAAATATCAATTTCGTTCTAAGTTTTCTTGTAGTTTCTACTGTTGTAAATACTATCACTTTCTTTGTTCAGTTTTCTGTGAGTTTCTACCATAGACTGATGCATACATATTGATTAAACTAACCCTAAATTGTTCATAATAATGATACAATTCTTTTCCGTTCGGTCTCGAACTTCTGACAATGAGCAGGCCGTAGTTACTATAACGGAATGATTGTGCTAGAATTAATAAGCAATAACGCAAGTACGTCCAAATGAACATTCAACCAGTGTCGCGTCGATGTTCAGAATAGAAAAGGCCGGTACACTGAACTATAGACTTGACAAGTCTCCTCAGTATGAAGTATATTCATAATGACAGTACGATACTGCAGGAGACCAATCATTGACACAATGGTGGCGACGGCGCTGGGTTGGAGACTCCCTAATAAGGTTATGGAACTGCACGACGTCTGAACATTCTCCCTACTTGGATACCATCAATAATAAAGTAGAAATATTCATAGAATTGTCCCATTAATGCAGTAAATATATTCTTAGAATTACCGCATTAATAAAGTAAAGGTATTTCTAGAATTGCACCATTAATAAAGTAACGGTATTCCTAGAATTGTCCCATTAATAAAGTAAAGGTATTGCTAGAATTTCATCATTAATAAAGTAAAAGTATTCATAGAATTGTCCCATTAATAAAGCCAGATATTCATAGAATTGTCCCATTAATAAAGTACAGATATTTCTAGAATTGCCCCATTAATAAAGTAAAGGTATTCCTAGAATTGTCCCATTAATAAGTAAAGGTATTCCTAGAATTGTCCCATTAATAAAGCAAAGGTATTGCTAGAATTTCCTCATTAATAAAGTAAAAATATTCCTAGAATTGTCCCATTAATAAAGTAAAGATATTCCTAGAATTGTCCTATTAATAAAGTAAATATATTCCTAGAATTGTTCCGTTAATAAAGTAAATGTATTCCTAGAATTGTCCCATTAATAAAGTACATATATTCCTAGAATTGTCCCATTAATAAAGTACATATATTATAGAATTGCCCCATTAATAAAGTAAAGGTATTCCTAGAATTGCCCCATTAATAAAGTAAAAGTATTCATAGAATTGCCCCATTAATAAAGTAAAGGTATTTCTAGAATTTCCTCATAAATACAGTAAAAGTATTCCTAGAATTGTTCCATTAATAAAGTACAGATATTCCTAGAATTGTCCCATTAATAAAGTACAGATATTCATATAATTATCTCACTAAGAAAGTAAAAGTATTCCTAGAATTGTCCCATTAATAAAGTAACGATATTCCTAGAATTGTCCCATTAAAAACAATACAGAGATTACTACTGCGTACATGGCATGGAAGATTGATACAATCAATTGTTGACACTAAGTTGTGTAGCTGATTTTCTTCATGGCAGAATGGAGTGGAGGCAGATTACCTTCTCGAACAGGGATTCTCAACCTTGTCAGACAGCGGACACCGTCCACATGTCATACCGAGTCTGCAAGCGCAATAACATATAATATGAAATAAATGCACGTGTATTGTTAAATATTTTGGCCGTATAACCTTCCTTCTTAATTGCAACGCCTTATAACCCCCCCCCTCCTAAAAAAGTCTTTCTAAATAATGCTGACGACCTACTCAATCCATTCTTGCGATGTAAAGGAAGATCACGATCGACATTTTGCCGACCCCTGAGCTACAGTTTCAGTGTGTAAATCCGTTAGCGTCAAGGATGAATTATTCTTTCTACTTATGGACACTGGGGGAAAACAGATACACAAGGACTGCTGCTACAAAAAAATACAAAACACACTAACTACAGAAGCAAACAACGTTTCGACTAAAAAGTATAAATCAGGACAAAAACAAACAACAAGAAATGATTATTAAAAACAGTGAATCATAATGTAAGAGAAGAGCAAAACAAGATGACAAAGGAGATAAATGTTGAAGTGTTTAGATCAGGATGTGTGCGTGCGAACTCCCATGTTCGACTATACCGGATTTCAAATATGCAGTTTTTTTTCTTTAATGTCATTTAAATTGTTCTTCTGTTATTATACTTTCTCTGTCGTTTTTCTTTCTATCCTCTCTTCTATTCTTGGCTTATTTGTCATGGCTGTTTGCTGTCGTACCAGCCACCTCTATACATCATCCAAGATATCTTGGTGAGGTCTCTCCGACCTAGTGGTTAAGCTGTTGGATTTGTGCTCAAAGTGTTGAGAGAAAGAAACGAGCAGAGTTACCATCTGTGTCGACCACAGTGACTAGTGTCCGTGCTAATATGGACCGCTTCAATGGACCGTGCTAATATATTTAATGCAATCAAGGAGTTAAAACAGCGAACTATTTTTACCCCATAGATCACCACTTGCTTATAATTTTGTTGTGTGTAGTTTGCATAGATTAAACCGAGTGCCTAATATTGAATTTTCGTGAACATATTAACTTTAAATGTGTTTTTGGCAGCTGACACCGTGCTGCTCACTTTGATTGGGTTTGTGTGTGTGTGTGTGTAAAGTGGACAGTTGTTTAAAAAAACATGTACAGTTTTTATTCATACTTTTATTGAAAAGAGTAAATCTCGTGCAAAGCCATTTTTTCTCTCTCGCTTAAATGGATCCCATTCAAGTCGAAATCGAACCTTGGACAAGCGGAGAACAGGCATCGAAGATACTACTGTAAATTGACGGGGCTGTAGGCATTTAGCAACGGTACGCTAAAAACAACTAGGGCGTATTATTCTAGATAAAATGTTATCGGATTTTCTCCAGTTCTGCTTGGTTTGATCCTCAGGAGTTGATGAAGATATTTCGTTTTCTGCATCCTCATACTCCCACTGGATCTCTCTTGTAGCAGGACAATGGCGCCACTAGATTTCAAACAGGATGTAGTTCAGATAATGGACATGTGTTGTGTCGTTGTTTTATTTGCGCCAATGACATGAAACATCCGAATTCGACGGTGATGAAGATATTCTTTCATGCGCGGGATTTTGGAAGTGGGGGGGGGGGGGTGACCAAGTGACACAAAATCATGATCAGAAAAATACAAGCTAGACATATTCATAAACATTGGCATTATTCTGTCGGGGAGGTGGAGGTTGGAGGCTGTCACATTCGTTTTTGTGTCCGGTCATTCCGGTGTTCAAGACGATGAGAGACCAGATAGATTGGACATCTTTTAGAGAAATTTCACGAGCTATAGTATTTTATCTGATATTGCTGTAAGATGTCACAGGAGTTAATGACGCTTGGTTATTGTGCTATGTCATTTTTGGTCGCTTGATATGCCCTAATATTATGACTTCTCAGAATGTTGGTAACTCCGCCAATCCACATTCTTTTTAGTCTTCCTCTGTATCTTGCGGTTTCCATTTTCGTGTTGTATTACCGCTGGCCAATAAGGATTTTTTCTCATTAAATGGACGGACTTTTTCAGTCTATGTTTTTCAATATATTTGCCCACAGACGTTGTTCCAATAGTTCTTGTAATCTCTTCACTCCTCACATGATCTCTTGTTATGCTTGCTGCTTTTCTTATACATCTCATTTCACACGTAGTAAATTTCTGAATTGTTCTTTAGTTAGTTTCCATGTCTGACATTGATAGCACAATGCTGGTATGAATGAGCATTCTTATTCTTCAGCGTTCATTCTCAAACTCCCACTGGATATCTCTTGTAGCAGGACCATGGTCCTATTAGATTTCCAGAAGGATGTAGTCCAGAGAATGGAAATGCGTTGTGTCGCCGTTTGATTTGCGCCAATGGCCCGACACATCCGTCTTCGACGGAAATCAGCGTTCTATCTTCTTTTTCTTTCCTTCCTCTTTTACCTTTTACGGGCGTCGAGGGAGATACAATGTTCTTGTTCTCGCTTTTCTGGCAGCTTCAGATATAGTATTTGCTGTTCGTGTAATGTCTCTGTGATGTTGTCGATCTAGCTTACTCTAGGTCTACCCTTGGATCTTCTTTCTGCGTATCCTCTCTTCGTATATGCTTTATAAACTAATCAGCGTTCTACACAAGTAAAAATCCTACGAATATCATCGACAGAGAAAAAGAACATTGATATTTTGAAATTTCTGAAACTAAATGAAGGGTTGCTTCTAAATACCACCATAAGAAGGTAGGTACAGTATTTTGGACACTAAGTTAAAGCGAAATGATGGTATCGATAGGATTATTCTGTAGGGCAGAGTGCCGGACGACAGAAGAGGCTTGGTCTTTTGTTGTCGACCATTTCTGACATTGATTTAAAAAAAAGGAAAAATTATATTTTATATCGTTACTGCATGTTTTCCTGTGAAGGAGTGCAGGGAGGATTTATATTGGTAGTGAGAATAAACCTCATTCTGCCATATCAGACACCGAGACGTGTCCAGGTAGGATTTTGATTGTAACTCTGAAAGAAAAAAAGAATCCTGCCACAACCGTGGAGTGAACCTGCGACCTCAAAGGAACGGCGATCTAACCACTCGGATATGTGATTCACATGATAACACGTGCGGTTGCGTCTGTGGGTCTCACCAATGGCTCACTAGACAAACCAACCATGCAACAGAAAACCTTAGTAGATGGCATGCCTTTATATTGAGGTTATCTTCTTATAGAAGCTTCATGGCACGTCATCTATACAATCCCGTAGTCGTAACCTTCGATAACAGTTACCATGTTGTTCCGGCAGGCCGACGTTGTGCTTGAACTAGTTGCGGGCACGGTATGGGAGGGTGGAACAACAAAGAAACATGTCACAGGGACCAGAGTTGTGCCCTGATGTCGACGTCAGTTTCAGCGACATTAGACTCGAAACAACATTGAGTTGAATGGCTACTGAAACAGAGGGCGGAGCACTTATGGGAATGCCCCACGTACTGTGAGGCCAGTTTCTAATCAAGAATCAAGATGATAACACAATGTTAGGATGAATATTGAAATTATTATTTTCCTTCTGGTTTTCTTCGGAATAGATTTGTGTTTCAAAATTGCTGTTAAGTTCATAATTTACGTATTTGGTTTCTTATGTTTTTTGTTGGAATTCTTGAGCTTGGTCATTCTTCCGTCGTCTGTAAAAATTATCCCAAAATATTTAAATTCCTGCATTTGTTTCATTAATTTATCATTTATCATCTTTATGATGATTGTTTTAGGTTCTCTACCTATAGACATTACTTCTGTTTTTTTCCTTGTCGTGATCTTTTGTTTTGTTTTTTCCTTGTTGTGATCTTGAAATTGTCACGATCAAACGAAATTAATGAGAATGATGATTTCTTTTCCATGTCCGGATTAAAACAGTTTGGTTTGAAATATGACGTGGCTAGTAAGACACCTTATTATGGACTACAAAGATTGCCAATAGAGAACTGGACTGGTCAGTCGTCATGTAATTGCGGATATACTCAGGGGAGATTGGAGCATCTATGGATGTGTCCTGTGTATAATGATGTTTATCTCTCGACTAATGTAGTCGACCAAACCGACTGTATAATATTGAATTTGTATAAACATATTAACTTCAAATGTGTTTGTGACAGCTGACACAGTGCTGCTTACTTTGTTCTGGTTTTTTTGTAGAGTGGGCAGTTGTAAAACAGAAGAACATGTATAATTTATATTCATATCTTTATTGAAAATAGTACATCCCTGCAACGACATTATCAGTTTATCCGTTTCCACCACATTCGCTTATTTAATTTGTATATTTAATTATAAATTTTACTTAATCTCCACAATTCATGAGAATTATAAATTTTATTTTCTCCCAATATTTTGTCCTGTATGTTTTTCTTGGTGAAAACAGGTTGAAACTTCGATTTGTGTAAAGTGTTAACTATATATTTTGTGTGATATAGCCTGTTGTGTAAACTATAAGTCTTATTACGTTATAGTTTTCGTTGAAATCTGTCTAATTGAGATACAGTGAAATCCCTCTATACCGAATTCTTTTATAACACATTTCCATATTTAACCATACTTTTCAATATCCGAAATAATTTATTTTTTTTTAACTGTATCCGGATCTGTGGAGCTGAGATAGAAAACGCGTATGTGTCGATAAACGTGTCGGGTTCACATCCCACCGCGGGCAATTGTGCATCGGAAAACAATGGCAAACTACTGAACGTTTTTATATTGTTTAGAAAATGACTGCGGCCAAAAATTGCTGGGTTGATGCTGGATACGTCCTAAATAGGGTAATACGTCCTAAATAGGGTATGTTCCACATTATTTTGTGGCTAATACTGTATATAGCGAATATCTGTTATTACGTAAATATTGAGTCGATCTTCATGTTATACTGAGATATATGTGTATACCTGTTTGTAGGTATGATAACTTGATGCTAAATTGTCATATCCTAACTGAAAACTCGCAACAGAATACATTCAACTTTAATTATGCCAGACAAGGAACACAGTATTTCACAAAGTATTTAAGTGCAGTCACTTGTGACGGGTATTGATAGATCGTGACACAATATTCCAGAAAGTGTGACACAAGAGAGCTGGAGAGATATTGACATTTTCATGCATAGCCGTAGACGTTTCGCTCTCAGTTTGGTACTGCTAGTACTGCCATATAATTTCACTTCCAGATATTAACTGCCATTGCGTCAGTAATATTTCTCAGTACTGCTAGTACTGCCATATAAT
Source organism: Meghimatium bilineatum (assembly GCA_034231615.1). Classification (NCBI taxonomy): domain Eukaryota; kingdom Metazoa; phylum Mollusca; class Gastropoda; order Stylommatophora; family Philomycidae; genus Meghimatium; species Meghimatium bilineatum. The sequence continues at coordinate 28,823,283 of CM067307.1, forward strand.
TTCACTTCCAGATATTAACTGACATTGCGTCAGTAATATTTCTCATCACATTAGAAACTACTTGGTATTGGTTTGGGTTCAAGATTCCTTCTCGAGATTCTAGTTTCTGCTTAACCTTACCATCTTCTAAGAATCGCAGTGCTCAACAAATTTAAATATGCTAGTTTATATTTAATGGATGATTTAAAACGGGCTATTTTTCGAAATATATACATAAATAAACGCAAGTGGGAGAAGTGACATTTTGCAATACCATTAATAATTGGAGAGGAACAATTTTGTTTTCTTGTGAGAATATCTGGAGTTTAGTATACATGGAAATTATACGAGAAATGCCAGATACAACTTCTACAGTGAGTAGTCTGTGTTCCACTATGGTTTTGTATATGCCAGCTTGTATTTTCTGTTTTATGTATGCCAGGCTGTATTTTATGTTCGGTATTTTGTCTTTGATACCAATTTGGCTAGTTTTCGTCTTATGTTACGTTTTGGCGCGTGGGCATCAGAATTCGGACTCTGTAGGATTGAGGCCACAGGTTGATGTCGTAAGCGCCGTGAAGTCACAGACGATAATTAGCCAAATTTTCATTTGCCAGAAAAGCGTTGGGCCAAGCTGGTGGGAAACTATAGCTCTCATGGACAGCCCGTAAATTACGTTTACAATTTGCCACGGGGGGAGGGGGGGGGGGAGGGGGAGGGTTGTCATAACAAGTTTGACAGTTATTGAGAAGTGGGGGGTGGTTTGTTAAAAGTTGACGTCAACAATTTAAAAAAAAAGTATGCCAATTAAATTGTTTCAATTTGATTTTTTATTGGGTTGATAATCTGAAAATATTTTTTATTGGGTTGATAATCTGAAAATATTTTTTATTGGGTTGATAATCTGAAAATATTTTTTATTGGGTTGATAATCTGAAAATATTTTTTATTGGGTTGATAATTTGAAAAGATGTTTTATTGGGTTGATAATCTGAAAAGATGTTTTATTGGGTTGATAATCTGAAAATATTATGTAGTCTTTTCGTACTTGTTCTACTTTAAAAATGTGTTGGGTGGGGAGGGGAGATACATATTTTTGACATAATTAAGACGGGAGTGTTTAAACCTTTAAGAAGCATCGTACTGAGCGGGAGTCTATGTTTAAATCTGATAAGAAGCATCGTACTGAGCGGTGGTCTATTTTTAAATCTGATAAGAATCATCGTACTGAGCGGTGGTCTATGTTTGAATCTAGGCGCCATGTTCATTTATTATGTAGGCACAATCACATGATAACATGCAACCACTCGTTAATATATCAATGTTGGTCGGTCCCCCGTTTTTCAACAGGATCCTGGATTTCTAGTTCAGGATGCACATAATAGGGCATGTGTCTTCTTTCCAAGTATGTCGTCTTAGGAAACAACTAAGGAAAGTTTGGGCATATGTGGCAACCTGTCACTGTTGTTGCATGTCTTGTAAACATTTCTTACTTTTGTCTTCTGTCAAATCAGCTCCATGGATGACTAAGAGATGCAGCCCACCGGACGTTGCGTCTTTTTTCCCCTTAAGGGCAGACTTCTGGGTAACGGGGAATGTTAGATGTACCATCTCTACGGATGAGTCAACAAATCTGGAAAAAGAATGTTGAGATAGCTGACCCAGAAGTATCTACTGCGCTTTCAGGACGTGATGATGATGGGGAACTGTCTCCCCGAAATGCCTTCACCCAGGAACTAAACATGCACCCATAAATCCCCCACCCTGCCTCGTAGACAACCTTATATGAGTCCGAGTGATGCCTCAGTTACACAACTAAGAACATCTGCTCACAGCTAAGGGGATTCATCATTATCACCCCATCCAGACGTGCGTTGAGATGGAAATGGGGGGGGGGGCTTAGTCTAGCAATAGAGGTTGGATACTACGACTGGTAGGGTCATCCCATAAATCGAGCAGGACCACATCCTAGTCCAAACAAGTGCTGAAGTCAGAGATACCGGGCCGAGAGGCGCACCAACAAACATGGTATCACGCAACTCACCTATTTAACACAGTTGACCACATCTGACTACACTTTACATATGTCATCGTGACTTCATCACTGCCAGATAAAAGTACATACGTTATATTGTTCACAAAATGCCATGTAATGAAACACCAGAAATATAACACTCAGTTGAAAATAGGTATAGATGATGAATCTGTGTTTTAAAATAGCACAATGTCGTAAATTATCGATTCCGCTACGTAATTAGATATTGGCTGTAACGAAGATAAGGCTGTTTAACGATCATGTCTGCATGCATGCTACGGGCAAGTCTCTATTTCCGCACGACAACTCCTCCATCGTTCTTCTTAATGCACTCTCACTCTTTGATTGACATTACTCAAGTCATTAACCCCGCTAGATCTGCTAATGAAATACATTGTAATATATTAAATTAAAGACATACAGCGCAGATCTTGTTGGCGGAGCCCGTAAGGTGAGAACAATTAGCAACATTGTTTATGTTCACAGTCGTTAGAGGTGACTAAGGAAGTTATGGGGTGGAGTTTGTTTTCTATATATTTGCACAGATAGGGCCAGACTTAGAAGCCATGATTCAGTCGGATGTGTCAGGCTGAAAGGCACACATATAGAAATTGTGTAAATCAGGACATAACACATTCCGTTCTCCGGACTACATCCTGCTAATCTGCGGGAGTTTTAGAATGAACGCAGAAGAAAAAGAAGAAAGACAAAGTAAGAGTAAAAAGACTGTGGGGGACACTGTATAGTCGGAGTGACTGTGAAGACAACTGTACAGTCGGAGTAACTGTGAAGACACTGTATAGTCGGAATGATTGTGGAGACACTGTACAGTCGGAATGACTGTGTACAGTCGGAATGACTGTTGGGACACTGTACAGTCGGAATGACTGTGGGGACACTGTACAGTCGGAATGACTGTGAAGACACTGTATAGTCGGAGTGACTGTGAAGACACTGTATAGTCGGAATGATTGTGGAGACACTGTACAGTCGGAATGACTGTTGGGACACTGTACAGTCGGAATGACTGTGGGGACACTGTACAGTCGGAATGACTGTGAAGACACTGTATAGTCGGAGTGACTGTGAAGACACTGTATAGTCGGAATGACTGTGGAGACACTGTATAGTCGGAATGACTGTGGGGACACTGTACAGTCGGAATGACTGTAAAGACACTGTATAGTCGGAATGACTGTGGGGACACTGTACAGTCGGAATGACTGTGAAGACACTGTATAGTCGGAGTGACTGTGAAGACAACTGTACAGTCGGAGTGACTGTGAAGACACTGTATAGTCGGAGTGACTGTGAAGACACTGTATAGTCGGAATGACTGTGGAGACACTGTACAGTCGGAATGACTGTTGGGACACTACAGTTGGAATGACTGTGGGGACACTGTACAGTCGGAATGAATGTGGGGGACACTGTATAGTCGGAGTGACTGTGGGGGACACTGTATAGTCGGAATGACTGTGGGGGCACTGTACAGTCGGAATGACTGTGGGGACACTGTACAGTCGGAATGACTGGGGACACTGTACAGTCGGAATGACTGTGGGGACACTGTATAGTCGGAATGACTGTGGGGGACACTGTATATTCGGAATGACTGTGGGGACACTGTATAGTCGGAATGACTGTGGAGACACTGTATAGTCGGAATGACTGTCGGGACACTGTATAGTCGGAATGACTGTCATGACACTGTATAGTCGGAATGACTGTCGGGACACTGTATAGTCGGAATGACTGTGGGGACACTGTATAATCGGAATGACTGTGGGGACACTGTATAGTCGGAAGGACTGGAGACACTGTATAGTCGGAATGACTGGGGACACTGTATAGTCGGAATGACTGTGGGGACACTGTATAGTCGGAATGACTGTGGGGACACTGTATAGTCGGAATGACTGTGGGGACAATGTATAGTCGGAATGATTGTGGGGACACTGTATAGTCGGAATGACTGGAGACACTGTATAGTCGGAATGACTGTCGGGACACTGTATAGTCGGAATGACTGTGGGGACACTGTATAGTCAGAATGACTGTGGAGACACTACAGTCGGAATGACTGTGGGAGACACTGTACAGTCGTAATGACTGTGGAGAGACTGTAGTCGGAACGACTGTGGGAGACACTGTACAGTCGGAATGACTGGAGACACTGTACAGTCGGAGTGACTGTGGAGACACTGTACAGTCGGAGTGACTGTGGGGACAATGTACAGTCGGAATGACTGTGGAGACACTGTACAGTCGGAATGACTGTGGAGACACTGTACAGTCGGAATGACTGTGGAGACACTGTACAGTCGGAATGACTGTGGAGACACTGTAAAGTCGGAATGACTGTGGAGATACTGTACAGTCGGAATGACTGTGGAGACACTGTACAGTCGGAATGACTGTGGAGATACTGTACAGTCGGAATGACTGTGGAGACACTGTACAGTCGGAATGACTGTTGGGACACTGTACAGTCGGAGTGACTGTGAAGACACTGTATAGTCGGAGTGACTGTGAAGACAACTGTACAGTCGGAATGACTGTGGAGACACTGTACAGTCGGAATGACTGTGGGGACACTGTACAGTCGGAATGACTGTGAAGACACTGTATAGTCGGAGTGACTGTGAAGACACTGTATAGTCGGAATGACTGTGGAGACACTGTATAGTCGGAATCACTGTGGGGACACTGTACAGTCGGAATGACTGTAAAGACACTGTATAGTCGGAATGACTGTGGGGACACTGTACAGTCGGAATGACTGTGAAGACACTGTATAGTCGGAGTGACTGTGAAGACAACTGTACAGTCGGAGTGACTGTGAAGACACTGTATAGTCGGAGTGACTGTGAAGACACTGTATAGTCGGAATGACTGTGGAGACACTGTACAGTCGGAATGACTGTTGGGACACTACAGTTGGAATGACTGTGGGGACACTGTACAGTCGGAATGACTGTGGGGACACTGTACAGTCGGAATGAATGTGGGGGACACTGTATAGTCGGAGTGACTGTGGGGGTCACTGTATAGTCGGAATGACTGTGGGGGCACTGTACAGTCGGAATGACTGTGGGGACACTGTACAGTCGGAATGACTGGGGACACTGTACAGTCGGAATGACTGTGGGGACACTGTATAGTCGGAATGACTGTGGGGGACACTGTATAGTCGGAATGACTGTGGGGACACTGTATAGTCGGAATGACTGTGGGGACACTGTATAGTCGGAATGACTGTGGAGACACTGTATAGTCGGAATGACTGTCGGGACACTGTATAGTCGGAATGACTGTCATGACACTGTATAGTCGGAATGACTGTCGGGACACTGTATAGTCGGAATGACTGTGGGGACACTGTATAATCGGAATGACTGTGGGGACACTTTATAGTCGGAAGGACTGGAGACACTGTATAGTCGGAATGACTGTGGGGACACTGTATAGTCGGAATGACTGTGGGGACACTGTATAGTCGGAATGACTGTGGGGACACTGTATAGTCGGAATGACTGTGGGGACACTGTATAGTCGGAATGACTGGAGACACTGTATAGTCGGAATGACTGTCGGGACACTGTATAGTCGGAATGACTGTGGGGACATTGTATAGTCAGAATGACTGTGGAGACACTACAGTCGGAATGACTGTGAGAGACACTGTACAGTCGTAATGACTGTGGAGAGACTGTAGTCGGAACGACTGTGGGAGACACTGTACAGTCGGAATGACTGGAGACACTGTACAGTCGGAGTGACTGTGGAGACACTGTACAGTCGGAGTGACTGTGGGGACAATGTACAGTCGGAATGACTGTGGAGACACTGTACAGTCGGAATGACTGTGGAGACACTGTACAGTCGGAATGACTGTGGAGACACTGTACAGTCGGAATGACTGTGGAGACACTGTAAAGTCGGAATGACTGTGGAGATACTGTACAGTCGGAATGACTGTGGAGACACTGTACAGTCGGAATGACTGTGGAGATACTGTACAGTCGGAATGACTGTGGAGACACTGTACAGTCGGAATGACTGTGGAGACACTGTACAGTCGGAATTACTGTGGAGACACTGTACAGTCGGAATGACTGTGGAGACACTGTACAGTCGGAATGACTGTGGGTGAAGACTATGAATACTGTAAAAAAATTTACGTTTTTATGTGACGTACATATTTTTATATATTGAGATGTATGTGGGTGTATACATAGTGAGGAAATACAAATTGTTATACATGGAGACATTCAGATGTGAGAATCTTTTCATGTTCTATTTGCTGCTTGTCTTATATATTTCATTTCTCACGTATTAATCTTTCTCTCTTGTTCTTTTACATGTCCATGTCTGATATTGATAAAACAATGTTGTTATAAAGATTGAATTTATGATTTGCCTTTGAAGATTGAATTTATGATTTGCCTTTGGTTTCCACCAGTATAGATTTGTTTCAAAATTAGTTCACGCGAATAATGTACGTAGTTAGCTTTTTTAATTCGTGTCTCGAATTCGTGTCCATTCATCCATCCTTTATGTAAAATAGAAACATAAATAAGGACAATATTGTATAAGTTAATTTCGACAAATCTCAGACAATTTGATAAATGTCAGATGGATATTTACTTTCGACAGATTTCAGTTTGATAAATGTCAGATGGATATTTAATTGCGAAACATTTTCATGTATGGAATGTTTTGTGATACTTGAAGTGAAGGAAAAAACACGGGGATGGTGTTTCTTTGATTCGAAACAAATTTGATGATGGTCCTCCTTCGCAAGCCAAGATGAAGTTGGCATTGAGGATGGGTGTTTGTGACTCCTTCAGATGGTTGAGAAGTACAGTCATTCTCTGAAAAGTTAAATTCGTTTTTTTTGTCTTGTGCTGTTTCTTATATTTTTATACATGTCTTCTTTGTCTCTCTATCATACTCTCTCCTTTATTATCTACTTTTGCTTCTCGTTTCCTATCATAATATGCATCTCTTTTTGTAATATCAATTTTGTTGGTGTGTTTTTTGTGTACCGATGAAGACTTTTTAGTAGAAACATATCTGTTTTTGTGGATATTGTTAATGTGTAAATACCTTTATATTGGCAACACTCCTTACATATTTCTGTTTTGTCCTTATTGCTCTGTGTTGAATAAACAACAAGATGACAGAAATGATGCATTTGAAATGTGGATTTAAAGAAGAATAGGGAGAACTTATGGAAGGAAGAATAGGAACAAAAAGGTTCTGACATTTCGTATGAAAGAAGAACTATTAAAGGAAATGAAAATAAAACAAATAAAGTGTTTTGGACTGATTAAATGACATTACTCCTTCTTGAAGACCCTACTTGAAAGGAGATTCAAGTAAATGCGAGCAAGAGGCAGGCAGAGATACACGTGGGAGAGAAACATCACCAGATGTACAGGTTACAGTCTAGCAGAGTGCATCACTAAAGCAAGACTGGGTGTTGGAGGTCTGTTGCAGTCAACCTTGTTGCGGAAAGGTCACGATGGTGATGATGCTCTGTGTTGCTTAAGCCCTCACATATCTAATGCTTTGAACTGTTACCAGGCACCGAAGATTCTTCCCTCTGGGAAACCCGTTGCAGTGTGTAAGCAGGAATGAAGCACGTCTTCAGGTGAGGGAAAGAAGTCTGACTTTCCATTTTGTTTTTGTCTCAGTGGAATTACCTGTAATTCTGTGTAAGGCTTTTAATACTCCTGCTGCTCTGACCACTCCAAACTGGGTGATCACCCGAGCTGTGCTTTCTCACGAGTTTAGGTCAATCATGCAATACTTTGTAAGAGATGTCAAATAATTATCGAAAGTTTTTCCTGGCCTATTTTCCGAGAATACACTACTTGCTTCAAATCTGATCTTTTTTCTGGCCTCATATTTTCCGAGGTTGCACTGTATTTGCTTAAAATCACATCTTTTTTCTGGCCTCATATTTTTCTGGTCTCATATTTTCCGAGAATACTCCATATTTGCTTACAATCACATATTTTTTCTGGCCTCATATTTTCCGAGAATACACCATATTTGCTTAAAATCACATATTTTTTTCTTCAGGGATAAGGAGTGGTAAAGTTTGGAAAAAGCTGTAAAAAAAAAAGTAAAGTAACCCATAGCATTTATTAATGCCGTAGGGGTGTGAGATGTTAGCGATCTCACATTTCACAGGCTCTGCAAATGAGGGCGGTAGCCATCTCCTCTCCCTCGCAGTCTTTACTTCCCGGATTAATCCGGTACCCATTTAAGGCTGGGTCGACCTGGGAGCCGTTGCGATCATAAAACATTTCCACCTCAACTGGGGAATGAATCCAGGACCACTCATATGCGAAGCCAGTGCGCTAACCACTGCGCTAACGCGGCTCCCAGAAAAAGTTGTGACGAGTTACGAATAAATTGGTGTGAGTTGAATTGACCTGGATCTTCTTCCTCTTCTTAGTTCGTTCTCAACTCCTACAGATTAGCAGGATGTAGCCTGGAGGACGGAATGCGTTGTATGACTTGGTACAAATCTCGTGTGCCAACTTCCAACTTCCTCCACAGTAATGTCTCGATGCTTCCTAATACTGTTCATTGCAGTAGCTACGGCGACGATGCCCTGAAATCGACCACCGTATTCTGCCCCGTGTATTTCATGATAAGATGCCCTTTTATTTGATTCTAAATAAAGCGTAATTTCTCACGATTGACATAGCCGAACTGAAATTGCCACAATTTGCTACACAAGCTGCGACTCCCAATCAATACATGATTGATACGTGTGCACACAAACACTGTACGCTCTTCACAATGACCTTATACAAAAATACCATTGTCATGAGATTGGAGCAGTGTGTTTGAAATTGGGGCTGTAATTACGATGTCTTTTTCTGGCGAAAACCTGGGATCTATGCAAGCATACAAATATAGATGGTTCCCATCATGCTTCGTAGATGGTGGTGTCATAGATTTCTTGGACATGGCAGTGTTTCACACATTCATTCTGCCTGCGTCAGAGAATAATTGATTTGAAAGCGAGGTAATATCATCGCAGATTGATTAAATGGTGCTATTGTGTTTCTGATTGGGGCAAAAGTAACCACGTGTGCCTCGTACAAGTAACAGTGCTGTGTTTGTTTTTAGGTGGGTTGAGAGTATGCTCGCAGTCAGATATGGGATAATTTTGTATACGTTATATGTCACTTGTCTAAAACTTCTCTAGTCAGACTTACATCTCTAGCGAACATTATTATATTACACTGTCACTTCTCTAACCACTGACACTTATCAGTGACACTTCTATAACCACTGACACTTATCTAACCACTGACACTTATCTAATCACTGACACTTATCTAACCACTGACACTTATCTAACCACTGACACTTATCTAATCACTGACACTTATCTAACCACCGACACTTATCTAATCACTGACACTTATCTAACCACTGACACTTATCTAACCACTGACACTTATCTAACCACTGACACTTATCTAACCACTGACACTTATCTAATCACTGACACTTATCTAATCACTGATACTTCTGTAACCACTGGCGTTTCTGTAACCACTGACACTTCTCTAACCACTGACCTCTAACCACTGATACTTATCTAACCACCGACACTTATCTAATCACTGACACTTATCTAATCACTGACACTTATCTAACCACCGACACTTATCTAATCACTGACACTTATCTAATCACTGACACTTATCTAATCACTGACACTTATCTAACCACTGACACTTATCTAATCACTGACACTTATCTAATCACTGATACTTCTGTAACCACTGGCGTTTCTGTAACCACTGACACTTCTCTAACCACTGACCTCTAACCACTGATACTTATCTAACCACCGACACTTATCTAATCACTGACACTTATCTAACCACCGACACTTATCTAATCACTGACACTTATCTAATCACTGACACTTATCTAACCACTGACACTTATCTAACCATTGACACTTATCTAATCACTGACACTTATCTAACCACCGACACTTATCTAATCACTGACACTTATCTAATCACTGACACTTTTCTAATCACTGACACTTATCTAATCACTGACCTCTAACCACTGATACTTATCTAATCACCGACACTTATCTAATCACTGACCTCTAACCACTGATACTTATCTACATTGCTCTATCTAGAAGTGCACATGTACAGACATTAAGTATTGGACAAGATAAGATTTTTCTCTCACAAATCCGCATAGTTGAAGATGAATCGCTGGGTGACTGTACTGAAGCATTCAATGTGGTACCCCTACGATCCTGACGGGTTACGGGCTTATAGAACAGAATCAATAAGTGCCCTTACTCTGTTCTCTGCCAGTTGTGATCTATAGTTAAATGCGATACGTTTTTTAGATGCTGTTAAATGAATTTGTTAGTTCATCAATATCGTCATCCCGCAGCCTACCAATCTAATCATATCTTATGTCATCAGATCATGAGTTGTAGTTTTGGAATGTTTTAACATAGATCGATTCTCTTTCCCTGTAAGATAAACAACGTCTCAGTGTTTAGGTATTACCATCTCCAATAGAAGACATACTGGCTAATAGGAAAATTCAGCCTTTTGAAATAACTCATTTGACTATTCCAGCTGATTTTCATTGGCTGTATTAATCATAGTGGCCTATAAAAATCACAGTAATAGTCATACATCGTCACCTTAGAAGCATGATTACTGATGAGTCCACATGACTATAATTGACGAGAGACTCGATAACACTTTAGCTAGTAAACGAGGGTAGCCTAGTTACGTGCCAGTTGGTAATGTGCGCTGCTTACCAATTGCAATATTCACCAGGTAGAACGTTTTCTCCATCATGAAAACTTAGGAGCATGATTTGTACATGGTTGGTTGGTTGCTAATAGAGCGGTCCATGGGCGCATCCCCTTTGTACATGGTTGGTTGGTTGCTAATCGAGCGGTCAATGGGCGCATCCCCTTTGTACATGGTTGGTTGGTTGCTAATCGGGCGGTCCATGTCCGCATCCCCTATGTACATGGTTGGTTGGTTGCTAATCGAGCTGTCCATAGGATCATCCCCTTTGTACATGGTTGGTTGCTAATCGAGCGGTCAATGGGCGCATCCCCTTTGTACATGGTTGGTTGGTTGCTAATCGGGCGGTCCATGTCCGCATCCCCTATGTACATGGTTGGTTGGTTGCTAATCGAGCTGTCCATAGGATCATCCCCTTTGTACATGGTTGGTTGCTAATCAAGCGGTCAATGGGCGCATCCCCTTTGCACATGGTTGGTTGGTTGCTAATCGAGCGGTCCATGGGCGCATCCCCTTTGCACATGGTTGGTTGGTTGCTAATCGAGCTGTCCATGGGATCATCCCCTTTGACTCAAATTGTGCTGGGAAGTCTGGATTTTCTACCAAACCCGGATATCTCTTGCAGCAGGACAATGACACATCCATATTTCCAGCAGGATTTAGTCTAGAGAAGGAAATGCGTTATGTTACCATTTAATTACATAATTGACCCGACACACCCAATTGTAGTGGTTGAGATCTGATACAATCACAGTTTAATGTATTCATGGATCTTCTTCGTTTGACAAAACATTGTTTCATAAACGCAGTCTGGTTTTTTTTCCAATCCATCTACGCCCTCCCCCTCCCCACCCCACGCATGTTACATTGCGTGCATGTACACCAGTGGTAATGGCATCGCGATGCACGTCATTTCCTGGGTGATCAGATTTCCTTATTTTTTTTCTCCTCCTATTTTGAAAACTCATCACGTTATTGATTACTCATATACCCTTTCCCAGTTACGGCATCACGGACCTCGCTACTGTCTTCTGTTCTGAAGGGGTGTTTCAATATCGTTGGCCTAGTACAGTGGAATCCCATTATAACAACTTGGTCCGGACCAACAAAATATGTATGTAATAACCGAAATTCGCTATGTATCATATAAACAATATACAATAAATATTATTGAGGATTTTAAAAATTGTTGTTATATACGGAAATTTATTACAAAAGAATGCGATATATAGGGACTCCACTGTATCTTTTTCGCTGTTCTCCTGGTTAGAAATTGAACCCACATCTCTTGAAATTTGGAGTTTGAAATTACAGTAAACAAACTAAACTGGTGACTTAAAACAGTGGTGATTCTATATTGTTATTAACGCAAATAACACGGTGGCATGTATTTCTGTTCTCTGGATTACATAGTGCTGGAAATCTAGTAGTAACATCTATAAGTGATCCTATGAGAGTTTGAGAACTAACAAAAAAACAAAACAAACCCAGTGGTGATGAAAATACGGCACCCGGGCCAAAGTCCGAACAGCTAAACATGTTCTTTTAGCCCTTCAGGCCGATCTAAGTTTTATATATGCTGACCCCCAGAGCTCAGGATTAAAGAAAAGTTTTGTTTGACTAATTAGGTAAAGGTAGACCCAATGGCAGAAACCTTTCCGTCGGGAATGAAGATAACTCTTCATGTACTAAGCCGCAGAAACTATCGTGTGAGGCGGCCAGTTTCATTTCGTGCTGTGTTTACCGTTCCCAACACATGCTTCAGGTACCCATTTACGACTGAGTTTACTCGAGATGAGACGATGTCAGATGAGACGACCCGGACTTTGTTGTTTCCAGATGTGGTTTCGAACTTGGCACGCTCTCACTCAGTGATAGTAACCTTCACGAAATAAGCTCGCTTTAGCTTTCCGATCCAAAAAAGGCAGTTTACGTCTGACGTAAATTATGGATCTCTAGTAAAAGTAAAGTTATTTTTCCACGACATTGATGACTTTTTCTGGGAAGACAATGATAAGACACTATTTTTCGTTGACTAACGGCACACCTAGCTAGAGATGATGTGGTCAGTACCATGCCAGCCGAATTTACTATCACAGAAGATCTGGCTCATGTCCTAAAGCTAGCTTGACTTAAGTACGTGATGATTTTAACTAGATTTCAAGTTGTATTGGTAAATGAACATTGGAGTACCCGACTAGGAAACATTTGCGGTAACCACTAAGTTACTAATGATTATATCTGCAAGCGCTGTACCGTGACGTACATAGGTGAGACTGACAGGAGGCTTTCTGACCGATTTTGCGAACATCTACACGGCATAAAACATTCGATTCATCCTGTCAGCGCCCACTTCAATGTCACAGGCCATCGGGGCGCCCAGAATATTCAGGTGACTGCCATTAAGGCGCGCTTCTTTGACGGTTTGACCCGATATATATATATATATATATATATATATATATATATATATATATATATATATATATATATATATATATATATATATATATATATATATATATATATATATATATATATATATATATATATATATATATATATATATATATGTACAATGTGCGATAATTTATGATATTCTGGTTGTTGCTGTTAGCCTTCTGGCCGAATGTCATTGACTTCAGCAGTTTTACTTTAAAGGCAGGACTGTGGTATACGAATTTGGTACTCTAAAATCTATATAGATCAGTGAATGCCTGACATATGCATAACATCGTAATTTCTCTGCGTGTCTCGTTTTCACATTTATTTAGGGTTGTTTGTGTATATTTCTTATGTTTGTATATTTCCTGTTTGTGTCAAATCTGACATATTTCTATACTTCCGGCCGACCCCACATCTCGGTTGACATGTGAACGCCTGTTGTGTCTTCCATACTCGTCGTATTTTATGTATATGTAACCCTGATAAAGGCATTTTAGTCGAAACGTCTATATATATATATATATATATATATACATACACACACATTATTAGTGAACGAAAGAAGAATAAAAATAATTTCTGTATCGCTTTGAGTCTATTTAGGATGGGGCAGCCAATTCCACCACAAACCTAATTATTCGCATATTGCGACATGCATGGAAGGTAAACAGTTGCTATTATATGCTCCCCTTTCGGAACACAACATTCATTCATTTCGCTTCAGGCTTCTTTATGCCGTGCAGCGTCAGGGGTAGAAGAGTTCCCTGGAGATTGCGTTTTTTGTGTGCTTCATATATGTTTATTTTCGGTGACTTTTATTTATGTAATCCATCGTTTGTATGGTTTGCGCCTGGCGATTTACCGAAATGTTTGAGCACGTATTACAGGCTACGTTTTAAGTTGATAATTTTGTACTGCCCGCGAATGATGTTAGACATTTACAAATGACCATTGGCACACGCACGCGCGTGCGTGCACACACATATCAGATTCCCCGCCGTAGTTCTAAGCAAACATTTGGTGACAGTGCCTTTACAATGCCTTCAGTTTTCTATGAATATTTAAGTTATAATAGTGAAAATTTGTCAGATTGGTTATAACGTTCTTGAGACGTATTCACAAGTGTAGCTATAAACTGTTGGGATATTCCTCGCGTAGTCGCTAAGTCTTTTGTCATGTACTCAAGATATGGATTCAAATCCTACTCGTGATGTTATGTTTACAAAGTGATTTTTTCTCTAAGAACGCTAGGGATTATCGCTTGAAGCTACACGGAGATACGTGTTGCTGCTGATGGCATAATCACTTTAGCCGTGACGTGACCTTATTTATACGGACCTGTACCAAAACCAATTTTCAGTTCCCCCTGAAGGCTAATCTGATAAATAGTGCTTACGTAGAATGCATGTTTTTGCAGATTTATGATCATCAGCAGACTATCAGACCATGAGATGTATAGACGAAACTACAAAAATAACAAAATATAAGACATTTTCAACGTTTCAACAGTTAGATCTTCTTCAAGAATATACAAAACAATCAGTGAACAAATAATAAAAGTAGTAAAAACAATGCTACTTTTCACAGAGGCACTAGAACTCAGAGAGTAAATAATACGATATGCAAATACCTATTAAAGAGATATGATTGCAGTGCTTTTTTTTATTGGATATCGAATGTATAAATCATCGTCGTCATCAAGTGATATCTCAGCTGCAACGGACTTTGAACATCCCTGTCTCTTGTCTTGTCGGTGCACTCTGCTCTGTAACTTCTCGGTCTAGTATCTCTGATTACAGCACCTGCTCTTGCTTGGGCAGGACTGTGGTCCTGCTCGATATAGGGGATGACACGAACAATCTTAGTTTCCAGCCTCTGTTGGATGGGCTATGATGGAAATCTCTACTTCAAGGATTTGCCCTCAAAGAGATGATCAACGATCCAGAGATCAAACTAAAACCCTCTATGGGTTCACAATTTGCTCTATCAATGGCATAACCATCCTAGAAAAAAAGCAAACATGATTGACTCTGTGGCCAAACTAAAATTTCCAAAGTCATTGTCGCTCTTGAACGACTGCTCGACTGTGTATGGGATGGAGAGAATCATCATTGCTATAAACAATTGTTGATCTGTCATAGCGTTTTACTGCCGTCATCCAATTACGTTGTGATTGTGAGACACGCTCACAAACACTCACACAAAAGCATATTCTCTGTAATTATGTTGTCTGTCGTGTACGTTAAAATTGTACCGACCACACGGTCATGTATATTTGTGTAGATATTTACTCTCACGCACGTGCCTGCACGTTTAGTAGAATGTCACAACGCTGGCATTATTTTAATGAGCGGTCCAGAATAGTTGAAATGCTCAGATCGATACAGACATGTCTCACAGACTATTTAAATAAGATCTACCCGAAGTTGAGTTTGTCAGGATGGGGAAATGAAATCTCTTTCCATCAGCCAGCGTTCGATCCGTACCACTAAGTGAGGGTTTGAACACACGCGTAAGAAGATGCGTGAGTTGTATGAACTGTTTAGTCGTGTATAGCAGGCAGTGAGTGATAGTTCGCATTGTCAGAAATTTGTGTATATTCGACAAATGTTTCCTTCTTGAAGAAGATGTCGAGAAAGAGAACGATGTAATAATAATAATAATAATAATAATAATAATAATAATAATAATAATAATAATAATAATAATCATAATAATAATAATAATAATACACCTATCTCGCTATAACAACTTGGTCCGGACCGATGAAATACTCGTATATGTTATATAACAGAAGTTCATTTTATACAGTACACGCAATAAAGAATAAATATAATTGGGAATTTTAAAAAGTGTTGTTATATAGGGAAATTTGTTATAAAAGGATGCGCTATAGAAGAATTCCACTGTAATAATAATACGATCCCTAATCCGTCAGGATCGTAGGGGTGTCACACTGGATACATCAGCACCAAAAGCCCCCAAACACCTATCCTCAGCCGTTCGGAGGAGTGTTTGGGGGTCCTGATAATTTCACGCAAAAATCACGCCCTGATAATTTTTTGATGTTATTAATCCAGGTTTTTTTTTTTAGCTTTTCATGTCCTTCAACCCTCAACTGTTCCTTGCTAAATAATTTGTTGAAAGTTAGTCCTGTCTAATTTATGTACAGTAAGTAAAGTTGAGGAGCGCGGTAGCCTAGTGGATAGTGAGCTTGCTTGCTATCATATGGTTACAGCGTGCCAGGTTCGAAACCACGTCCGGACATTAAAAAAAAATAATCCGGGTTGTGATTTCTCACTTGACACAACCACTCCTCCAGTCGACTAAGCTGTAAATTAGTACCTGACGCATGAGTTAGGGAAGGTAAAAAACAGCAAGGAAGGGAACTATCCACCCCACCTAATAGTTGCTGCGGCTTAGTACATGAAGAGTTATCTTCATCCCCGACGGCAGATGCCATGGGACCTACCTTTACCTTAAGTAAAGTTAACCCATATCATTTAGTAATGCCGAAGGGGTGTGAGATGTTAGCGATCTCACATTTCAGTGGCTCTGCTATATGAGGGTGGTAGCCATCTCCTCTCCCTCGCAGTCTTTACTTCCCGGATGGATCCTGTACCCATTTAAGGCTTGGTCTACCAGGGAGCAGTTGCGATCTGAAAAACGTTTCTGCCCCAAGTTTCTAGTGCCTAGTTATGTATGGACACATGCATCGATGTGTTTTCACAGCTTAGTCTTAGTTTGGCTCCTCTTCTCCCTCCGTTCGTTCTCAAAATTTTGCAGACTAGCAGGATATATTCCAGTTATCGGAATGCATTGTGTCATGGTTTATATTGTTGCTGCGGTATCTGCGTCTGTAGACCGGATACATCAGACTTCAGTATTGCTTCTGTGTAACTTTGACCCTCTGTGGGATAGGGCTACTAAAATCAACACCAACTACCTTCTTAGACGTCTACTATGACGTCATCATCAATTTCCTTTAGCGCTGAAGATAACACATAGGTCAGAGGTAAGATATCTCCAATTCTGTCTGCTCAAAGCTATTCTATGTAGTTCCTGAATAGTATGAATTCCGCCGAAGACGGATGTGTCGGGCCATTGGCGCAAATAAAACGGCGACACAACGCATTTCCATTCTCTGGACTGCATCCTGCTGGAGATCTAGTAGTACTGCTACAGGAGAGATCCAGCAGGAGTTTGAGAATGAACGCTGAAGAAGAAGAATAGTATGAATATTGTTTGTTTTACTTTCTTTAAGTATTGTTCTTCTGCGCGTTTATTTTGGTCTACCGCTGACTCTTTTGCCTGTAGGAATGAACTAACGTCTGTTACACAAATCAATCTGGACTATATGATGTTAGTTGATTAATCCAAGGATGTAATAATAATAATAATAATAATAATAATAATAATAATAATAATAATAATAATAATAATAATAATAATAATAATAATAATAATAATAATAATAATAATACACCTATCTCGCTATAACAACTTGGTCCGGACCGATGAAATACTCGTATATGTTATATAACAGAAATTCATTATATACCGTACAAACAATAAAGAATAAATATAATTGGGAATTTTTAAAAAGTTGTTATATAGGGAAATTTGTTATAAAAGGATGCGCTATAGAAGAATTACACTGTAATAATAATACGATCCCTAATCCGTCAGGGTCGTATGGGTGCCACACTGGATACATCAGCACCAAAAGCCCCCAAACACCTATCCTCAGCGGTTCGGAGGAGTATAGAAAAGTGAGTGTTATGAGTGCTGCAACAAGCGTGTTATGAGTGCTGCGACAAGCGTGTTATGAGTGATGCGACAAGCGTGTTATGGGTGATGCGACAAGCGTGTTATGGGTGATGCGACAAGCGTGTTATGGGTGATGCGACAAGCGTGTTATGGGTGATGCGACAAGCGTGTTATGGGTGATGCGACAAGCGTGTTATGGGTGATGCAACAAGCGTGTTATGGGTGATGCGACAAGCGTGTTATGGGTGATGCGACAAGCGTGTTATGGGTGATGCGACAAGCGTGTTATGGGTGATGCGACAAGCGTGTTATGGGTGATGCGACAAGCGTGTTATGAGTGATGCAACAAGCGTGTTATGGGTGATGCGACAAGCGTGTTATGAGTGATGCGACAAGCGTGTTATGGGTGATGCGACAAGCGTGTTATGGGTGATGCGACAAGCGTGTTATGAGTGATGCGACAAGCGTGTTATGAGTGATGCGACAAGCGTGTTATGAGTGATGCGACAAGCGTGTTATGGGTGATGCGACAAGCGTGTTATGAGTGATGCGACAAGCGTGTTATGAGTGCAGCGACAAGCGTGTTATGAGTGATGCGACAAGCGTGTTATGAGTGCAGCGACAAGCGTGTTATGAGTGATGCGACAAGCGTGTTATGGGTGATGCGACAAGCGTGTTATGGGTGATGCGACAAGCGTGTTATGGGTGATGCGACAAGCGTGTTATGAGTGCTGCGACAAGCGTGTTATGGGTGATGCGACAAGCGTGTTATGGGTGATGCGACAAGCGTGTTATGGGTGATGCGACAAGCGTGTTATGTCAATCAGCGTGTCGCTGTGTTGGTAATGTCTGACAGTTTGTAAACTGGTATTCTTATATCACAGCTTTTGTTCTAGTGATAATTTTATCGAGTGGCATTAAACAAAAGCCATCTTGCGCATCATCTTGTGAAAAGAAGAGAAATGCAGTAACTCAACAACGGAGATCAGCTAGAAAGTCAAGGCGTGGACCAAAAACAATCTACAGTGGTCATCCCATTCCCGAACTGTCCAAGTATATTTGCGGGAAGAATAGAACTTAGTAACCATCTGTGAATGCATAGTCAAGGACATATCTCTAACTGAATTTCATAGTCAAGGACATATCTCTAACTTATAGAGGGTGTATAAGAAATGGTCATCATCATCATGTGAAGGACGAACAACAAGAAATTGTAAGGAACGTATTTACATTACTGGAATGTATAATCTTCAGCATATAGTGTCCGGCTCTGGCGGGATGGTACAGAACGCGTTTGTCACGGCTTAAGTACCGGTTTTTAATTCCTCTACAGGCAATTGTGCATCTAGACCGTTCAGACGGCAATGGAAAATTGCTGAACGTATTTATATTGCCCAGTAAATCACTACAGCCAAAAATTCTGAGTTGATGGCTACATCCTGAATAGGATATACTACCATTTTGATAGTGTTACATGCAGTCTCTTCTTGAATGTCTCAAAAAACGTCACTTCCCTCGTCAATTATAATCCCATGAACTCCGGGTATCATTCTTCTAAAGTGACGTCATCTGACCGTATCCATGATTGTTATTGGCTGTTGACACGGAGTATACTCGAAGCGTAACCCTCAGCGATATAAGAAATATTGGATAATTGGAGAACGTGCCTTCAGAAATTGCTCATTTCCTATTTACTTATTTACCGCCGAAGTCGGATGTGTTGGGCCATTGGCGCAAATAAAACGGCAACACAACGCATTTCCATTCTCTGGACTACATTCAACTGGAAATCTTGTAGGATCATTGTCCTGTTACAAGAGAAATCCAGTGGGAGTTTGAGAATGAACGCTGAAGAAGAAGAAACATTTACTTATTTTCATTGGCTGTCACAGGAAATGTAATCACAGTGGTTAATGCAAATCATTGAAATAGTCAAATGTGTCATTAAGAAGACCTGTTTTCCCATTATCTAATAACTCTTATACGTCGATGGTCAGGACGCGAATTGAAAAATGAAAATTACGGGAAATCAAATGGCAACCTTTTGATAGATGATA
Source organism: Meghimatium bilineatum (assembly GCA_034231615.1). Taxonomy (NCBI): domain Eukaryota; kingdom Metazoa; phylum Mollusca; class Gastropoda; order Stylommatophora; family Philomycidae; genus Meghimatium; species Meghimatium bilineatum. The sequence continues at coordinate 28,843,406 of CM067307.1, forward strand.
TTCGATTAGTATAGAAGGATGGATTTTCGAGGAACTCACTCGTCACTTCGCGTATCAATTGAAAGAAAAAAAAAACAGCCCTATGCACTCATTGGAAATTATCGTTCTAAAGTGACGCTATTTCACTTTCCCTTTGATTTTCATAAACTCTCGCACCAAGTGACCAATGAAAAGTCACATAAGATAAGAAGTCCAATTGCACAATATTTAGAATAATAATTCCGGAGGACTGTATTTTCGAGATTATACAATCATCGTTATCATTTCTTTGTTAATCACCATAAGTTCTCTTCCTTTCAGAGTCGTAGATGATAGGGCCAATTCATTTCTTTTCTTTTTTAAATTATATTTTTGTAGATGCTTTTGCAGAAAATCGTTAAGGTATTTTTTTTTTTACCTTTTGGCTAAGTTCATCATCATCATAAAGTTTCGTTTCCGCAACGAAAGTTCCCTGCAACGGATCGCCAACATCCTCTCTCTTGCTTGGTTAGTGCGCTGTTGTAGACTGTAACATGTCTCCATCTCGTGATGTCTCTTTCTCTCTCTCTCTCTCTCTCTCACTTATATGTATGTCTACCTCTTGCTTTGTTAGTGCGCTGTTGTAGACTGTAACATGTCTCCATCTCGTGATGTCTCTTTCTCTCTCTCTCTCTCTCTCTCTCTCACTTATATGTATGTCTACCTCTTGCTTTGTTAGTGCGCTGTTGTAGACTGTAACCTGTCTCCATCTCGTGATGTCTCTCTCTCTCACTTCTACATCTTGCTTTGTTAGTGCGCTGTTGTTGACTGTAACCTGTCTCCATCTCGTGATGTCTCTCTCACTTATATCTCTGTGTACCTCTTGCTCGCCCCCCCCCTCAACAAGGTTCCATGTCTTTTAATATGTCCAAAACACTTTATTTATATTTTTATTTCTGTTAATAACTCTTTCATTCGATGTTAGAACCTCTTTGTTAGTTTTATTATCTTTGATTTAAAGTTCTTAGTACTAACCTACTATGGCGGTCAAGAAACCGGGTTGAATCCCACCTCAGGCAATTGTGCATCCGGACCGTTTAGAAAGCAATGACAAACTACTGAATGTAGTTATATTGTCTAGAAAATCACCACAGCATAAAAATGCTTGGTTAATGGCTGCATCACGTATATGATTTGCTACCAATTTTTAGTTCTAAAAGACATGTTTCGATTTCCCAAGAGGATTGGGGGGGGGGGGGGGGGTGGACCCCTCTCCTTTATCACAGACTTGCTTCCTTTATTGTATTTCACAAAAGTAATACCCACTTGATGAATTAAAAAAAACTCCCTTATGAATTGCATGCTGCAGTTGTTATTAGCACAGACTATCAATCTTCACTGCCCTTCATTGAATTCTTCTTATCTTTAGAAATTGAGTTCACAATTGAATGCGACAATTTGAGCGTGGAGTGGTTTCAGATTGATTAATGCCTAGAGTGGATCGAGCATGCCACGTTTATCACCGAGTGTTACAGATATGCTTGCTGGTTTGAATAATTCTTGTGTAATATGTTATCACCTTCCATAGCATTTCAATATATACTGATATAGATGTGTATTACTATCGAAAACGGATGTGTCGGCCACATAAAGGCTATGGACACAGACAAAGCTAATAAGTGCAGTTCCATTCTCCGGACTACGTCCTGCTGGAAATCTATTAGGACGATTGTCCCACTACAAGAGAGATCCAGTGGGAGTTTGAGAATGAATGATGACGAAGATGACTATATGTATTGGGAAAACTAGCATTAAGAATGTCGTGAAGAAAGTATGAGAGTTACCTGCACGATTCTATGTAATGTTTCCTTAACAGAACGCTGTCCTCAGTGCCACTCTGTAATCCTCTTGGTTCTGTGCACACTGTCCAGCCTCTTCCAGTGACATGTTCAGAAACTCTTCGATATTCTGTTTCTACCGCAATCTTGGTCTGCCTCTTGTTCTCTGCCTGGAACTTTTCCCTCCATGATTTAATCCAGTGTTTCCCAACATTTTGTCTACCATGCCCCACCTAAATCTTTCTAAAATTCTGATGCCCCGCTATGTAACGCACGCACGCACACACACAAATATATATTTTCTATATTCCAAAATTGAATTATTCCTAAATGAAGCCTAATTACAACTTGTTCGAATGCCCCCCCCCCCTTAACAATCAGATTGCCCCCCCTGTGGGGCGTGGGTTCCACGCTGGGAAACACTGATTTAATCTTTCTGTATAATTGTGTCTTTTTATGTGTCCAAATATGGTAGCTTGCGGTTTTTTTGTGGATAGAATTGATAGCCAGACTTCGATGTTCAGGTTTTTCCGGATCTTTGCGTTGATTCCGTTTTTTGTCCATGATAATCTTAGGACCTTTCTATAACATTTCGTTTCAAATGCCGATATTCTATTTTCCATTGCGGACGTCATTGCCCACGTCTCACAGCCATATGTTGCCACTTTGAAAATGTAGCATCTTAATATTGTAGTTGTAACTGTTTTTCTGTTTTCTCAGCGCAGTAGATTCTTCATCTGTGGTGTTTTTTTGGGTAAGGATATTCCTAATCTATCTCTGAAGAAAGGCATTGTGGTCGGAGTCGTGAGTCATTTTGCGACTGAAAGAGAAACGTGTGTTGATTATATTGTACCACAGGCATCTAGATGTATCATTTTAAAACAAGTACTGCTCCAAGATAGTTCTGTGCACTAATCTCATGCGGCTTCTATTATCTTGGTATATCCCCGGCTTCTCGTGTGGGTTTTATCTGCAGGAGACACACAACATAAATGATGTATTGCAATCCGCCACGTTGAGGGAAGCTGCGAGAGAAGGTCTATTCTGGAGAATGTCTATTCAGAGAAGGTCTATTCTGGAGGAGTATGTTAATATTGTATGAGGAAATGTAATCTATTTAATAATCGATCCTTTATATGACGCTCGTGATTTCTCATTTTGTATATATCAAGATGCCCGTATGTGTACCCATATTTGTATATATCAAGATGTACGTATGTGTACCCATATTTGTATATATCAAGATGTACGTATGTGTACCCATATTTGTATATATCAAGATGCCCGTATGTGTACCCATATTTGTATATATCAAGATGTACGTATGTGTACCCATATTTGTATATATCAAGATGTACGTATGTGTACCCATATTTGTATATATCAAGATGTACGTATGTGTACCCATATTTGTATATATCAAGATGTACGTATGTGTACCCATATTTGTATATATCAAGATGCCCGTATGTGTACCCATATTTGTATATATTAAGATGTACGTATGTGTACCCATATTTGTATATATCAAGATGTACGTATGTGTACCCATATGTGTATATATCAAGATGTACGTATGTGTACCCATATTTGTATATATCAAGACGCCCGTATGTGTACCCATATTTGTATATATCAAGATGCCCGTATGTGTACCCATATTTGTATATATCAAGATGCCCGTATGTGTACCCATATTGTTTTGTTTGTGTATCAGTGATGTCTATCTACATATTTTTTTTTATTGTTTTATCTCTTCTTCTTATTCTTCGTTCGTTCTCAAGCTCCTGAAGATTGGAGGATGAAGTTTGGAGAATGGAACGCGTTGTGTGATGGGTTACAGTTTGGTTGAGATATCTGCGCCTTCCAACCTGACCTGACATCCAATTTTTAGCATGTCTTCTGGGTCACTTTCACATTGTGTGGTATGGGACAGCCAACCACACCATAAACACTTCCTTAGTCTCATCTTACGTGATTCATAGCAGGTAAAAGTGTTGCTATTGTTTTCTCCCCTGTCGGGTCCGGTTTGGGGGATGGAGTTGGTTGCCATATCCCATAGAGGTTCACAGTGATCCATATGACAGGCTGAAGTCGGATATGTCGTCTGATCGTGTCACTTCACTGCCCCATATTTTCATAAGCTTAATCGGTTTATTTGTTCATGTGTCGCCTGATGTTTCACTTCACTGTCGTGTGTTTTCGCTCTAATCAGCTTAATCATTCTTAGGAACTAATGTTACAATATGGTTTTACGGTGTTACTACACTGTCATGTATTCTCATCAGTTTTGAAAACTATTGTTACTAGTCCCTGCTGGAGTCACTTCACTGTCCTGTGTTCTCATCAGTTTTGGGAACTAATGTTGCAAGTCGACTGATCGTGTTACTTCACTGTCCTGTTCTCATCAGTTTTGGGAACTAATGTTGCAAGTCGACTGATAGTGTCACTTCACTTTTCCGTGGACTCATGAATTTTTTCTCTCCCTAGCTCAGTTCCTATGAAAATTGCAAAACACAAAAAGAAAATAATCAGCCAACCACTCGTGTGCCTGGGCTTGCCTTACTGTTGTCTCAGTTACCGCAGGTTGAACAAACCATCATCTATGTAAATAACTCATTAGCATGTTGGCTGGCACGTTGGTTTGGAAATGAATGTTGGTCTAAAAGTTCGCACTAACCGTTGCAGAGTCATGAAAATTTCACCATGTCTGCTTGCATTTCTCTTCAGAATTGACAGTACATATCGCGGTCAAAAATAAAATTGGGATTGTAGTCTACGCGAAGTGTAATACTCCTCCCAGCTCCCCACTAAAGGATTTTTATGCTCCCGACCAGACTTGAAACTATTTAAACCCTAAATGTCCTGTTGACTAATCGGGATCATCATTACAAATTGACGCTATGTATCTCTCCCTGTGATTTTCATTGGTAATTGTGTATACTTTTTATCGACAGCCAATGAAAATCACGGGAATAGTAAACAAAAAAAAGAAAGCACCACTTGTGAAGAATTAACACCAATGCGCGAGACAGAACTGGTATAATTGACGGTTGACTTGCTAAAGTCTATGGCACAATGAGTTTATTTTGGTCATCTTGTGTTTCTTGGGATGGAGAAGTGATACATCGAGAGATAAACGCTGGTTTCTATCTAGCCGGCACGTAGAGATGTGCCTGTCTATGTCTATGCTACGATTTTGCATGCTATTCACGTCCCAAATGCTTTCATCGAAGACAGCCCAGACAAATCTAAAGTGTCTGAGCTCTCCCGTATGTCTCAGACCGTTATTAAGATTAATGTGTTGTGTGTTGATGTGAGGGCGTGCGTTTGCACCATGACGCAGGAGGTTTTTTTGTTTGTTTGTAATTCTTACATGTTTCCTAGTATGTTTTTGGGGTGTCAAATTCTAGATGTCTTATGACGCATTGCCGTTTTTGTTGATACAATCAAATCCCATTATAACAACTTGGTCGGGACCAAAGAAACATGTATGTAATAACAGATATTCGCTATATACAGTAAAAAAAATACAGAATAAATATAATTGGGGATTTTGTTTGTTATAAAATGATGCGGTATTGAGGGATTACACTAGAAGATAAAGGATGGCTTGCACAGAACCTGGGAACTTACATAGTGACAGTGAGGACAACGTCCTGTAAAGGAGACATCGCATATATACATGGATGTGAAATCTGTATCAGGCGAGTGAGCAGTGGGAAGAAGCCGCAAAAGTAAGTTACAATTAAGGGTTCTATATCTTCTCTACCGAAACCATCAGCACCATTGTTTCTTATAAAAGGATGCGATATAGAGGGATTTCGCTATATCAGGCAAGTGAACTTCTTTGGCAACAATTATTCAATGAGGTTGGAACTCCGGACTCTATGATATCGATTTCTGTCTGTTTCATAGTTTGCGCTTTGCCATACATTTCCTCTTTGACACCGATTGGGGCGGGTCAAGTCTTTTTTACCCATGTCTGCATACTGGGACACTCTTGTAAAATTTTTCGGCAGGTTGCAAATAGCAAATGCCAGTTGTACCAATTTTGAATATGGCGTACAAGTGATGCCTCATTTTGTTGTGGTCAGTCTTGAGGCACAGCAAGATAACTTGGTCTCCTCTGGATAGTTGGTAATACCTGTCATCTGCATTATATTTGGGGTGGTCTTCTTTCCACTTTTTGCTTTTTTTTTGTTGTAGTTATCTTTGATGATGGTCTTCTTTCCACTTTTTGTTGTAGTTATCTTTGATGATGATCTTCAATTCCTCGTAACTGACCAGATAGTTTTCTTGAGGCAAGTTCTCTCCTTCTTTACCCAGTCTATCTGCAACTAAATTCCCTTCAATATTGCAGAGTGAATTTATCCACTGGATCATTACTCCCTTGTAATTATATGCTCCCTTGCAGCTGAATTAGAACTACCATCAGTTCATTGAGTTCGGTGTTCTTGTGTAGTTTCAGTGCTGCTGTTATGACAGAAAGTGCATCTATAAGTAGTACAACATTCTTGTACTTGTGTTCTTTATGTTGTAAGATCATTTCAGCTTCTTTCTTGAGAGTTTCTATTTCTGCCTTACAATTGGTTGAAATTTTTGTGTTAAAGTAAATATTTGATATTCACGTAAAACCCATGTTTCACTTGGACAAAACGGGCTATCGCAAAGAGGTTATCAGGTTTACACACGAAAACAGACACATGCCAATACACAGGGCATTTTCAACGTTTCGAACCGTTAAGTCTTTCTCAAGAATATACAAAACAAACAGTGAAAACAATGAAAACTATGTTACTACCACAAAGGCACTAGATGCACTATTAACATGTAAACAATACATAGTTCAAGGTGACAATGATGCGTGTGGAAACATGTAGTCATGGAAGCGGGTTTTGTTGAAAATTGGACGGGATATGACAACAGATAATAACAAAGTATTACCGTATGCAACAAGGATATCAATACAAAATGGACCACACCAACACAAATTTAACCAAATGAATAATTGTATTATTCTTATGTAGCAGCATGGATTTTTCTTATACCTTATATTAATTTGATATTCCACCTTTCAGAAATCGCAGATCGCCTAGGGAAAACAATCTATTAGGCTCTACAGAATAGTTGTAGACCCATGGGATTTGAAGGAATACGTTTAAAATAACAAACATAAATAAATTAACTAATACATGCGAATTATTATTCTAATGCTTCAACAATGTTCATGTTTTCTTCTACAAATTAAAAAAAAAAGCAACAACCTCGAAAACAACAAATAATTCGGAACTAACGGACGAATTGATGTAAAATCGATTCTAACTAACCGCTACATACGAAATTGATGTAAAATCGAATATTTTATATATATATATAATCGTTGCAGTATTCTCATTCCAACGGCCGATACTTTGAGAATTCAACGACCGATGTATGTCAATTGAAAAACACAACAGAAAGGCTGATGTAAATAACAGTATACGATTTGCGCATAGACAGATATATACTCGACATTAGCAAAAGACAAGAAGAAAGAATAGTGAACATATTAAAACAGAGTAAATGTCGATTGGAATGCAATATTATTTCCTATCTTTAGAGCTATGTTATTTGTTTATTTTTGTTTGACCTTTGTGCAGCGGCCAGAGGTAAAAGGTTAGCTAATCATATCAATAGTAAGCTGATCCGGACCACAGGAGAACTTTAGAATATTTTTCGCGACCGACAATGCTCCCAATGTGACCTAAGCTATAACGGGGCCAAATTTCGTCCGTAACATATAGTTACAGTGTTAGCCGTGTGTGTTTATGCGTGCGCGCGCGCCTGTGTCTCTATCTCTCCCCTCTCTCTCTCTGTGTATATGTATGTATAGCATATTTATTTACATATTTAGAGAACATAGTCACAACATGCAAGATTAAAGGCAGCAGAGACTAATGGCTGCAATGTGAGAAAATTTGAGACAGTTTAACAACCTGGCAAGATTAAAGGCAGAGAGTGTGCAGAGCAGTGATTGCTTGCGCCAGCCGACGTGGCACCTGATTATGATGATGATGTATTTGCACAGTAAATCCAAACACGTTCCCTATTTTCGGTTGCAGTTATCACAAAACAATGCTGAAAATTCCAGCATGCTGACCAATCATTTAAATTGTTTCGATTAAATTTTAAAAAAGAAAATCACGTGAGAAGTGCGACATCCGAGTATATAAACTACATCCGTGACCAATTGACAAGATATGACTTATGAGAATAACCAAAGAAGTCCTTTTTACGTCTTGTTTTCGATTATTTCCGTGCAGTACATTGGTTGGCTTTGGCAGACTTCTATACGTAGTGACCAATAAAACGCAAGGTACGAATCGTAAACATGACGTAAAATAGCTTGCTTTGATTCTGCTGGTATGGCTTATATGGGCAATTGGTCACGTTACATACAAGACCTGGATTCCATAGGATGGAATCTTTGAAGTGTGGGTTAACAGATTTCAGGTGATCTCATGACTTGACTGGCATCGCTCGTGTGTTTCCATGACCTGCACGGGGAGCAGCAAGTCCTACCATGCATGTAGCAAGATGTGGTTTGATGGAGGGGTAACCCTTTAATCCGGCTGTACCATCCTTTAATTCAAAGCGTCCCAACAGACATGCTGATGTTGAAGGTTTCAGGGCGAAATAAGTATATATCTCAGCCAATATTTGAACATGGCAGTGTATTCCGTTCATCGGATTGCATCTTGCTAAACTTGAGTAGTTTGAGAACGAACGCAGAAAAAGTCTCTCTCATTTGGAGTATGCTAGGACTTAGCCATCTATCTTGTATCACGATAAGATGTTATAGTATAATGCCTCTATACGTGCGTAAAAATTCTTGATACTAACGGGAATTGAACCAGTCTGTTGAACGGCACCAAATCGCCTAGCAACTATTGAACACGCGTTCTTCCGTTCTTGATTAACCGCATTTCCAAAAAAAAAAGATGCGATTTTGTCAAGACATTCAAACCGTGCACTCAAAGTAACCAGAACGGACCAATCGAGACAAGGACTATTACAACAACAACAACAAACATCCCATACATGTATTGAAATAGCCTCAGTAACAACAAACATATAACATATAATATCCGTATTAGTTATACAGGGACCGATATGTCTTCTTGTAAACATGGATAACATATATAGACAATGCAATTTCACTTCAAATAATTGTTTATACACGTAAATTTAAGTAGGAAGCCAGAGGCCAGTTTAAACGCATATATACGTGCGTACGCTTATAACCAGAATCCATATTTAACCAGACTTTTCACAATCTCCAATTAAGTTATTCTATATTGCATGTAATTGTATGTAACGAATTTTGGTTATAAATATTTCTTCGTTCTGGACCAGTTTGTTATACAGAAATTCCATTAGTATGTGTGCCTTGTCTTACAAGTGTGCATGTTTTACTTGCAGCGGCCGTGAGGATTGTCGAATAATTGTAGTCTCCTTATGTAGCAACATCGATTTCTCTCATAAATCTGCTGCGTTTCCTTATCTGTGATATTCAACGCTAGAGTTCGTGAGATGAATCGGGGCCACATTTCTCAGGCAAACTTCAAAGTATATCTTATCCTCCCAGACAGCGGTTTGATCAACTATAATCAATCAATAAATCCGTAACCCTTCAGGGTCGTAGAGGTACCACATTGGATGCATCAGCACACAGAGTCCTCCAGCGAATTCTATCCTCAGCGATGCGGATGAGTGTGGAAATATCTTGCCCTGTCCATTCCTTGATGTTGTCTGTCCATGACTTCATTTTTCCCTCCTCTGCTTCTTCCACCCTCGACAGTTCCCTGCAGTATTTTTTTCGACAAGGAATCGTGCCTGCATACATGTCCGAACCATGCTAGTTAATTTAAAATGTGCAAAGTATATCATATCCTCTCAGAAAGCGAGTTGCTCAACTATAAAATAACATGTGCAAAGTATATCATATCCTCTCAGAAAGCGAGTTGCTCAACTATAAAATAACATGTGCAAAGTATATCATATCCTCTCAGAAAGCGAGTTGCTCAACTATAAAATAACATGTGCAAAGTATATCATATCCTCTCAGAAAGCGAGTTGCTCAACTATAAAATAACATGTGCAAAGTATATCATATCCTCTCAGAAAGCGAGTTGCTCAACTATAAAATAACATGTGCAAAGTATATCATATCCTCTCAGAAAGCGAGTTGCTCAACTATAAAATAACATGTGCAAAGTATATCATATCCTCTCAGAAAGCGAGTTGCTCAACTATAAAATAACATGTGCAAAGTATATCATATCCTCTCAGAAAGCGAGTTGCTCAACTATAAAATAACATGTGCAAAGTATATCATATCCTCTCAGAAAGCGAGTTGCTCAACTATAAAATAACATGTGCAAAGTATATCATATCCTCTCAGAAAGCGAGTTGCTCAACTATAAAATAACATGTGCAAAGTATATCATATTCCCTCACATAGCGGTTTGAGCAGTTATGCAATAGCATGTGCAAAGAACTCTGAAAACTATGCTTGCTTATTTTGTGTAAGGTCTTCAGGTGTAGATTGTCTCAATATTTGCATATGAGACCAAACATTATGCAACAGTGAACTTCAATAGATGACATGCTAATATAGTCAGGCTTTCCTGTTGTCGAAATCACGCATAAACTCATATGTACAATTATGTTTTCCTTTATGGTGAAGCATTCAGAGAATCCAGCATTGCACATCACGCGGGGGGAACCATTAGAGCTCCAGTTTTGGCCATTGCTGTAGATGTCAAGATGCCGTGGGCATACAATGGACCACCGAATAAACCACCAATGGACCACGAAACTTCACACCTGAAAAGATATTTTTAAGGCTGACGGGAATTGAACCAGGTCCGCTCAGGCGGCATCGAATCGCCATGAAACTCATATAAACAGCTTTTCGTACTTGACCAACCACATCCCCCCTCCCTCCCAAAAAGATGTGATCTTGTCAAGACATACAGATGTCTGCACAATTCACTGAAAACGGATTAATCGAGACAAGAACTATTACATCAACGAACATCCCGTACAAGTATTGAAGTATCCTCAGGATCACAAACATTGAACATCAGAAGAATAGGATTTACTTGTGGAAGACATATGTCTATTATAGTGAAGTCATCTTCTTGGGAAGCTCCATACCATTTCATCTTTATAATTAAACCCCCCCCCTCCCAGTTGAGTATAATATTTTATTGCACCAGTGTGTTTCCAGTGCTGGAAAGAGAAGCAAAGAATAACGATCTGACATGTTTATCGCGATTTTGGGGGCTGAGTGCGTTGTCCCATCCAACTAATGGTCAAAGTGATCCAGAAGGCATGCTCAAATAGGAAGTCTCAGGCCGAAAGGTACAGATATCGCAGTCAAACTGTAAACCATGACACTGTGTATTCCGTTCTTCGGACTACATTCTGATAATCTGCAGGAGTTTGAGAACGAACGCAGAAAAAGATAATGATTACGTGGTCTTCTAAACGCATTGTACACCGCTGAAAGCTAGCCTCTTCAGGTGTGAAATAATGTTCTGGCAAAACCCACAAGCGCCCAAAGGATACACGTGCTATATTGATCTTAATTCCAGACGGTGATAGAAACAAACATACAACCGCCCAAGACGGATGTATCAGGCCATTGGCGCAAATAAAACGCCGAAGCAACGCATTTCCATTTTCTGGACTACATCCTGCTAGAAATCTAGTAGAACCATGGTTCTTCTATAAGAGAGCTCCAGAGGGAGTTTGAGAATGAACGCTGAAGAAGAAGAAAAAACAACATCCCTAAGTTCATCCTGGTTAATGATATTTTTTTCTAAAAATCTGAACCCATACCAATATTTATTACAATTCTGTCCACACAGTAATATCAAATGAGATGGAACATTTCCTAGCGATACAGACAAGTTAACCCAAATCACATCTGACAAGAGATTACATGAAAAGCATTATCAAGCGCCACGGAAGTACACAGCACAAAGATGTATGATATAATTCAATATTTAATCGCCCTTCATGTTTATTGATGGTGATTATCAACACAGCAATGCAATCTACCGCTGTTAACAGCCAACAAATTTGATGTATCTATAAAACCAACAGTGTTGATGTATGTACAGGGCAGAATAGGATTAAAAATATGCCCACCGATAAAGGGCGTGCTCGTCAGGTGTGAGGGATTGGCGCCCTTTGATCAGCAATGAAGAGCAGTGATGCGCTCTTTAGGAAGATCAAAAGGAAACACGGATTTTTCCTATATCTCAATCGCGCCATCCCTGACGTCGTTCTTTGTCGGCGAAACCTCTGCTCGCTAAATCATAAGCTAGAAGAATGATATGCTACGGGGTTTATTGACGTGGCGACTAGAGTTGGTTTTAGATACAAACATTTTCTGGAGTTAAACTTAAGCAGCCTATGAATTAAATACAGTGCTCGCGGACACCACAGTGCTCTTCGTAATGACGTGGTGATCGCGCCATGCAAGATAAACTGTGCTTGCGAGCACAAACGATCATGCACCCTCTTTGCAATTCAAACACGATTGTACAAACACAAACAGTGTTCTTATCTACGACTACGAATTGACGGGGGGGGGGGGGGGGGGGGGGGGTTGGGTTTGTACAGTTCAATAAATACGGTTAAGTCGTCAGTTTTCACGTTCATTTTTACATTCATTTTCTATTTCCCTTTCACCATCACTCTCACTGCTGCATGCGGCGGGTGATCGTGATCTGAAAAGGCTGAGAATCCCTGCCTAACAGTATATAAAGTGTATAGTTATACTGTTGGAAATTTATAAAATGGAACGTTATAAAATTCTTAATTCAGAAAGGTCATGCTGGTTTATGTAATCTGAAAAGCAGTGCTGGTTTATGTAATGTAAGAAAGGTGGTGCCGGTTTATGTAATCTGTAAGAAACGTGGTGCTGGTTTATGTAATCTGTAAGAAAGGTGATGCTGGTTTATGTAATCTGAAAAGCGGTGCTGGTTTATGTAATGTAAGAAATGCGCTGCTTGTTTATGTAATCTGTAAGAAAGGTGGTGCCGGTTTATGTAATCTGAAAGGCGGTGCTTGTTTATGTAATGTAAGAAAGGCGGTGCCGGTTTATGTAATCTGTAAGAAACGTGGTGCTGGTTTATGTAATCTTTAAGAAATGTGGTGCTGGTTTATGTAATCTGAAAGGCGGTGCTGGTTTATGTAATATGAAAGGCGGTGCTTGTTTATGTAATCTGTAAGAAAGGTGGTGCCGGTTTATGTAATCTGAAACGTGGTGCTTGTTTATGTAATCTGTAAGAAAGGTGGTGCTGGTTTATGTAATTTTTAAGAAAGGTGGTGCTGGTTTATGTAATTTTTAAGAAAGGTGGTGCTGGTTTATGTAATTTTTAAGAAAGGTGGTGCTGGTTTATGTAATCTGTAAGAAAGTTAGTGCTTGTCTAAAGGTGGTTCTGGTATGTGCGATCTGTAATAAAGGTGGTGCTGACATTAAATAATTTGAGAAACACTCACCCAGAACAAATCTTTCCTTCAACATTCTCTTTCATTCTTCCCATGTACGTTCCGGTCTAGTGCACATCTGATTATATTGTGTGGCTGTTTCCTGAGCGTGTATTAAATCCGTTTCAGTGTAATTCTGGTAATTTCCTATTGTATTGTTTGTTGTCCAGTTCTTGTGCATAAGACCACCGAAAATTGTATGATTTTAATTATTCTATTACTGTTGAGTATAGGCAACGTTGTCATAGTAACAAGTCAAGTAAACTTGATTTTTGCCACTTTCTGAAAAAAAAGTGGATGGTCTTGGTGAATCAATTGTATTTTTATAATAATAATAATAATAAATCGGTATATTATATTAGTTATCACCTCTTGGTTTTATTACTGCAGCAATCTCCACCTTGTCATATCTCCTCTGACAGTTTTATTACTGCAGCAATCTCCACCTTGTAATATCTCCTCTGGCAGTTTTATTACTGCAGCAATCTCCACCTTGCCATATCTCCTCTGACAGTTTTATTACTGCAGCAATCTCCACTGTGTCAGATCTCCTCTGACAGTTTTATTACTGCAGCAATCTCCACCTTGTCAGATCTCTGACAGTTTATTACTGCAATAATCTCCACCTTGTCAGATCTCCTCTGACAGTTCTATTACTACAGCAATCTCCACCATGTCAGATCTACTCTAACAGTTTGTTCGCTTATACTTGTCCATATTCACCCCTCTCCCCATGTAGTGAACCAAGAAAAGTGCTACGCTGAATGGTGAAGACTATCATGTTTTCCCACAAATCTCTTCTCTTGTCTCTTGTGTCATAAATAAGTTCATTTAGTAACATTTACTCTGTCTTCCTCTCTCTTTCCCCCTCTTGAATTTTTGGGTTCGGGGGGTGTTACTAAATGTTCAAGTTTTGCTTTTCTCATCATGTGCCATCCTTTTAAAATATAAGAATAAATAATTAATGTTGTAGGTTGAAGGTGTCAATGGTCATTATTTTTGCCAATGTGAGTCCTGTGAGCTACAGCGTTTTAGTGGTACCCACAAAGAATACATTGGAAAGTGAAAAAGCTATCACACACACTTTTATTTCTTAGCGCACAGAGTTTGAGCATAGTGCACAAGATATGTATATAAATATATGTAAAAGTTTCTATAATAAAAAGTAGAACTGATTTAAATAGAACATGCTGAAGAAAAATAGCTTTTTTTAAGGTAGAAGAATAAAGTAGAAAGATGTTCAAAATGTATCAGCTCATTAGGATATATATTTGCTGACAGGCACTCTTGTCTTAGAGGGAACATTGCAGCTCACACTTCCAACTGAAGATGTATCTGCTGCCCTGGTTTGTGTGATCAAAAGTGGACAACATTGCAGCCCTCACTCCCAACTGAAGATCTATCTGCTGCCCTGGTTTGTGTGATCAAAATTGGACAACATTGATACTATGAAATAGTTGCAGACTTAAATGTGATTGGATGTCTGTACACATTATAGTGGAACACCCCATCTATCAAACTCTGAGTGCGAGGCTTTTCCTCAAACTATTGCATACTGTTGAGAGAATTTGGAGTCTTCTGGGTATGAAAGAAAGCTCTTGAGAAATCTTCGTCGCATATAGGAAACAAGAGCTTCCTTACTTGTGATTCTTGGAGATTGGAACAAACAAACAAACGAGGGAATGATGTGTAATGTAGCACAGAATGGTAGATTAGAAACTTAGAGATTTCATGGTATGATACGGAAAATAACTATACCATACCCACTCTATCACATCAATTAAGTATTTCCATGATAACAATATGGTTACTAAATACGAGGCGTGTTCAAATGAAAACGGGACTTGTTACACCACGCGTGATAGAGCGCACTGATATTGATGACATTTTGCACTAGTAATGAGTATCCAATAATTTACATACGGTCACGTGTTCATCTTCCCAGCATGCATATGTGCTGCAGAAGACTGTTAACAATATGGCGGGTGTGATTCCGAACCCGTCCAAAGTGAATCAGCGTGCTGTGATCCAGTTTCTTTCATTTGAAGGATGTCAAGCAGTAGACATTCATCGGAGAATGAAGGCAGCATATGGTGACAAATGTTTGTCGAGGACCAGAGTGATGGAGTGGGTGCGTATGTTTAAAGACGGAGGTTTCTGCTGGGAAGGTTATGGTGACTGCATTTTTTGACCATGAAGGGCTTTTGTTGACTGATTTTAAGGAACCTGGTGTCAACATCAATGCCGCCCATTATAAAGACACTTTAGACAAGCTGCATAAGGCCATCAAGGCTAAGCGACCAGGCAGACTTTCTCAAGGTGTGATTCTTCTCCACGACAACGCTCGTCCGCACGTCGCAAAAATTGTGCAGGAAACATTGGCAAAGAAGAATTGGGAAGTTCTTCATCACCCAGCCTATAGTCCCGATTTATCCCCGTGTGATTTCCATTTGTTCGGACCGTTGAAGAAAGCACTAAAGGGACAGCGATTCAACAGCGACGCAGACGTGAAGACAGCGGTGACCGCATGGTTCAGAGAACAGCCACGCAACTTTTTCTCGGACGGCATTCGACGTCTACCTAAACAGTGGGATGCTTGCCTAAATGCATACGGAGATTTTTTCTGATGAACCCAGGTGCATTCTTATTCACAAGTGGTTGCTTTGTTCAATTCCGTTGAAAATATTAAATTGCGTATGATACTTTTTAAATAAATCCACAAGTCCCGTTTTCATTTGAACACGCCTCGTATTTTAAGTGTTTTAGGTTCATGTATACATAATATGGAAACAAAAATAGAAACAGTTATATCAGTGTTTCTATTGGTGTGGTATCATTTTTACTATAATGTTTTTTTTCTGGAGAGAAGTAATTTGTTTACACAAATTGGATGCTAAAATAAACCAAATTTGTATCAATACTGAATAATTCATGTTAGAAAAAGTGAAACTAAGTAAGACAAATATCACCATCATCATTAAGTGCCGTCTCCGCAACGAAGGTTGGCTGCAACATATCTCCAACATCTTCTGTCTCTTGTCTTGGTGGTGCACTCTGCTAGACTTTAACCTGTCCATCTAGTGATTTTACTCTCCCACTTGTATCTCTGCCTACCTCTTGCTCGCTTCCCTTTGACTTTACCCTCAAGTAAGGTCTTCAATAAGGTGTCATGTCTTTTAATGTGTCAGAAGTATTTTATATACCTGATCTTTATTTCTCTTAGTAGTTCTTTCTTCATATTAAGTGTCTTTAGCACCTCTTTATTTGTTTTCTTCTCTTTCCATGATGTTCTCCCTATTCTTCTATATACCCACATCTCAAAGGTATCAATTTTGTCTTCTAATAAGACAAATATACAATGTAAAATTACAGCACATTTTTTATTTCCAAAATATTTGTCGAAAAAATTGTGTTTTTACAAATTTCAATACATGTAGAATATCATACAAATCATGTATCATCTTGGAAAGTTTAAAGGATTCATAGAAAACCATTGGCTTTTAAAGGGAAACAACTGTTAAAATTGTGAATACAAAAATGGCCATGATATTTGCTTTGTAAAAAAACAACAACACCATGTAATATAGAATTAAACACATTATAGAATTAAGATCCAGCGTCACCCATGTAGTGCCAGAGAATGAAACAGGAGAAAAGAATATCAACACTGTTTACCTTTCATGCATGTTGTAAGATGGAACTAAGGAGATTTTGGGGTGGAGTTGGCTGACCCTTCTCATAGAGGATCAAAGTGACTCAAGCTGAACTGAAGTTGGACCGAAAGAAACAAATATCACAGCTTAACTGTAAACTATGACACCACACATTCTGTTCTTGAGACTACATGCTGCTAATCTGCCGAATCCTGAGAACAAATGCAGAAGAATAAAAAGATGGCTGTCTTTGATTTGGGGTTATTTGAAGGTTATTGATTTGGGGGTTTATAGTAGCCAACTGTTAAGTCCGGCTCTGTGGCGAAGTGGTACAGAGCGCGTCTGTGACAGCAAAGGTACCGAGTTCGATCCTCACCACAGGCAATTGTGCATCCGGACCGGTCAGAAAGCAATGGCAACCTACTGAACGTATTTATATTGCCTAGAAAATCACCACAGCCAACAAATTCTGGGTTAATAGCTACGTCCTGGATAGGATATGCTAACAATTTTAAACTGTTAAGGCCACACACCATTCTTCATATTCTTCTTCATCGTTCATTCTCAAACTCCTGCTGGCTTTCCTTTGTAGCAAGACCATTGTCCTACTAGATTTCTAGCAGGATGTAGTCCAGAGAATGGAAATGCATTGTGTCGGCGTTTTATTTGCGCCAGCGTTTTATTTGCGCCAATGGCCTGACACATCCGTCTTTGGCGGGACACACTATTCAACCTGTAATGGGGGATCTTCCTTGGGGTTTTATCAGGGTGACCTACTGCATTGTCCTAGGATTAAAGGTTGTTGAATTGAGTGAATTTGCCTTTTAATCCTTTTCAATCCAAGCCAGAAGGTTCTATGTTATATCAGGGAATTGTACAATCCCGTAGTCGTAACCTTCGATAACAGTTACCATGTTGTTCTGACAGGCAGACATTGTGCTTGAGCTAGTTACAGTTGGTGGGCGAAGCAACAAAGAAACCTGTCGCAAGGGCCAGAGTTGTGCCCTGATGTCGACGTCTGTTTCAGCGGAATTAGACTCGAAACACCATTGAGTCGAATGGCTGCTGGAACAGAGGGCGGAGCACTTATGGGAATGCCCCACGTTCTGTGAAGCCAGTTTCTAATCAAGAATCAAGAGAATCAGGGAATTGTACTGTTTAAATATATATTTTTGCTTGCTAACAATTGTCTAATAAATATATGTGCTTCATTTTCTACTTTAGACCCTAGCATGTTTGCTAAGTTGATTTGAATCTGCATGTTCTTAAAATGGTTTATAATCTCCTTCCTTTGTTTGACATTTAATTAAGATGTGTTCGCTAGTGTTTCCCTGATTGCACTTGACACACAATGGTTCACGTCATAGGAATTTTGGTTAGTCCTGGATCTAAGTAAATTATATTTTCTAAATAGTGGGATTTCAAAATCAAGTTTTATTTGATTAATTCTGCTGGGTTTGTTCAAGGAAAGCTTGAAATGAAGTAATGAAGTTTTTATAATAACTAGACACACATAATAATCACAGACAGACACACACACAAATTGATGTTTCGACCAAAAGGCATTTATCAAGGTTACATATACATCTAAAAATGGTGAGCAGGGGTGACACAACTAGCATTCACATGTTAAGCGAGATGTGGGGGTGGCCGGAAGGATAAGATTGTTAATGATTGGATTATTGAAGAGCTTATGAGCGTTTCTACTTTTATTCCTTATTATTCCACTCTTTATTAATAGCATCTTTTATTAGAGTTATTATGTCTTGTATGTTTTGGTGTACACAGGTTTGCGTTCCTATATCTTTTCCTATTTTTATTTTTCTATCTGCTAACTCATTCCCATCTATTTCTCTGCGTGGCATGACCCATGCTAGTGTAATTTTGTCTGCCTACTCATTTCGTTCTATTCCTGTATGTGCCAGGACCCATACTAGCATGCTTATATCTGCCAACTCATTTCCTTCTAGTCCTCTTATGTGCCAGAACCCATAATAGTGTGATTCTATCTGTCAATTCATTCTTTTCTATTTCTATATGTCACAGGACCCATGCTAGCATGATTCTATCTGCCATTTCATATTTTCTTCTATTCCTATATGTGCACAGACGCATGATTCTACTGCCAGTATAGGTTCCTTTGGTGTTATGTGACGTATTCTTTCCAGAAAGTGGATGAGACCATTTGCAAAGCACAGCTTAAAGACTTGATGAAAAATTAAAAAATTAACAATGTAACAAATATTCTTTTCAGGGGATTGAAGAACGACCCAGTTAAAAAATGATAGTTGTGTTCCTGTGTTGTAAGGGGAACCAAACCAAGTAGATTAAATTTCAGAGATTTAATTTTTATTTCGTTGTTTCATGAGTTTGTTCCCCTATGCGTACCTTGATATTCTAAAGTTAGCTACTATCCGCAGATTACTATTTGTATTTCTACCCATATTTCTTGCTAATATTCACTATCCATAGATTACTATTTGTATTTCTACCCAAATTTCTTGCTAATATCCACTATCCACAGATTACTATTTGTATTTCTACCCACATTTCTTGCTAATATCCACTATCCATAGATTGCTATTTGTATTTCTACCCACATTTCTTGCTAATATTCACTATCCATAGATTACTATTTGTATTTCTACCCAAATTTCTTGCTAATATCCACTATCCATAGATTACTATTTGTATTTCTACCCACATTTCTTGCTAATATCCACTATCCACAGATTACTATTTGTATTTCTACCCACATTTCTTGCTAATATCCACTATCCACAGATTACTATTTGTATTTCTACCCACATTTCTTGCTAATATCCACTATCCATAGATTGCTATTTGTATTTCTACCCACATTTCTTGCTAATATCCACTATCCATAGATTACTATTTGTATTTCTACCCAAATTTCTTGCTAATATCCACTATCCATAGATTGCTATTTGTATTTCTACCCAAATTTCTTGCTAATATCCAATATCCATAGATTACTATTTGTATTTCTACCCACATTTCTTGCTAATATCCACTATCCATAGATTACTATTTGTATTTCTACCCACATTTCTTGCTAATATCCACTATCTATAGATTACTATTTATATTTCTACCCACATTTCTTGCTAATATCCACTATCCATAGATTACTATTTGTATTTCTACCCACATTTCTTGCTAATATCCACTATCCATAGATTACTATTTGTATTTCTACCCACATTTCTTGCTAATATCTGCTCTTCGTTTTTATCATTGCAGAAAATGGCCTGCTCTTGCATGGAGCTTGCTTTGGAAGGAGAGCGGCTCTGTAAAGCAGGTGACTGCCGTATGGGTGTTCAATTCTTTGAAGCAGCTGTTGAGGCTGGTACTGATGACCTAAAAACACTGAGTGCCATCTACAGTCAGCTAGGCAATGCTTATTTCTATTTACAAGATTATGCTAAGGCACTTGAATATCACAAACATGACTTAAATTTAGCCAGGTAAAAATTAGTACACCCATGTTTAGATAAGTAATACTAACTAATAAATCATGTTTTAGCTTTAGTCCTTGTTCCTTTGTTTTTACAAATTATTTCTCATAGACCTTATTTTTGTGATTTATTAGTTATATTAGTAATCAGTGATAATAATACATTATCATAAGTCTTACCATAGAATTATAAAAAAAAATCTATGTCAATTATAAACTTTCAACAATTTTGAAACAGAAATCTATCCTGATAGAAACCGAAAGGCAAATCATAAATTGAATCTTCATACCAACATTGTGTTATCATTGTCAGACATGGACACTAACTAAAGAACAAGAGAGAAAGCTTATTATATGTGAAATGAGATGTCTAAGAACAGCAGCAAACAGAACAAGAAGAGTTCATGTGAGGAATGAAGAGATTACAAGAACTTGCGGAACAACATCTGTTGTCAAATATATTGAAAAATAGACTCAAATTGATTGGGCACTTGATGATAATGAACCCTTATTGGTCAGCGGCAAGAGTAAAAATACAACTTGAAAATGGAAACAGCAAGATACAGAGGAAGACCAATAAGAATGTGAATTGAAGGAGTTACCAATATTCTGGGAAGTTATAATATACTGCATATCATGCGACCAAACGGGCCATAGCCCAAAAACTGATTATCACTGAATCTTTCGACATTTTACAGCAAATGTAAAGAAAAAAATAATATTGAAACAATAGTTGTTATCGCATCACATTAATGTTACTGCTGCACTCTCCACCTTGAAAATCTCCTCTGAGAGATTGGTAATTATTTATAAGATGAGAATTGCGATTGCCTAGTTCATAGTGTGCTTGCTTGCTATCACCGGGTTACAGCATGCCAGGTTCGAAACCATGTCAGGACTAAAAAAAATATGGGTTTTGATTTCTCGCTTGACACGATCACTGCTTCAGTTGACAGCTGTAAATGAGTACCTGACGCATGAGTTAGGGGAGGTAAAGACAGCAAGGAAGGGAACTGGTCACCCCACCTAATAGCTGCTGCGGCGTAGTACATAAAGAGTTATCTTTATCCCTAATGCCAGGTTGCTGCCATTGGACATACCTTTACCTTTCTAAAATGTCACAAATTTAACTTATGTAGGAGCTAACATTCGGCCAGGCCACTGCACCGTCAGTTGTGTATATTAGCTATATGTTTATCTATATAAATAACCAAATGGTCAGAGGGTGTCCGACAAAGTGGATGGTGAACCTAATGAACAAATAGTCAAGCAAAATAAATTAAACAGGTTACTAAAACACTTACCTTGCCTATTAATAAAAATATATTTAAAAAAGTATATATAAAAAAACATACAATAAAACTAAACAGGACAATTCTCCACGTATCGGCTCAAATTGAACCTTTTTCAAGAGACAAACAACAGAAAACAACAAAATAAAAAACAAAATAGATGACTAGATTTCATCAAGCCCCGTCTCCACAGCGCAGGGATGGCAACGCATCTAGCAAAAGAGAAAATGCGTGCACTCATTATAAACAAACCGAAAGTGGGAAATTAGAGGCACTATAGATGTAGTTGGGATGTTTATAATGAGTGCAAGAATAATAAAAGAAAAAGATAAGAAAAAAAAGATAAGAAAAATACCCCTTTTGTCACCCCATCAGACAGGCAGGTTTTAAGAACATAGTCACAACAGGCAAGACCGAAGGGAACAGAGACAGATGGGGACGTGAGAAAATATCCGTGTGACAACCCAGCAAGGTCTGGAAACAACGATCCCGATAACAATACTGTGAACAGAGAACCATGGTCACCCACGCCAACCAGAATGGCATACGACAATGATAGACGAGCAACGATGAGGTTGTGTGGTGGTGGGGTGAGTGGGTTTGGGGAAGGAAGGACACAAGAATCACCATTTGAAAATGCATGGAATGAATGTGAAACCAAATATAGACACAAACATATATATAAAACCAAACCTAAACATACATAGAAATGTATACACACACCAAGAGTTAAGAAATAAATACATAACAAAATGGACACAGATGTGTGAAGGATACCCACACAAAATGCACAGGCATGTAAATGTATCCACACATAGGAAAGGGCTCACACCAGAATAGGCATACATATTGACACAGAATGGAGATACGTGCATTAACATAAACAAGAGCTCACATAAATATATATATATATATATATATATATATATATATATATATATATATATATATATATATATATATATATATATATATATATATATATATATACATAAATATGAACATGCATCCACATAAACACTTTCTCACATAAATAAAAACAATAACATGAACATTCGCACACATAGAAACATATACATATATTAATGTAAATATAAACTTTCGTTCACATAAAGATAATGCTATAACAACAGCATATGTATACATACAAATGTGTGGCCCAAAGTAATTGTGTGGATACATAGAACCATGTAAAACAAAATGCATATACAAATAACTATACATGTGAGGGCACCCATCGAAGAGACAACTGCAATAACAACGAGGAAATCAAAATCTAAATATGTAAATGATTTAACAATAACAAAATGGCAGAGTACAAAATAATCACATATTGACATACACAAACGAAAGAAGACATAAAGGAATTATATAGAAGTACGGCAAACACAAAAATAATTACTCATGAAAGTGTACAAAGACAAATAATTACAAGAATCAGTGCAGTAAAGGGTATAAGGAAAAGGTGGGTAACTCAAACAAAACGGTGATTAATGTTCATTCCGTGTGGTTGCAAGACTCCCATATGACAAATGAGACGATATTCCAAGGACTGACGTTGCCGGTCACCGGTATAACAACGTAACAAACCGGTTACAGAGACATCAGAGCTACCATGATGTGACGGGCTGTTAAAATGATTAGCCACTGGGGAGTCACGATGATTCGTGATATCTCTCAAATGTTCGGCGAATCTATCTGCTAAACGTTTACCAGTCTCACCAATATACTTCATATCACAACGCTTACATATGATAGAGTATATTAAATTACGGGACAAACATGAAAAAGAATCCTGAATATCAAAGTGTGATTTAGGAAACTGTAACATGGGAGTGAGAATAACAAAAGGACAAGTCAAACAATTTCGATGACAAGGGACAGTTCCTAGTTGACCTGCAGAAGTGCGCAGACGAGAATGAACTAAGAGATCCAGAAGGTTTCTGTCCCCCGAAAAGCGACTAGTGGAAGAGAGGGAAATGCAGGACTGGAGATGGGATCTAACTGGAGAATAGAGAAATGTCGTAATAGGATACGTAGTGCCGGCATATTATGAGGATGAAAAGTGATAGCCAGTATTGGGCGATCAGAGGTATGTTTAATAGATGGTACGAGGGCCACTGAGCGGGAAATAGTAAGAACACGTTGTAAAGCTGATGACAGGATATCCTCAGGGTATAAGCGACGGCGAAAAAAAAAATATTTTTATTAATAGGCAAGGTAAGTGTTTTAGTAACCTGTTTAATTTATTTTGCTTGATGTTTATCTATACGTTTGTCGATACTAGGATCTTCTTGCAAAAGTTCCCTTCTGTTTTTTTTATTCACATATCAGAACAACAAATGACAAAATTGGTGAAGCCAAAGCCTCCGGAAATCTTGGAAACACACTGAAAGTCATTGGCAGATTTGATGAGGCAATTGTCTGCTGTATCAGACATTTGGAAATATCCAGGGAAATTGAGGATAAGGTTAGTGAATTACAATGTCAGTGTGATTATTTCAAATTTATCATTCTGTGTTAAGTTGTATCTTATAGTTAGTGGATTCAATGTAAGTGTGATTATTTCAAATAGTAACATCTAAACAAATTACAAACAAGTTAAAAATGATAATTATAAAATGCTACATCTATTCTATATTAATGTATGGATCAGAAATATGGACACTAAATAAAAAATTAGAAGACAGAATTGATGCCTTTGAGAAGTGGGTATATAGGAGAATAGGGAGAACATCATGGAAAGAGAAGAAAACAAATAAAGAGGTGCTAAAACACTTAATATGAAGAAAGAATTACTAAGAGAAATAAAGATCAGGCACATAAAATATTTTGGACACATTAAAAGACCTTATTGAAGATCTTACTTGAGGGTAAAGTCAAGTGAGCAAGTGGGAGAGTAACATCACAAGATGGACAGGAGTGTATCACCAAAACAAGAGACAGGATGTTGGAGATCTGTTGCAGCCAACCTTCGTTGCGGAGATGGCACTTTATGATTTCAAATATGTCAATCTGTGTTAAGTTGTGGATTCAATGTCAGCGTGATTATTTCAATTATATCAATCCATGTTTTGTTGTATTTTATAGTTAGTGGATTTGTCATTGTGGTAGTCACAGCTAGATCAATCTGCTTCATTTGATAGTATCACACACTGATGCTGTATTTCTCCATGACCAATAGAGCTCTTTCATTCTGACTGCTAGTATGCATTCAACTCTTGACTTCTGTTGCTGTTATGAAAACCTCAGTCCAATTTTTCGCACAAAATAGATGCTGTTTCAACCTCCTTTCAGCGGTCAATTTTCTTTATGATATCATTAGGATTCTTCTTCTTCAGCGTTCATTCTCAAACTCCCACTGGATATCTCTTGTAGCAGGACTATGGTCCTATTAGATTTTCAGAAGGATGTAGTCCAGAGAATGGAAATGCGCTGTGTCGCCGTTTTATTTGCGCCAATGGCCCGACACATCTGTCTTCGGCAGAATTAGGATTCAGTAATTGGTCATTTGCTGCTGTGACTAGTAGTATCAATCAAGATCACACGAACATCCAGTTTAATGGTGAAAACTGGAAGAAGTTACCACTTCAAATATCCCGGGTACCAAATATATATGATGATGGCAACTCGGGAAAGGATATCAAGTAAGCAACACTGTTTACCTACCATGCGTGTCGTAAGATGCGATTAATAAGGAGATTATGGGGTGGAGTTGACTGTCCCATCACATATAGATTTGAAGTGACACAGAAGCCACGCTGAAATTGGATGTATCAGCTGGAAGAGTGCAGATATTTCAGCAAAGCTGTAAACCATGGAACAACACATTATGTTCTTCAGACTCCCATTCTGCTAATCTGTAGGAGTTTAGCCTTGCACAACTCCTTCTCACTTTAATCAAAATCACAAGTGCAAGTCATTTTCACATCCATGAAAATTCATCAGAAGGGAAAAGGTTTTCCCACTGACTCTAAGAGCACGGAATGTACCCTAACACCGATTCGACGAACTGCCCTGATTCTTGTGAAAAGAAAATAAATGCAGCAGCTCAACAGCGGAGAGTAGCTAGAAAGTCACGGATAGACCAAGATCCGTTTACAGTGGTCATTCCAAGCCCAAACTGTCCAAGGACATTTACAGCTCGAATAGGACTCATTAGCCATCTATGAACTTATAATCAAGGACATAACTCTAATTGAATTTTCAATAGTGAATATAACAAATAGTCATCATCGCTTGTGATGGACAAACAACTCACAGGAGTTTGAGAATGAAAACAGAAGAAGAAAATCAAGTTAAAGACTCTAGTTTTTTATTTCTGCCTTGACAAGGTTGAATATGATTTGATAAAGTAGGATTACAGTTCTTCTTCTTTCTTTCACTTGAAACATGTCTATATCTATAATTCCGTCTCCTGAGTAAAACTCACTGTAAAGATCAATCTATTCAGATCGCTAGTGCTCGAAGTATATTTTTCTTGGATG
Source organism: Meghimatium bilineatum (assembly GCA_034231615.1). Taxonomy (NCBI): domain Eukaryota; kingdom Metazoa; phylum Mollusca; class Gastropoda; order Stylommatophora; family Philomycidae; genus Meghimatium; species Meghimatium bilineatum. The sequence continues at coordinate 28,869,662 of CM067307.1, forward strand.
TGAAAGCTGAACACCCAATTCAGAAATAAAAAAAGATTCAGGCTTTTAAATACATTTGCTACAGACATTTTTTAATAATTTGTTATATAGAACTAAATACAAATATATTTGTCTGGCAGAAAATAAACAAACTTGCAGGTTATCAAGAACCACTTTTGAGAGTGGTTCATCATACTAAAACTCCATAATCACACTAGAACCACATTATCACTCTGGAGCCACATAAAGTCACATATTCTTCTGAGATTTGTAAGGAAGCTATTGGAAACATCCCAAATAAAAATATTGCAGAAGAGGCACCAGGGTACAGTAGAATGTTAACCATAACTGTCCGGAATAAAAAAAACTGCCAGGAATAAGAAATAAATGACAAACTCACACTCTTCTATTTCCTCATGAAACAGGCATGATATATATATATATATAAGTTCCTAGGAAAGGGGAACTACAAGCTCTGTTAGCTCAAGACGAGCTTCTAGTCACCTATGCTCGTTATTGACAGAGACCCAGACCCAATCATGGGTGTTCGGAAAGGCAAGAAGAACAACTCTAATGTTGAGCCTTCCAATACCGGAAACATGTTTGCGAAGAGAAAGGGTTCAGTACCCGATGGGCACAGGCACAGTATGTCCAATTACACGATGTGAGTTCATAGATGGTGGAACACCTCGTGCGAGATAGACATGCACGACAATCGTCTTGGTGAAGAGGCACTACACACCCGCGTGCCCGGCGACAGATAGACAGGCTGTCACGGACTAGGGAAGCATACCTGAATTAAAGGCATGACGAAAATGGTTGTGTGCTGGACCTTGGATGTCCTTTCCACAAGTGGCCAACCGAGGTGCAAATAACACAGTTCTACTGTGGAACTTGCAGCACAACGTACTTCATGCTCTCCAGCGGAAATCACACGATATATTCATTGTGGTTAATGAGAGCGAATGCAGAAGAAGAAGAAGAAGAATATAATATATATATATACACACACATACACACTGCTGTACTAGATGAAGACAGTGATAAATACATAAATTCCTTCTGCTGATAGTTTCATGTTTATGTCTGAGCTTTATTTTTCCATTTATCCCAGATTGGGGAGGCCAGGGCTTTGTACAACCTGGGCAATGTCTACCATGCCAAGGGTAAACATCTGGGGCGGCATGGCAACCAAGATCCAGGTGAATTTGAGCCAGAGGTCAAGGAGTGTTTGCAAAATGCAGTCCAGTACTATGAGTAAGTCCTCAGTTTGACTTGTTCAATATTTTCTGGAATGGATTCATCATATATATATGCTTATGTTACTGAAATCATTTTGTGTGTGTGTGTGTGCGTGTGTGTGCGTGCGTGCACATGCGTATGCATGTGTGCAAATAATGTTTATTTATATGCCAATTAAATTGTTTGAATTTGAATTTTCTAAATGTTTGAACATAAGACATATTTTATTGTACTTTTTCTTGAAAAAAAAAGCAACAACCCTTTTTTGATGTGGGAGAGTTGAATTTTTGTGTGGAATATAATTAAGCAGGATGGGGAGTGTCTCGGAATTATTGATGGTTGTGGTTCAGGTCATCATCAGGCGACATATTCTTTCTAGAACGTAGTCTTCCCTATGGATCTCTTGAATTCTCTGCGGTCTTGAGCTTGTCGTTCCATCTCTTTAGTCACATGTACAGGCATTCTTGAATGTCTTTTGTCCCACGGTGTCTTGGGTCAGTCTTTGCCGTTGTTGCCTTCTATCATCTCCTCCAGTAACACTCGCTCCATGTCATTGTGTTCTCAAGGTGACCGAAAAAAAAAATGTTTCTTTAATATGGTGTTCAGAAGCCTGCCTTCCTGGACGTTAACACCTCTTGTTCTTAACACCTCCTGGATTGTCTTCCTTCCTGGCCATGGTATTCTCAGAACTCTACTATAGCACTTTAATTCAAATGATTTTGTTCTCTTGACCACCGTTTTATTTAGTGTCCATGTTTCACACCCATATGTCGCCACAGGAAATACACGTTCGTAGTAAACACAACTTGGTTCTTATGTTAGTGCCATGCCATAGTTTATTTAGCTGTATTAATTTAGGTAAGGGACAGGTCAGGTAAGAGCGTAAAAAAATTGTTGACATAATTTATGACATCCCTATGCCATGAAGACCCACATGTGTATGACATCCCTGTGCTATGAGGACCCACACGTGTATGACATCCCTATGCCATGAAGACCCACATTTGTGACATCCCTATGCCATGAAGACCCACATGTGTATGACATCCCTATGCCATGAAGACCCACATGTGTATGATATAAGAAACGGAGACTATGCTTATGCTACAAATTCTTGTGTTCATGTCTACATTAGAATTATGAGTTAAGACATGTATCATCATTATCATCCGTAAAATCCGGGTTGTAATTTCTCACTCCTCCAGTTGACTCAGCTGTAAATGAGTATCTGATTCATGAGTTAGCAGGGGTAAAGACAGCAAGGTCGGAAACTGGTCACCCCACCTAATAGTTACTGCATCTTAGTACATGAAGAGTTATCTTCATCCCCGATGGCATGTTTCTGCCATGAGACTATCTTTATCATCATCAAGTGTTATCTCTGCAATGAAGGTTGGCAACAGCAGGCCCCCAACATTCTCTTGTTTCTTTCCTAGTTGGTGCACTCTGCTAGACTGTTATCTGTTCATTGTGATATTTCTATTCCACTTGTATCTTTGCCTACCTCTTGCTCACCTCCCGTTGACTCTACCTTCAAGCAAGGTTTATTCAAGTTATATGGGTTTTTACCGCCTGCTTGTCTTTGATTTTACTGGTTTTAATTTTTTTTTAAAACCTAGGACATGTTCTTTACTTGATTTATCAACTTGATGAACTAATCTTTGTAGTTCCTGTTCACTTTCTAAAATCTAGTTCCTGTTCACTTTCTAAAATCTAGTTCCTGTTCACTTTCTAAAATCTAGTTCCTGTTCACATGCTAAAAGGACTGTGTCATCTGCACATCACATAAAATGTATTATTTTTCCTCAGACCTTGATTCGTGGCATTCCTTCTTGTATGTTTACAAATATTCTGTGTGTAGATGTTAAATAGACTGCGTAATTAAATACATCCTTGTCTTACTTCTATTTTTATTTCTATGTATGGTGAGTAATTAAAGTCAGAAAGTGAGAAATTAGAGGCAATAGAGATGTGGTTCTACAGAAGAATGTTCTTAATACCATGAGCTGCCAGGAAAACTAATGTGAAGGTGTTGAAAAGAGGGAAATGCGAAATGGAACTTAATTAATAATATAAGAGACAATCACATTGTTTATCAACGTTATTAGACAAGGAGGTTTGGAGAATATAGACACAATAAGCAAGATTGAAGTAAACCGAGACAGAAGGCAACAGCGTGAGAAAATATTAGACAGTTTAACAACCTGGCGTAGCAGGAAAACAACAATGATCTTGATACATCCATCCAGCTGGCATGGCATCTAATGAATGAATGAATGAATGAATGAATGAATGAATGAATGAATGAATGAATGAATGAATGGTGAGTACTGTTTTCACATCTTATTGATGGAGTTTGTTCCCAATATACTGTATGAAACATGTGCAGTACTCTATAAACATTACTTGTTTTACAGTGAGAACTTGAACCTTGTTAAAACTCTTGGAGATCGGGCAGCAGAAGGAAGAGCATGTGGTAATTTGGGAAATACACATTACTTGCTGGGAAACTTTGCTGATGCCATAGTTTACCATGAGCAGGTAAGAAAACTTTAGTTAACAGTGAGATGGTAAGAAAACTTTAGCTAACAATGAGCTTGTAAGGAAGGCAAGAACTCCTCCCACCATCTATTTCAATGTGTAGGAGTATAGAAAACTTGACAATAACTTCCAACATGCTCATCTTTGTCAACAAGAACTTCTGTCCATGTCCATCTATTTCAATGTATAGAACTACATCAAGCTAGACAAGAACTTCTCCCACCATGTCCATCTATTCAAAACACTTGATATGGAAGTCAGAATTTTTCCTCACTCATTTGCAATAGCTGGAGATAGAAATAGACGCTGTGACTGTGTGGCAACTGGGGGCGTGGACGTTTATTTCAGGGTGCAAAGAATAGTGCCACTGTTACCTGCCAAGCATGTTGTAAGAGACAGCTAAGGAGGTGTTTGGGTGGAGTTGACAGTCACATCGTATGTGTCGTTAAAATGACCCAGAAGCAATGCTGTAGTTGGATGTGTCAGGTCAAAAGTCACAGATATCACAGCTGAGCTGTAAACCATGACATAATGCATTCTGTTCTCTGGACTACATCCTGTTAATCTGCAGAAGTATGAGGGCGAATGCAAAAGAAGAAGAAGAAGAAGAAATCACTTGAGGACTCTGTATTTGGTTTCTCCAATATGGTATCCTTGCGACCATGACTGGTTATGGGGCTTATGGATGTAAAATTCGGTACTATGACCGCAGTCCAACACTCATTTTCATTCTTGTTTCTCTTCAGTGTCTACCTATGTATTTTGTGGTTAATTTATCTAAATATTATATCAATAGATAATCAGTTATTAATTGAAATATTCATCGGTTAGGGTTAGGGTTTGGGGTTAGGGGTTATGGTTAATTATGTTTTACATAACTAATCTTATCCCTACCCTAAATATAATTATATTTAAATAAATAAATGATAAACATAAACTGATAAACATTAGAGATACGAAGAGATAGGATTGAAGTGATTTGAGCAGTCATGAATACCCTACGAGAAGACGAGGAGAAAGTCTAACGAGACAATGTACATATTCAGAGAATAGTGGAAATGGGAGTGACCAGAGGCGATGGGAGAAAGTGCTCCCTCTCCGGAAAGATCGGAAGAACATGTAATTAGCAACTGACTGGGACACTGAGATTATATACTTTTAGATGGCTGACGGAATGGCAAGCAGAGCATATATGGGAATCCCCCCCAGTGCTGTGATGCTTGTTCCTAATCAAGAATCAAGAATGATAAACATAAGCAAGGGAAATAATCACACACGTAGGCACTAATTGGCACAATGGGCATTGTTCTGCGATCATAGTACCTAAACTTCTATCGTTACTCTGGGAAAACATTCCAATTTATAGACTGACATGGGTTGCACGAGAATGAAAACTCACAGCTCTAGGTAGAAAAAGATGAATATTATAAGTATCTTAATGTTTGTATGAAGCTGTTATCATCATCATCATCATCATCATCAGACCCATAGCACTTCAGGGTTGTAGGGGTGCCACTCTGAAAACATAGGTTCAAAAATCTTACACTGCTTTCATGTTCTCAGTTCCTTGTTTAAGTGGGGGAGAATCTTGATCCTATCCAGTCTTTAATATTATCAATCCATACTTTCTTCTGACCTCTTCTTTTTCCACCCTCAACTGTTCCCTGTAAGATAGTTTTGGAAAGTGCGTCATCAAATGGCCAAACAAAAAAAGTTTGTGATGTTTTACTACTGCCGTGAGATGTCCGTGTTGACCCGCAAGCATATTTATTTTGTTTCTCACGTATATGTTGTTTTTATGTTCTGTATAATGGATGCGCATTATATAACATTATTTTTCAAAAACTTGTATTCTCCTCTCCATTTCCGCTGCTGTACACTCGTTTGAATAATATCTGACACTTTCCTCAGAGATTGTCAATAGCCAAGGAGTATGGGGACAAGGCTGCCGAGAGACGAGCTTTCACCAACTTAGGAAATGCTCATATATTCTTGGGGGACTTTGATCTAGCAGCAGATTGCTACAAGTAGGTCAATGTTTAAGATGATCCTAATGGAAACCAGTAACTCTGATGGCATTTAGTTTAAGCTCAGCACACTTTAGCCAGTCCAAGTCTGGCAGGGTAATGTTATTGTTGGGGTTAATGTATGGTCAATAAGATCACTTAATAACAATGAGGTACTGTCAAGGGAGTTAATGCATTGTTTATGGGGGACACAAGGGGAGTTAATGAACTGTTTATGGGGACACAAAAATAGTCTATTGTGCTAATTGAGTATATGCATGTTTATCATCATTATGTACTGAGCCGGGGGATGTAGCTGATGAGTTGAATCTCCATGATACTTTCTCTTGGATAGAGATTGTCATATCTGATGTTCATTTCTGCAGTGTTATCCAAAAATTGGTTCGCTGTCACCATCTGTCATGTGTATCATCAGTATTTACTTCTCTCATCATCCTTTCTACTTTGTCCACCATTAATATTGATTTATCTGTCATCCTTTCTACTTTGTCCACCATTAATATTGATTTATCTGTCATCCTTTCTACTTTGTCCACCATTAATATTGATTTATCTGTCATCCTTTCTACTTTGTCCACCATTAATATTGATTTATCTGTCATCCTTTCATGTCCACCATTAATATTGATTTATCTGTCATCCTTTCATGTCCACCATTAATATTGATTTATCTGTCATCCTTTCATGTCCACCAATAATATTGATTTATCTGTCATCCTTTCTATATTCTCCATCTTTATTATTAATAAATCTGTCATCCTTTCTATTTTGCGCACATTAAATATTGATTTCTTAGTCATCCTTTTATACTTTCCCCACCATTATTTATTTCTGTCATACTCTATATATACAAAATAATAACATTATTTATTTCCCATTATTGATTTTTCTGTCATCCTCTACATTTTGTCCACCATTAATTTTGTTTGTGTTCTCTTATTGCCCACTATTAGTTTTCTTTGTCAGTTTTCCTTTCTCGTGGTGGCGATGGTGGTGGAGGAGTAGTCCTGAGAAAACTGAGTTTGTCACTCTTCTACCCTATACCAGGCGGTAGAGGCTTACTTCCAGCTCAAGATTAGTGTTTCTATTAGTTTAATTTTGGTAAGGGGGGAAGTTCTTCAGAGTTCTTGTTAAGTCCCAAATGACTGTTTGTCTCAATAATGTGGCTGTAGGGTGTTATGTCATGAGTTGAGTATGTCTTCTAGAGCAGGGATCGACAAATTAGCACGCCAAGCAATTTCAAATGGCACTCAGACTCTTCATGTTTCCTGTATAAAGTTGATTATAAATCGATTCGCGGGGTTTCCTCGCTCATTTCGGCACTCGCATAACGCCTGAACATTCAGAAAATTGTGTCAAACTCAAAGTGACAAAGTATGTTGTCGATATTGAGCAACTGGCCAAGACCATGCAAGGGCAAGACTTCCATTAATAATAAAAAAGTTCTTTTTTAATCTTTCAAGAAACTTTATTTCTTTTAATGTTGTTTACAACTGTACATATTATTGAATATCACTATATATTAATTAATTAAAATATAAAAATAAAATATATGATAAAATAAGAATATTGGCCTCGACTTGTATAATGTGATGTTGGCACTCTGAATAATTTGAAACCTTAATTTGGCACACAATTAGCAAAAGGTTGCCGACCCCTGTTCTAGAGGAGACTGCCATAAATTTCTTGCAATCACAAGGCATGCTGCAATGAAAGGGTTAATTCTCTTCCAGCATTCTAGGCATGTATCTTCAGCATTCTTCAACGTATCGGAGATCTTCGAGTGGGGGAGTTAGCCCATGCCAAGTCTTCTTAGTCTTCTTATTGATCTCCAATGACATTTTGTCTATGCTAGGCAACTTAATTCTTTTCACCTGCGGGGCCAGACAATCTGACTCATCAGCCATCTGAGGACTCACAAACAATCTGACTCATCAACCATCTTAGGACTCACAAACAATCTGACTCATCAGCCATCTGGGGACTCAACAAACAATCTGACACATCAGCCATCTGGGGACTCACAAACAATCTGACTCATCATCCATCTGGGGACTCACAAACAATCTGACTCATCAGCCATCTGGGGACTCAACAAACAATCTGACTCATCAGCCATCTGGGGACTCACAAACAATCTGACTCATCATCCATCTGGGGACTCACAAACAATCTGACTCATCAGCCATCTGGGGACTCAACAAACAATCTGACTCATCAGCCATCTGGGGACTCACAAACAATCTGACTCATCATCCATCTGGGGACTCACAAACAATCTGACTCATCAGCCATCTGGGGACTCAACAAACAATCTGACTCATCAGCCATCTGGGGACTCACAAACAATCTGACTCATCATCCATCTGGGGACTCACAAACAATCTGACTCATCATCCATCTGGGGACTCATAAACAATCAAACCTATTTGACATTATTTTAATGCCAAGTTCATATTTGCTTGCTGCGAAAGAGAAAACACCCTCATCATCATAATCATGACGAACTTCACAGTGTTATTATTATTTCTCGCTGTTTTGGGCCCAAACAAAGCACCAGGATTTGATATTAATATGATACATACAGTTAATATGTGCCAAAGTGAATAAAACTAATGTTTGTGTGAGTAGCTAAGAGTGTCTACACCAAATGTCAAACTTGGATCATATAAAATCAATTATACAAAGATTAAAACATGAGTTGATAATACCAACAGATTTTTCAAAGTGTTGTGGTGTAAAAATATCGTTATGCACACAATTTGTGTGTCAATAATATATTATTACTGTACAATTCTGCTCCCCTCTTGTGATTCTAACTGTAGAATAGAGGCTGTTCAATTGATATTAAAATAGTTTTTTTATAGGTTTATTTCATTGATTTTTTCAAATCTCCTAAACAAGAAATGGTATTGATTTTGAATACTCAACATTGTCAGTTTTATAGCACATGCTATGATCTTTTACTTACAATTTGTAAGTAAAAATATTTATTTGAAATAATAAGATAGTTTGTACTGAAAGTTCATAGTAAATCCTGTACTTAGTTGAGAAACAAATGCATCTCATGTGGGATGTGATAGGTGTGATATGTTAGAGTGATACTTCTTTGAACTTGTGGAAATAATGAATTTGGTAAATGACTAATTAGATAGTGTTAATTATACAATATGATTCACACAGGGATGAAGATTTAACGTTCATAGTAAACCCAATGTTTGGTTTTAATCAAATACATTTTGTCGGATGTGATAAATGTGATACATGTGATGTGATGGGATGTGATAGAGTGACACTTGTTGGGACTCATCACTTCTGGAAATAATGGATGAGTAAATTACTAATTATATTTGGTAGCATATCCTATTCAGGACAAATCCATCAATCCAGCAATTTTTTTGTTTGTAGGGATGTTTTAAACAATATAAACATGTTCAGTAATTTGCCATTGCTTTGCTGTCTGAACGGTCCAGATGCATAATTCCCTGAATCCGGTACCTTGGCCATTACAGACATGTTCTGGACCTCACTGCCACAAGGCCGAACACATTACTAATTAGATAGTCTTAATTAGATATTGTTCATTATAGAGGACACATTACTAATTAGATAGTCTTAATTAGATAGAGTTCATTATAGAGGGTGATTCACACAGAATTGAAGATGTAACAAAGATAAGTATAAAAATGTGTTTTTTTTCTCTTCTGCTTTCATTTGCTTAAAATATGTGTATATCTGTAATTTTGTCTCATCAATAACCCTAAAATATGTCTATGTCTGTAATTTTGTCTCATCAATAAACTTAAAATATGTCTATGTCTGTAATTTTGTCTCCTCAATAAACGCCACCATCTTTTGCAACTGATAGAATTGTTAATATAGCTTTGATTCTATTGTTCTATGGGCCAGAATGTTGTTCTCGTCATGCGTTTGTGGCGTGGCATCCTGGTTGATGTGGTCAGCCCCATGACTGGATAACTTTGTTTTCAGCGACTGTACCTTCTAGAGCAAACTGTGGTTTTGCTCAATTATAGAAGGTCCTGGCCAATCTTAATTTTAAGCCTCTGTTGGCTGAACTAAGTCCCATCTCTGTGGAAGGATCTGGCCGTGAGGGGGTAATATAAATAATCGTCATCAGGTGCATGCCAAATGGCGCATGAGATTATGATTCTCCACAACTCTATTTCAGTACCATTTATCAGGAAAGTTGTTTAGTATTTGTGAATCCACGATGTCAGACTATATATTTTTTCACGCTGTCATTCTTGATGATATCTCTTGCTCTCAATCTTTTTTTTTTTTTGTAAGTAAAATGTACATTTTATGATGATGTATACTCTAGTCAACCGCGGACGTTAGTCCAATTTGATTATATCAGCTTTACAACCATCAAATATTTGTGGAAGTCGAAGATCTGATAAAGTATCCACCACAACTTCCACGATCTATGCATCAATATTTTTTTTTAAATGATTGTCTCTTTCTATTATTAAGTAACCCATATTCCAACTCTTTCAACAACTAGTTGTTAGTTTCTGAAGAATGTCTATGGTAGCTGTCCATGGTACTCCGAGCATTCTTTTAGAGAACCACTTCTCTGTTACCTATAATTTTCCATTTTCCAACAAACCCAGATTTTCAAATCCACTTGTCGCCCGTGTGTTGCCAGGGCCCGAAAGCGGAGCAAAGAATAGCAACACTGTTTACCCTCCACGCATGTCGTAATAGGCGACTAAGGAGGTTATGGGATGGAGTTGGCTGTCTCATCCCATATAGGGCAGTAACCCAAAGCCATGCTGAAGTTGGATGTGTCAGGCCAAAAGGCGCAGATATCGCAGCAATGCTGTAAACCATGACAACGCATTCCGTTCTCCAGACTACATCCTGCTAATCTGCAGGAGTTTGAGAACGAACGCAGAAGAAGAAGAATCCACTTGTTAATGGTTTGAAATAAAAATTACTGCAGTGGTTCACCCAGCACCAGAAAGTAGGTTGCCAGGGCTCATGCTGTTAGGAAGGTCAAGGAATGGCACCATTGGTACTGATCAAGTGTGTTAAGTGCCGCTAGTCAGGCAGAATATGGTCAAACACTGACTAGACAGCTGAACACTTATGGGATAGAGTGTGCTTTTGTGCTCGTTCATAAATAATATTTCCTTTATCATAGCTTTTACTTTATAGAGTATATTCTTTGTTTATAGGAATACTATACCTTTGTCTGAAATTGTACCATTTAATAAAACAGTTGATGAAGAATTATTAACAGTGATAGATATAAATCATATAAACGAGGATGGTTTTGATGTTAGTTTGTTAATTATTCATGGGATCATCGTCATTGCACCGCAGACACATTCAAGGTTCTGTGATCTCCACTTTGTGTATTCACAATTGGCAGGCAACACTTTTGACAGATTGTACAGAAATGTGTGGCATAGATATGACATTAACCTACAGACTAAGCTGAAAGTTTACAGAGCCGTGATATTTTCTGTGCTATTGTAAGCTGGTGAAATGTGGACAGTATAGAGATGACTTGAGGAAGCTCAATCACTTTCACGCAACCTGTTTCAGAAAAGGTATGAACATCAAATGGCAAGACAAGATTCTGGATACTTCTGTTTTTGGTATCCCTAACATTGATACTATTCTGATGCAGACACAGATTTTTTGGTCAGGTCATCTGCTACATCTGCCAGATCATTGCCGGTCAAAGATACTTCTTCATGATGAGTTGCAGAAGGGTGCAGAAGAAGTTGTTCTCAAGGTGACCGAAAGAAACGCTACAAGGACTAGTTAAAGACCTCACTGAAAGTCTTTGAGTCTAAGAAATATGGGAAGAACTTGCACAAAATAGGCTATATTGCACTCTATAGTCAAATAAGGTACATCATCTTGTGGAAAGAGGAGAAATGTATCAGCTCAATATCTGAGAGCAGCTAGAAAGTCATGAGTAGACCAAAAACCATCTACAGTGGTCATCCCGTGCCTGAACTGTCCAATGACACTTCCAGCCAGTATAAAGCTTATTAGCCATCTTTGAACTCATAGTCAAGGACATAACTCAATTTCTAAATTTGCTAAATTTCAAGAAATAACAGGCCCACATGTAGCATGGTGATCTGAGGATTCATTTCATTCATTCATTTTCCTTTTGCGCTGAAGTTAGCGCATAGAGCAGAGGTCAGATCTATCCAATTCTGTCTGTTCAAAGCTATTCTGTGCAGTTCTTGAATAGTATGAATATTGCTTGTTTTACTTTCTCTAAGCATTGTTCTTCTGAGTTTTTCTTTTGGTCTATCCCTTGCTCTTTTGCCCGTGATCTGAGGATAGGGAAATGATATTACTAGGTGTAGGTGTGTGAGAGAAAGATCCCGATGGAGAAAGTGTGTGGACACCTGATATTTAGCAAAGTTGCTGGTTAAGAGCATCATTTGTATGATAATGTTTGTTTATCAGTTAGGAGCTGAAATCGTTGCACTGCTGGGGAACCCATAGGTACTCAGTTCCTCCAGTACATGTTGAAGGGCATTTGTGCTTATGGTTCCTGTGGCTTGCTGGTTAAAAGCACTCCTCACTCTAACACACAAATATTTAGTTGTACTTGTGTCACATTAACATTAAATGATGTTTTGTAGTCAGATGTCACATGGATATCTTGATATACACAGACATGTAACTGGCCTGTCAATCATCACAAAAAAAGTCAGTTGTTACCAAAAATATATGGAATTTCACATACGCTATTTACTTGGTTTTTTTTTCCCCTTCAGAATAGTCATGTGTGCTGATCTCACACATTGTCACTACTTGTCTAATGTGATGGAGCATGGGATGAGTCACATTGTGTATAGTTTTTGTCACCAGCCAAAGAAAGATGGATATATTAAGATATGTGACGATGCAGGAGATTGTGTGAAAAAAACTATCCTGAAGTATTTGTTTTCCAGCGTGAGAATTGGGTCAACATGAGAAAACGTACAGGAAATACCCATTACGTGTGATGCGTTTCTAATTCTTGTATCAATATGTGGATAAGAATCAGTAAAGTTCTTGATCTCTTCCTCAGAAAAAGTCTACAGATCGCTAAACAGCTAGGAGACAGGGCACTGGAGGCTCAGGCATGCTACAGTCTCGGTAATACGTACACACTAATGAGAGACTTTGAAACTGCCATCAAGTATCACCAGTTCCATCTTCTTATAGCTCAAGAGTTGTTTGACAGAGTAGGTGAGGGCAGAGCCTGCTGGAGTCTGGGTAATGCCAACAGTGCCCTTGGTAACCACAAGGTGGCTCTACAGTTTGCCAACAGGCATTTGGAGATTTCTAAAGAGGTTTGTATCATTAGAAGTGATTAATTGTTTCAACAATGGAATCATGTTAGTTTTGAGAAGTAAATTTCAGTTACAAGCTATTGACTTGAGTGGTGAGGAGTGATAATAATTTCTGTTATTTTGGGACTGTTGACAGGAGTGGTGAGTAGTGATGTAATTTATATTTTGGGACTGTTGACATGAGTGGTAAGTAGTGATGTAATTTATATTTTGGGACTGTTGACATGAGTGGTGAGTAGTGATGTAATTTATATTTTGGGACTGTTGACATGAGTGGTGAGTAGTGATGTAATTTATATTTTGGGACTGTTGACATGAGTGTGAGTAGTGATGTAATTTATATTTTGGGACTGTTGACATGAGTGGTGAGTAGTGATGTAATTTATATTTTGGGACTGTTGACATGAGTGGTGAGTAGTGATGTAATTTATATTTTGGGACTGTTGACATGAGTGGTGAGTAGTGATGTAATTTATATTTTTGTTGAGACTCTTGTAAAGCTTGGGTGGGCACCAGTAATATTCCCTGTAATGTTTGTGTCTTATGTAAACAAATCTGAAGATGTCTGACCTGTTAATGTTTGCTTCCAGTAAAATGGCGTGAAGTTACAGCTGTGTTATTCCTTGTGACCACAGATAGAAGTCCAGTTGAATATTTCAGGACTATTCGCATGAAATATGTGGTTTCTTTTTTTATGTGTTAGAGATTGCAGTATAGTCATGTGAATTTCCTGATACAACACTGATACAGGATTAACATACCATCAGTGAAAGCACAATGGCTCGTAGTAAAATGGAAAGTTTTCTAAGACTCATTTGTTGAGAATTAATGACATTCTGGCATGTTGTATTAGTTGGTGACCTCAATTGTTGAGAATTGATGACATTCTGGCATGTTGTATTAGTTGGTGACCTAATGTTGTGGGAATTGATGGCTAGCTGAAATGTTGTATATGTTGGTGACCTCATTTTTTTTAGAAATGATTGCTGGCTATTTATTGCATTAGTTGGTGACATCATATGTTGTTTATCTCGTCTGTAACTAATTAATTTGTAGAGAATTGTATTGTAATGAAGTTTTAGTGTTTGTGTGACTATAATTAGTAAATGTATTGATTGTTGTCTTCTCTTAGATTGGAGATCAGACAGGACAAATGACAGCACAGATGAATCTGACAGATTTGAAAGATATATTGGGTGCCCTAGATCAATCAGGGTGAGATTATACTCTTCTTTGTCTGAGATAGATCTGGTAATTTGTTGAGTTTTTTCTTGCCGTTGTGACTATTAGTATTTTAAATAACAGACTGCACCACAGCCTGTATCACATATACAAAATCGGCACAACAAACGTATGCACCTATTGCACTAGCCCTATGATATTTGTTACAGACTTTTCCAATGTATGATGAAGAAACACTTGACCATGTATTGTCTCCATTCATGAGAACTCTAGGGTCCTGATCTGAGCATGGGGTTGACTGCAACCCTTTGTCGGGACCATCATTGTGGAAGTCTGAAAGTGAACAATGAAGAGGAAGAAATTTAATTTGGTTTTTGGTCCATTGAACTGATAGCCAAATGGACTTAAAAGTTCCTAAAGGGCTAAATCCTCTCAGTTTTCAGGAACAACAACCTTATGCAGTAAAGATGGGAGGGCTGATGTAACATAGAATATTGAGAGAGAGAGAGAAAAAATTGAGGAAAAAGACAAATACTGCAAGTGCAGAAGAGAGATTAACTGAGAAAGTATAATAAAAGAAATATCACAGAAAAGAAACTTATCTCAAATACAATGTTACTCTAACAGAATGGTTGAAGTCGATGTCGATAGTTTATTTTTCTGTAACACTCCCTGCATATCATCTCTCTTTCTCTCCTCCCCCCCCCCACACACACACACACCCTCCAATTTAAGAATTGACTTTTCGGCAAACCCATAGGTTCCATATTTTTAACAGATCATAAGTAGTATGTATACATATCATTCTTATGAGGAGTATCTATACTTATCATTCCTATCATGAGGAGTATGTATGCTTATCATTCCTACCACAAGGAGTATTTATGCTGTCATGCATTCGTTTTTCATGTGTCTAATTCTCTCTCTCTGTTGCTCTCGATTTAATTCTCTTGAGCCCAGGAACTAACAGTGCTCTTATAAATGAACATAGCTTCCGTAAATATTGCACAAATGTTTGTCAATATTCACAATTTCTCAGCAAGAAATTCTATCAGAATTCGCTGTTTGTTGTTGACAGGTGCCATTATAGAGGCTCAGTGTGACTACCAATTGTTCGAAAGTGGTGCAATTTCGTAAATATAATCAGAACATTTCATATTTTAAGTGTGCAAAATTCCATCTTCCGTTCTTCATTATTAGCTGAGAAAAAATATTGTGCAGCATTACTGTTGTCCTCGTATTTGTGTCGTAAAAAAATTGAGTGATCAAAAGACTGCAGTAAAAATGTGCACCTGGTAAGTAATATTGAAAATAATACAGTAGAATTCCTATATAGTGTCTTCTTTTATAATAATACAGTAGAATTCCTCTATAGTGTCTTCTTTTATAATAATACAGTAGAATTCCTCTATAGTGCCTTCTCTATAGCGCATGCGTTTGCACTTATGGGAATGTCCCACGTGCTGTGAGGCCTGTTTTCTAATCAAGAATCAAGTATAGTGTCTTATTTTATATTAATATATTAGAATCCCTCTATAGTGTCTTATAATAAATTTTCATATTTAACACCTTTCATAATCTCCAATTACATTTATTCTTTATTGTTTGTACTGTATATAGTGCATTTCTGCTATTGCATCCATATTTTGTCCATCTGGGCCAAGCTGTTATAATGGGATTTTACTGTATATAAAGTAAGTAAAGTTAACATAACATATAGAATTTTACTGCCGTAATAGTGTGAGATGTTAGTGATCTTACATTTCAGTGGCTCTGCTATATAAGTGTGGTAGCCATTTCCTCTCCCTCGCAATCTTTACTTCTCAGACTGATCCAGTACTCAGTTAAGGCTGGGCTGACCTGGGAGCCGCTGCAGCCTGAAAAATATTTCCGCCTC
Organism: Meghimatium bilineatum; assembly: GCA_034231615.1. Classification (NCBI taxonomy): domain Eukaryota; kingdom Metazoa; phylum Mollusca; class Gastropoda; order Stylommatophora; family Philomycidae; genus Meghimatium; species Meghimatium bilineatum. The sequence continues at coordinate 28,885,864 of CM067307.1, forward strand.
AAATTGGGAATGAACCAAGGACCACTCATGTGAAGTCAGTGCACTAACCACTGCGCTACGTGACCCCCTTACTGTATTTAAAAATAGTTTAATAGCTGTATTAATATTACACAGTATCAACATTTTGACCAAAGGTCTTCATTAAGAAAGGGACGAACAATTTACTTAGGTCCCATTATGTATTTGTTGGCCCTTCTCTTGATAAAGACATTTTGGTTGAAATGTCAATCCTGTGCATTGTCCAACATAAAATTGCTGTTTAATTTTTGGCCTTTTTTCTTCTTCAATATTTTCTTTCCATATTTGTATAGATAATATTATTTTCATTTGTGTTAAGTATCAATAAGATGCCCTGAAGTAATTTGTAAGATATTCTCAATATATTGTTTTGCAGATCTGTTGGTAGTGAGGATATTCCAGATGTTGCCATGAGTAAGTCTTCAACAATTGAGACTCAATTTTTTTTAGAGAATAATGTTCAGTCGGGGGGTGTCACAGAAGTACCTTATTGATGGAGTAATGTATAAGTCATTGATTGTACAGAATACCAAACATTCTTAAAGTTGTCAAAAGGGCAAACGTTCTCAAAGTTGCCAAAAGGGCAAACCTTCTCAAGGTGGCCAAAAGGGAAAACATTCTAAAGGTGGCCAAAACAATTGTTCCAATTACTCCTTAAAGACCTCACTGAAAAATGTTGAAATAGACCAAGATGCATGGGAAGAAAATGCACTAAAAGAGAGATACATGCGCTTTACAGTCAAAAAAGGTGCATAATCTTGTGAAAAGAGGAGAAATGTAACAGCACAATAATAAAGAGTAGCTAGGAGGTCACGGGTAGACCAAAAACATCCACAGTGGTTATCCCAAGGGCAAATTGTCCTAGGATATTTGCAGCCACAGTAGGGCTTACTAGTCACTTAGCTGTTGAGGTATCCTTAAGGATATGATGAGTTGCTGCCATTTTGCAGAGATCTTCTTCGTAGTTTCCCAGGGAAACAATTCATCTGAATGCTTTATTATAAGCATCCAGACATATTTTTTTCCTGGGATGCTAAGAAGAGAATGATCTCCACAAAATGGCGATGGTTTTTCATCATAACCATAAGAATGCCTCCGCAGCTAAGGGGTTAACCATGTATGAACCATAGTCAAGGAATAACTCGTAGCTGAATTTCATTTAGTGGATGTAACAAATGGTCATCATTACTTGTGATGGATGAACAATAACAGAGTGCCTCAGTGAAGCATATGAAATCAGTGATGGTACACACCTGTTAGAGGTTTTGGAGTAGAGTTGACTGTCCCACTGCATAGAGGATCGAAATGGCTGAGAAACTATTCTGAAGTTGGATGTGTCAGACCAACAGGCACAAATATTGCAGCTAATCTGTAAACCATGACACAACACTGTTCTCCACACTACATCCTGCTAGTCTGCAGCATTTTGAGAATTAACACAGCAGAAGAAGAAGTGATAGTACAAAAAGTACTTTTATGTAGGCATATTAGGTGTGTAGTTATTGTCAGCATCATTACAGTGTCAGCAGGCCAACAACCACCAGGTCCCTTCCAGTAGATGTTGGTTGTTACTAACCAGAGCCCTTCCAGTAGATGTTGGTTGTTACTAACCAGAGCCCTTCCAGTAGATGTTGGTTGTTACTAACAAGGTACCTTCCAGTATATGTTGTTTGTTACTAACAAGGTACCTTCCAGTATATGTTGTTTGTTACTAACAAGGTCCCTTCCAGTATATGTTGTTTGTTACTAACAAGGTACCTTCCAGTATATGTTGTTTGTTACTAACAAGGTACCTTCCAGTATATGTTGTTTGTTACTAACAAGGTACCTTCCAGTATATGTTGTTTGTTACTAACCAGGTCCCTTCCAGTATATGTTGTTTGTTACTAACCAGGTACCTTCCAGTATATGTTGTTTGTTACTAACCAGGTCCCTTCCAGTATATGTTGTTTGTTACTAACCAGGTCCCTTCCAGTATATGTTGTTTGTTACTAACCAGGTACCTTCCAGTATATGTTGTTTGTTACTAACCAGGTACCTTCCAGTATATGTTGTTTGTTACTAACCAGGTCCCTTCCAGTATATGTTGTTTGTTACTAACCAGGTACCTTCCAGTATATGTTGTTTGTTACTAACCAGGTACCTTCCAGTATATGTTGTTTGTTACTAACCAGGTACCTTCCAGTATATGTTGTTTGTTACTAACAAGGTCCCTTCCAGTAGATGTTGTTTGTTACTAACCAGTTTTTAACCAGTTACTAACAACTTTGTTCTATATTCAAGGGTTATATCCTCACAACTTTGTTCAATAGTTAAGGGTTATATCCTGACAACTTTGTTCAATAGTTAAGGGTTATATCCTGACAACTTTGTTCAATAGTTAAGGGTTATATCCTGACAACTTTGTTCAATAGTTAAGGGTTATATCCTGACACACTGATAATAATAATAAAGAAAATAATATACAATTATGAGTCAGTCATTCATCATCAATGCTGTGCTTTGGCTTTTTCTGCCTGGTCCGGCGGGAAAACTGTCAAAGAATCTAGCCGTGACTTCACTGCAACCACAAGCAGTCTTATAATGGAGATGAAAGCTGTGATGAATGTACCTTCGTTACTGGTGTCAGAGGACTATTGTCATGCATGAATATTTAATGAACATGCTCCTACAGATCTTAAGCAGAGTTGTCTGCTGTCAATTGATGGAGTTGTTGATGCTATCTCTGACCAGTAAAATTAACATTCGTGCTCAGGCATGAAGGTGTTGAGGGTAATGAGTGATCCGATACACTGGAGAGTAGGGATAATTTGTGAAAAGGTACATCAATAAATCGATCTGACATAGTCAATGCTCCGAGGGACTTCTTCCATTCAGAAGATTTTAAAAAGTGTGATTCATGGTCGCTGTCAAGTATGCTGGAGATTCATGGTCGCTGTCAAGTATGCTGGAGATTCATGGTTGCTGTCAAGTATGCTGGCTGGAGATTGGTGTAAAGATGGAAATTTCCCATAAAGAGAAACATAATAGATGGAGAGACTGCTAAATCAACATCGAACTAGAATTGTAAGCATCTACTGACTAATGTATTTATTGACACTGTGATAGTAACGATTATTGCTCACTTGTGCAGCGTGTGCTGATGATAACATTTACTGATAAACTCATATTGGAAAACAATAATTGATTTATTTGCATGTTCTTCCATAGGTAGACGTTCAGTCTCTTCAGACAAATCCAGACGCTTCAGTATGGAAAATATGGAGTTGATGAAACTGACACCAGACAGTAAGGTATCTCAACAATAGCTTGTCTGTCATTTTGTTTTTATAACCTATTGTACGGCAGTTATCACCTTTTCAGGCGGTGAGCTTCTGCTGAAGTCGAATATGTTGGGCCACTGGCACAAATAAAATGGTGGCACAACTCATTTCCATTCTCTGGACGTTATCCACTACAGCTGGACTACAGATGGGAATTTGAGTGTATGAGCACATCACATATATAATGAGTTTATAGAGCACATCACATATATAATGAGTTTATAGAGCACAGCACATATATAATGAGTTTATAGAGCACAGAACATATATAATGAGTTTATAGAGCACAGCACATATATAATGAGTTTATAGAGCACATCACATATATAATGAGTTTATAGAGCACATCACATATATAATGAGTTTATAGAGCACAGCACATATATAATGAGTTTATAGAGCACATCACATATATAATGAGTTTATAGAGCACAGCACATATATAATGAGTTTATAGAGCACAGAACATATATAATGAGTTTATAGAGCACAGAACATATATAATGAGTTTATAGAGCACATCACATATATAATGAGTTTATAGAGCACATCACATATATAATGAGTTTATAGAGCACATCACATATATAATGAGTTTATAGAGCACATCACATATATAATGAGTTTATAGAGCACAGCACATATATAATGAGTTTATAGAGCACAGCACATATATAATGAGTTTATAGAGCACATCACATATATAATGAGTTTATAGAGCACATCACATATATAATGAGTTTATAGAGCACATCACATATATAATGAGTTTATAGAGCACAGCACATATATAATGAGTTTATAGAGCAGAACAAATAATAAGAAATAAATATGTACAGAAATATGTGTATATTAAATGAAAAGCTCACCATTAATGAGATCCTTGAGGTTGAATGTGATTCAGAATATCAGGATTTAATATTGAGCGAATTAGCACTGAAAATGAAAAGGAAATTGAAAGTAAATGTGAAAAATTGTTGAGGTTGAAGGTGATTCAGAATATCAGGAATAAATAATGAGTGAGTCAGTACAGAAATGAAAGGGAAATTGAAAGCAAATGTGAAAACGTCATAGAACCTTCTTCATTGCACAATAGACACCACCTACCGCTCACTTCTTCTCCTCCTCCCCCCCACCCCATAATTGTTAATAGTAACACTATTTGTTTCTGTTTTTACAACAAAGTTTGAATTGTAAAGGGAAATCATGTTGTTCTCATGAGCACCACACACCACTATGAGAGTAGCAAAGTGCCAGCATGCACCAAGTTGACTATACATGCCCCAGAATGACAAGCAAACAATGAAGTTATTGTTTCTCTTGATTCTTGATTATAAAACTGGCCTCACAGCACATGGGGCATTCCCATAAGTGCTCCGCCCTCTGCTCCAGCAGACATTCGACTTGATGGTGTTTCAAGTCCAATGCCGCCGAAACAGACGTCGACACCAGGGCACAACTCTGGCCCGTGTGACAGGTTTCTTTGTTGTTCCTCCCACCCACGTCGTGCCCATAACTAGTTCAAGCACGTCAGCCTTTCTGAACAACATGGTAACTGTTATCGAAGGTTACAACTACTAGATTGTATAGATGACGTGCCATGAAGCTTCTATAAGAAGATAACCTCAATATAAAGGCATGTCATCTACTAAGGTTTTCTGTTGCATGGTTGGTTTGTCTAGTAAGCCATTTGTGAGACCCACAGACACAACCGCATGTGCAGGAAGTTATTGTTTACTATGTGCAAAGGAGTGCTTCAGAATTCATTTTCCCATCTAGAAGACTCCAGTTATTGGTGTTACGCAACGCTTTGAGAAGAGGCCTCGTACTCAGAGGTGATGTTAAGTGTGTAGCAGAATCTTGACCACTACAGTTGATGTGTGTGTTAATATTACTACTGTTATTCTCACTTGTACAACTATTATTATTACTTTAACTACTAAAATTACTACTCCTATTACTATTGTTGTTGTTGCTGTTTCATCTAATTTTACTTCCATTACAGCTGCTATTAACTACTGTTGTTATTTTCTACTGCTGCTACTACTACACCATGGATGAAAAATATCACCAATGTAGCCTACCTGAGAGAAATGAATGTAAAAGAAAACTGGCCAAACAGCATCAGATGATGCACGTACAATATTATGGCCATATCAAATGCCATGACAACCTAGAGAAGACCATAATGGAGGGGATGATTCCATGGAGACGAACAAGAGGCAGACCAAGAAGAAGATTGATGCAAGACATCAAAGACGACCTGAACATGACAATAACAGAAACAGGAAGACTGGCTCAAGATTGAAAGAAGTTTCGAAAGGCTGTGATGACTGCTACATCCTGTTCAGGGTATGCTACCTGATGATGCTACTGCTGCAGGTACTTCATCTGTACATGCTGAATTTTTTTATTAGCTATTGTATTTCTGATATTTTGTGTATATCTACTGAGTATATCCACTCTTGTGTATCCAGACTGGTAAACAAGTTGGTGCAAGACCAAAACACAAGGTACAAAAATCTGCTAGTGTTGCTGTTGACATGGGTGTTGATCCCAAAGGAGCTCAGGTAATTTTCACACTGTTCATATTATTTTTGAATGTTTAGATTTTTTCTGTGTGATGTGTTTGCAGATCATCATTATGGCAGCCTGGACACATCCAATAGCTTCTCTGATCTTATCCTCAGTCAATTCCTCTTTTGCCAAGTTTGGCACATATGGCGGATGTCATAGTTCTCCATGCATGTTGGTCAGTTGCCAAGGATTGCAGGCATTGTGCATTTATGCCTGGTGATTTTTAATTCATTCCTAAATGTTCTTCTGAGCGTTGTTTTGTTTACCATGTTTTTTTTCCCTGTGAAGATTTTGAGTTTTGTGTTATTTCTTAGTGTTTTTGAATGCCAGATATTTGATAGTTTATTGAATGAGTTAGCAGCCGGTGCAATATTTCTGTTGACGAATCTTCTGTTGTTGATACCTTGCTGTCAAGATATGTGAAGTTGTTGACTTTTTCAAGAGTGTTGTAGTTTAGCTTGATGTCTGTTGGTTTGTTGGTAAGGTCAAATATTTTTGTTTTGGATGTGTTGATTTCAAGCCCAAGTTGTGCAGAGAATAATTGAAGGCTGTTTATTTATTTTTTTGCATCTTCGTGAGTTGAGCTAAATAATGCTAGGTGGTCTGCAAATTAGAGATCTTCCAGACTTTTATGTCTGAGCCATCCGATACCACAATCTTTATCGGCTGTGCAATGTCACATAACCCAATACATTGCAATACTAAATAAGATTTTGAACATTTTGGTTATTTAATTTTCATTACAAATTCTTGGTTACCAACTGCAATGATTGTCGAAACTGTTGTGATACTTCAGGTTTCTGAAACCGTAACGATAGTGTTACTAGAAATAGCTCATCCGGGATAGTTCATCATTCCAAACTGGCGACACCCATTAAATACAGTCTATAGATGTCATTGTTGTCTATTGTTGTCTTTCCCCAGGTGATTTGTGATCCACTCTTGCCATTAAGCGTAGGGATGATTGGAGCTCGAGCTTGCATTATAAAGCCAGATGTGTGGCGTCGGCTGTGCTATGACCATGTGTACAGGATGTCCCTGACGTTTTCTATCCATCTTTTCCATGGTTTTCCTGTGGCTGTGTACCCTGATATCATTTGGTTATATGCTTGTACGGGCAACTTTTCATGATGCATTCTCAAAATGTGGCCAAACCACTTGATCTGTTCTCTATGTAATCTGTACAAGATAGATGTCATTTATAAATATTAATCATGAATAAGTCTCTTTTTTTTGAAGATGAGATTTTGTGGTATATAGAAATAATGTAAATACACATCAAGCATTATTACGGTAGTAGATTTTTGCTCTTGAAATAACTCTGGAGGCGTACAAATTCATTCAGATTATGCTAGAGTTCATTATGATGCTTAGAAAGTTTCAAATCGTCTCACATGAGTTCGATTTTATATGGATTTTTAATGACAGCGATGTCGATGCCTAAAACATGTGCGAACACCCGTGGTAATGGGAGATAACTATGCTCTGGATTGCTCGTCAGCAAAGTGTTGTCTTGTCTTAGCCACAATTGCCTTGAAGGGTCATGGGCAGCCTGTCTTCTATCTTTAGCTAATTGTGTAGCGTTTGTTGTTGTGATCCATGTTGTTGTATTATGTCTCTAATGTTATCAATCCATCAATCTTTTGGTCTTCCTCTTGCTTTGTAACCAGAAGTTCTTTTGTTGTTGCTATAGATGGAAGACTATCAGTTTTAATTCTCTTAAGGCGACAGAACCATTTAATCTGTTGTCTCTATGTATTTGTTGCATGGAATAATTCCTATAAAATGTATGATGTCTTCATTTCTTATTCTCTCTGTTCTATTGACTCCAACCTTTTTCCTTAGGCATCTCATTTTACAGGTTGTAATCTTTCTCTCCTATGTTTTTGGACAGTGACCATGTTTGGCATTGGTAACATAAAGTTAGTATAAATATACTGTTTATCAACATTAGTTTAATGGTCAGATTTATGTATGGGTGTTTGAGTAGTGGAGTCAGTTGTTATGTCAGATTTATGTATTAGTGTTTGAGTAGGGGAGTCAGTTGTTATGTCAGATTTATGTATGGGTGTTTGTATCGCTAGAAGCTACGAAGTTATGTGCTATGAGTGGTACTCTCGGCAGGTTGTGTGCACTTTGTTGAGAGGGGCTGAGTACTTTATGGGATAACCAGGGTACAATGAAGTCAGTCCTCTATTACTTTTCAGTTATATATCTGTCTCTAAGTTATGAAACTTAATCATATTAATGATCTTATCTTACAGAATGGCTCAGGGGAGGATTTTGATGATGACGGATTATTTGATCTGTTAACACGATTCCAGAGTCGTAGAATTGATGACCAGAGGTGTTCATTCCGGCTGCAGGATAATCCATCTCCAGAAGCTGATGAGAGTAAAGATGTTAGATTAGGTAGGTTTACTATTCTTGATTGTCAAGTATAAAGATTAGGTAGGTTTACTATTCTTGATTGTCAAGTATAAAGATTAGGTAGGTTTACTATTCTTGATTGTCAAGTATAAAGATTAGGTATGTTTACTATTCTTGATTGTCAAGTATAAACTAGATTAATTCTGCATGATTATATATAAAGATTTATTCAAATATAAAGATTACGTAGGTTTATTCTACTCGATTCTCAAGTATAAAGATTAAGTAGGTTTATTGTGCATGGTTGTCAAGTATAAAGATTAGGTAGATTTATTTTGCTTGTCAAGTGTAAAGGTTAGGTAGATTTATTTTGCTTGTCAAGTATAAAGGTTAGGTTGATTTATTTTGCTAAATTGTCAAGCATAATTAGATTTATTCTGCTTGATTGTCAAGCATAAAGTAGATTTATTCTGCTTGATTGTCAAGTATAAAGATTAGGTAGGTTTATGCTGCTTGATTGTCAAGTATAATTAGATTTATTCTGCTTAATTGTCAAGTATAAACTAAATTTATTCTACTTGATTCTCAAGTATAAAGATTAAGTAGGTTTATTCTACTCGATTCTCAAATATAAAGATTTAGTAGGTTTATTCTACTCGATTCTCAAGTATAAAGATTAGGTTTATTCTACTCGATTCTCAAATATAAAGATTAAGTAGGTTTATTCTACTCGATTCTCAAGTATAAAGATTAGGTTTATTCTGTTAGATTGTCAAGTATAAAGATTATGTAGGTTTACTCTGCTCAATTCTCATGTATAAAGATTACCACTAACTCCCATGCTATGTCTCTTTATATGACCAAAAACGCCACATCTTTCTTCCTAGGATGTTGTTAAAGATCCCTCTTTGATGTTTATTGATTTTAACACTTCTTGATTTGTCTTTTTAACTGTCCATGGTATAAGTAAAATTCTTCTGTAATATCTCATTTTGAAAGCATGGATTCTCAGTGCTACTGCTTTATTTAATGTCCATGTCTCACAACTGTATATTGCCAATGGAAATATGCATGATCTGATCATACAAAGTTTTATTGTTAGTACCTTGACTTTTTAAAAAAAAACTTTGGGCAAGTTTCGAAGTCACCATTGCAATTATTTTCTTGTTGTCTATAGCACAGTCTCCTGAGCTATTTATGTTTGTGTGTTCATATACTCAAAATGTGTTATGTTTTCTTGTTCAGAATTGTCAGTTGATGTTAAGATTGGATAGGTTTATTCTAATTAATTGTTAAGATTAGGTAAGTTTATTATAATTGATTGTCAAGATTAGGTATGTTTATTCTAATTCATTGTCAAGATTAGGTAGATTTATTATACTATTGATACTATTGTCAAGATTAGGTAGATTTATTATACTATTGTCAAGATTAGGTAGATTTATTATACTATTGATACTATTGTCAAGATTAGGAATGCTTATTCTACTAATGTCAAGATAAGGTTGGCCTATTCTACTAATGCCAAGATTAGGTTGAGTTGTTCTACTTGATTGTCAAGATTAGGCAGGTTTTTGTTGTACTTGAGTATCATGATTAGGCACGTTTCTTGTTCTTGGTTGTCAAGATTAGGTAGGTTTCATGTACATGATTGTCAAGATTAGGTAGAATTAACTAAGTGTGTTGAAGATGTTTTGTAATACTTTTAAGTACAATGAAGTCAATCTTCTACACCCTATGAGCCATTTTTATTCCTGCTCATATATTTGAGAATGCAGGCTTAATTAAAAATTCTCTGAACATACCCCTTCACATTTGAGCTGTCTTCTTGCAGTGTCATCACCAGCCAGTGAGAAGTTGATGGACATGGTAGCAGGTTTTCAAGCATCACGTATGAATGACCAGCGCGCCAGCCTTCCCAGCTTTCCTGGTCTGACATCTCAGGAGGTTATTGGGCAACTTTTGAACAGCACCAATGAGGAGAAGTTGAAATTTCCAGATGACAATTTCTTTGAGATGCTCATGAGATGTCAGGTAACAGCTGTGTGATGATGGTGTGTATTGTAGCATGAATGATGGCGTGTATTGTGATATGAATGATGGCATGTATTGTGACATGAATGATGGCGTGTATTGTGACATGAATGATGGTTTAAGCTGTATCATTTCTATATTGCAAATAACTGACATTCCGCCAAAATGGCCTACTAGAACGAATGTGTTCTCTTTACGGTGCTCGATTAACGGTTGTTCCTTCCCGAAAGTAATGGCAACCTACGGGAATATTGTGCCTAGAAATTTCCAATAGATTAATTCTAAGTAAAACAGCGGCAAAGAGGATCAACGCCTTCGAGCTGAAATGCTACAGGAAGATACTTAGAATATCATGGAAGGATACAATCAGAAACTCAGATATTATAAAAACATTGAAGATTCCAGAGTGTTGGTTACTAAACACAATAACAAAAAGAAAACTACGCCTATTTGGTCATATAAAGAGACACAACTGTTTAGAAAGACAAATAATGGAGGGAAGACTACCTGGGAAGAGGAAAAAGGGCAGACCAAGAAGACATTAAAGATAACATGAATACATCGCTAGAAAATGCAAGCCACATCGCCCAAGACAGAGAGAGGTTCAGAGAGTTCATTGGGAAGACAACGTTCTGGAAGGAATACGTCACATGACAACTGACATTCTACCAATTTTATACAGTATGTATTTTTAAAAAATGTATTATTACTGTTCTATTGTCTAGTGTCTTTCCTCAGGTGGCTTATTATCCACTCTTGCCGTTAAGTGTAGGGGGTGATGGGAGCTCGAGCTTGTGATCCAAGGCCAGATGTGTGGCTTCGGCTGTGCTATGACCGTGTTTGTTCAAGATGTCCCTGACATTTTCTATTATCTTTTTCAGGGTCTTCCTCTGGCTTTGTACCCTGATCTCATTTGGTTATATGCTTGTACAGGCAACTTGTTGTGATGCATTCTGATAATGTGGCCAAACCACTTAATCTGCTACCTTTCTATGCATTCTATGCTAGGTGTTATACCTATTCTTTCCTTGATGTCTTCATTTCGTAATCTGTTGAGCCTGGTGACCCCTGCTGCCTTCCTTAAGCATTTCATCTCAAATCTCACTATCTGAATTTCTTCTTGAAAATTGCTACTTGTCTGTATATTTTATATATATCCACAAATTTCTCCCTATGGAGCAGCTCATATCCTTGACCATCTCTCTTGCATCTTGTTCTAACTATGGCTACTTCTTCCATGTCTCACCCATTCTTTGTCTATCTGTATCTAACTCCATGTATGTTGTGGTCTTCCTCTTTCCCTGTGAGTTTCATAACAATGCTGTCTTACAGTGTTTTCTGTGTTTCTTCTTAGTGTATATCACACCCATCTCCAGTTTCTTCTTCTTCTGCGTTCATTCTCAAACTCCAACTGGATCTAGCTGGATCATGGTCCTTCACTTCTAGAACTTTATCTCCACTGGAGTGTTTAGTTCTTTCTATTAATTCCTCATTGGTGATTTTAACATCATCATCATGTGACATATTCTTTCCAGAACCTAGTCTTTCCTATGGATCTCTTGAATTCTCCGCGGTCTTGAGCAAGTTGCCCTGCATCTTTCAGTGACATGCGCAGGCATTCTTGAACGTCTTTTGTTCAACGGCGTCTTGGTCGGCCTTTGCCCCTGTTGCCTTCTATCATCCCCTCCAGTAACAGATTTATTTCATGCTATTTCAAATTGTCTTTTCTACTCAGGCATCGTTTATGAATGTTTGAAGATTTCTATTTATCCCTTTAGTTGTTGTCCATGTTTCTGAGCTATACAAAAGTAACTATTTAACATTGTGTATCAGGTGCCCAAAAGGGAAGCAGAGAATAACAATACTGTTACCTTCCACTCATATTGTAGGAGGTGACAAGAAGATTTTGGGGTGAAGGTAACTGTTCCATGTTACAGTGTCAAAGTGACCCAGAAGCCATGCTGAAGTCGGGTGTGTCAGGCCGAATGATACAGATATCGCAGCTAAGCTGTAATCTATCGCGCAGCACATTCCATTCTCCAGACTACATCCTGCAGATCTACAAGAGTTTGAGAACGCAGAACATTTGAGTTAATTAATAAAACTTACTTTATAACATAATTATTTTCTCAGTATATTTACAACCTGTATAAGCATCTCTATTTCTTTATGCCCAGGCCACCCGTTTAGAAGATCAAAGAAGCTCTTTACCACAAGAATTGTCTGCTCCAACAGTACCTGACGAGGATTTCATCAATCTTATAATGAGAGTGCAGTCCAGCCGTATTGAAGAACAAAGATCGGATTTACCGGAGAAAAGTATCGCAGCCACATTGGGCAAGAAGAAGAAATAAATTCAGACCATCTGTTTTTATATATATATATATCTATACACACACACATACACACAGTTTAATCCCATTAAAGTAACTTGGTCATGACCAATGAGATATATAACTGAAATTCATTGTTCTGTAGTACAAACAATAAAGAACAAAGGTTATTAGGGATTTTCAAAAGTGTTGTTATATAGGGGAATTTGTTATAAAAGAATTTGCTATAGAGTGATGTGTATGTGTGTGTGTATATATATATATATATATATATATAAATTATTTTATATGTATGATTGAGATCTCCAAGTCATTGCCATGGTTGACTAGGTTTAACACTGACACTGCCATTCTAAATATTTAGAGTAGATGGCAGTAAAACTCATCACAAATACTATTGGTTTAACAAAATATATGACATTGCTGACATCGATGACATGACATTCATGTCACTAGGTGATATTCAAACATGAGGAAAGACAGTAATGTCATACCTTTGTGTTTTTTTATTGTTTTCTCCCAATTGTTATTATATAGTTTTACTGCAATCCTTGATTTGAAGATTTTGGTATGACGAGTGCTACAAGTAGAAATTGGAACCTGCGGGGAAGAAAGAGGAGTATTAGGAGTGCTACAAGTAGAAATTGGAACCTGCGGGGAAGAAAGAGTAGTATTAGGAGTGCTACAAGTAGAAATTGGAACCTGCGAGACAGAAAGAGAAGTATTTTTTGAACAGAGAGCTCTGCACGCAGAAGATCTGAAGGTTCACTAGTGACTTATTGGACCATGCATTATGTAACAGTAAACTCTCAGTAGATGACATGTGAATTGGCCTAACCATTGTGTAACAGTAGATGACACGTAGAATATATGAAGGTGTAACTATTTACCTAACAGACCAAGCATTATGTAACAGTAGATGACATGTGGAATGTCTGAAGGTCTTCTTCTGCGTTCGTTCTCAAACTTCTGCAGTTTAGCAGGATGTAGTCCAGAGAACAGAATGCGTTGTGTCATGGTTTACAGCAGTGCTGCGATATCTGCGCCTTTCGGCCTGACACATCCGGCTTCAGCATGGCTTTGGGTCTCTGACCATGTATGGGATGGGACAGCCAACTCCATCCCATAACCTCCTTAGTCGCCTTTTACAACATGCGTGGAAGGTAAACAGTGTTGCTATTCTTTGCTCCCCTTTCGGGCCCTGGCAACACACGGGCGGTCTGAAGGTCTAATTATTGACCTAACAGACCAAGCATTATGTAACAGTAGATGGACATGTCAATATAATGATGGTTTCCTCTTGTGGAAAAATGCCCCACATTCTATCTGTACAATTACCTTCTGCTTTGTGGTAGAACATTCAGATAACCTAGCATTTCACATGATGCTGGAAGAACCAGATGTAATTCACCCCTGATCCCAGCTAACATGCATGTGATGGATATGATCAGCTGGCACATGCGGCTGTGATTAATCAACTGATGACCATGTCCAAAAATTCTTGCAATTTTCCCAAAGACCACTGATCTCTAGGGTGTATTTAAAATGTCATGTGTCATAGCTTCATACCTACTCGTCATAATGTCCTAATTCTCTCATATTTATGCACACAAACTGCATGAAGAATAAAATGCAACTGTAAAACTGATGAAACATTACTTCGTCTCATCAGCATATGGCTGTGAGGTGATCCAAAAGTGAATTCACGTAGGAAACATGAGGGTAAATGAAAATAATTCTTACAGCTGACGGGAATTGAACCATGTCCGTTCTAGCGTCACTAGATCACCTTGCACACAAGTAAACAGGTTTTCGACCAACCACATCCCCAAATTTTGAAGTGATCCAAAAAAGACAACCAAAAAATTATTTGTCAAACACACTAGATTTATATTAAAATTGTCATAACTTTACACATCCTCCTCGTCCTCACAATCTACTAATTCTTTCATATTTATGCTCAAAAGTTGACGGAGAATAAGATGAAACTGTAAATAAGGATATAATATTGTTTCAAGTCGTCACTATGTGGTTGTGAAGTGGCCATAAAAACACAACTGAAAATTTTTTGTTCTCCGACGCTACCTCTAGACCATTCATAAGTCACCTCACAGTCGTGACATATAAACCATTCCATTACAGTATTTTATATTTGAAAACTTATGTAGACCTACCACTGTCAGTGCAACCAGAAATAAAGAAAGCCGTATGCAACTCATATTTATTGCATTTTACAGGGAGAAAAAAAAACTTGTGCTAGACACAGATTGAAATCAGATGTTTTGATCATTTCAATACACACATAACTGTAACACGTTGTTTAACTTGAATGTTGTTTTTGCAGTCAATTTATCAGAATAATCATAGACAATGTCATTAAACTATTCTTCTTCTTCTTCAGCGTTCATTCTCAACTCCTGCTAGATTTCTCTTGTAGCAGGACAATGGTACTACTAGGTTTCCAGCAGGATGTAGTCCAGAGAATGGACATGCATTGTGTCGCTGTTTTATTTGTGCCAATGGCCCGACATATCCATCTTCTACAAAATTAAACTATTCATAAATATCATTCTCACATTCATTTTCTGATGAAAACACCAGAAATTCCATCAAAAACTTTATGATGGCCCATCCTGATTGGCAGTAACCAAAGCAAATTTTTTAAAAACCATGTGTCACTAACAGGGAAGTAAATTCAATAAAATATACTATTTTAAGCCGTACATGGTTGTCTCTCATACTGAAACAGAGGAATATTAGGGCAGAGGTTTTCATCTATTTTCATGTCGAATTTCAAGATTTTTCTTTTTTCATAGTGGGCACCCAAAGTAGCAATCATAAGAAGTATGATGAATGTTGCGTGCAGTAAATGATTGCAGGATTGTGTAACTTATGATCATTGTTGTCAGTGGGTTAAAAGCAATTCTGTGTAGGACATGAAATTACTTTGCGAGAGCCCAGGATCAGGCAGAAAAGTTAGCAGTGCATAAATGGTAACTCTTCTTGAATGGTGGGGAATACATAGAGGTTACCTCACCCATACAAGTAATCATGGCCTAGAATGTGTTGCCATGGACACCTCTGACAGGAAAATATGATTGGCAGGGGAGCTGAAATTCATGACTTCATTTCTGCATGTTGCAGAAAGGTAGAAGAGCCACAAAATCCCTAGAATTGACCACTTGTCTCAGTAGGAGATGTCTGCACAAAGCATTGCAGACTTCTGAGAGCGTCATCTTGGTGTGAAATAAATCTTTGGAGAAACCACCGCACCGCACTGCACTTAAGAAATAAGAGCTAATTGCTTGTAACTTGTGGGGATTGAAACAACAAGGAGCTATGAGGAATATGTATCAGCTTTAACATCTGTTTGGGGAGACAGATCACTTATGACATCTGTTTGGGGAGACAGATCACTTATGACATCTGTTTGGGGAGACAGATCACTTATGACATCTGTTTGGGGAGACAGATCACTTATGACATCTGTTTGGGGAGACAGATCACTTATGACATCTGTTTGGGGAGACAGATCACTTATGACATCTGTTTGGGGAGACAGATCACTTATGACATCTGTTTGGGGAGACAGATCACTTATGACATCTGTTTGGGGAGACAGATCACTTATGACATCTGTTTGGGGAGACAGATCACTTATGACATCTGTTTGGGGAGACAGATCACCTATGACATCTGTTTGGAGAGACAGATCACCTATGATATCTGTTTGGGGAGACAGGTCACCTATGACATCTGTTTGGGGAGACAGATCACCTATGACATCTGTTTGGGGAGACAGATCACCTATGACATCTGTTTGGGGAGACAGATCACCTATGACATCTGTTTGGAGAGGCAGATCACCTATGACATCTGTTTGGGGAGACAGATCACCTATGACATCTGTTTGGGGAGACAGATCACCTATGATATCTGTTTGGGGAGACAGGTCACCTATGACATCTGTTTGGGGAGACAGATCACCTATGACATCTGTTTGGGGAGACCTATGACATTTGTTTGGGGAGACGCAGATATCGCATCAATGATGTAAACCACAACATATTCTGTTCTTTGAATTGCATCTTGCTAATTTGTAGTTTGAGAATGAACACAGAATAAAAATAAAATCTCTCCACACAGGAAACATCCATGGGTGTAGAAATCTCCACACAGGAAACATCCATGGGTGTACCAATCTACACATAGGAAACATCCATGGGTGTACCAATCTACACACAGGAAATATCCATGGGTGTACCAATCTACACACAGGAAACATCCATAGGTGTATTAATGTACACACAGGAAACATCCATAGGTGTATTAATGTACACACAGGAAACATCCATAGGTGTATTAATGTACACACAGGAAACATCCATAGGTGTACCAGTCTCCCCTATGAATATATCCAAAAATATATGACTACTACAGTTCCAGTGTTCTGTTAGTTGATGGTTGGTTGGTTGGTTGGTGATCCAGCGGTCCATGGGCTCATGCCCTTTGACCCATTGTCATTAAATGGCATTATATTGCTGGTAAGTCTCTGGATTCTCGGCCCACCCTGGACCAGAGCCAGAGAATAACTATCACACCTCCAGGAAGGTAGGTTTCAACCTATGCATTGCTCAGAGCCACTGTAGCCAAGATAGGGTTGACTGTGCTCATTCCCCACCACCAATTGACTACTGGTTATGCCGAACTTCTCTACTGCTCCAGGCATGGAACCAAGTGTTCAAATCAAAAGGATTGTCACATCCTGAGTCACTGTGCCTCTATGATGGGTCTCAGCCATAGGAAAAAAACAGTTTGTCAGTTTCTCCTCCCCACTGCTGCACAGTACATCTCCAAACCACAGAGGGTGCATACATATATTCAAGTAAACACGAAACACATTTCAACAACAAAATAAAAACATAAGGAGCATAATTGTATAGATGACGTGCCATGAAGCTTCTCTAAGAAGATAACCTCAATATAACGGCATGTCATCTACTAAGGTTTTCTGTTGCATGGGTGGTTTGTCTAGTGGGCCATTGGTGAGATCCACAGATGTAACCACATGCGTCTGTTAGTTGATGAAACATTCTTTTCTGCCCATAGCAATGTTCATTTCTGGCAACTCCACATTTCAAGTTCCTTTAATCTGGACATGGAAAAGGAATCATCATCATCATTAATTTCATTATACCGTGCAATTTCTTGTAAAAAGAGATTGATTTGTGGATTCATAATGGTTTATTAAAAATTACTATGTCGACGTGGTCAATTGCCCTACTGCTCAATACAATGGCAGAACTTGCAATTCAATCTGCTCTCTTACTGCACTAAACATCCAAATGACCAGGCACAAAAATAACTGACACTCTCAAACTGTGACCTCTCCACAGCATCAAGTCACTGTTCACGAATACAGCCCACTTGTATTTTCCTGATCATGCTCATTGATTCCCCGAGAATTCAGACATGAGTTAAACTCTGCGTGCTCATCCTGTTTAATGCTTTGGTTACAGCCATGTTGAATTGCATTTGTTTTGGCCTAGCACATCTGACATCAGCATATCTTCAGATGTATCTCTAGTACACCCAAGTATGATATGCATCCCCTCATTCTGGATTTTATCCAGTCTTTCAGTCTGCGTCTGGCTGAGCATAAGAATTATCAATATTATTCTATCACAGAAACAACCAGGCCCAGATATAGAAGAAACAGTAATCTCTGTGCACACTGAGCAGCAGCCATAACTTTCATTGTTGAAAGACCTCTGTTCACACTGAGCAGCAGCCATAACTTTCATTGCTGAAAGACTTCTGTTCACACTGAGCAGCAGCCATAACTTTCATTGCTGAAAGACCTCTGTTCACACTGAGCAGCAGCCATAACTTTCATCGTTGAAAGACCTCTGTTCACACTGAGCAGCAGCCATAACTTTTATCGTTGAAAGACCTCTGTTCACACTGAGCAGCAGCCATAACTTTCATTGCTCAAAGACCTCTGTTCACACTGGGCAAGCAGCAATAATTTTCAATCCTGAAAGACCTCTGTTCACACTGGTCAGCAGCAATAACTTTTATCGCTGAAAGACCCCTGTTCACACTGAGCAGCAGCCATAACTTTCATCGCTGTAAGACCTCTGTTCACACTGAGCAGCAGCCATAACTTTCATCACTGAAAGACCTCTGTTCACACTGAGCAGCAGCCATA
Organism: Meghimatium bilineatum; assembly: GCA_034231615.1. NCBI lineage: Eukaryota > Metazoa > Mollusca > Gastropoda > Stylommatophora > Philomycidae > Meghimatium > Meghimatium bilineatum. Next base: position 28,904,730 of record CM067307.1, read on the forward strand.
ACTTTCATCACTGAAAGACCTCTGTTCACACTGAGCAGCAGCCATAACTTTCATCGTTGAAAGACCTCTGTTCACACTGAGCAGCAGCCATAACTTTTATCGTTGAAAGACCTCTGTTCACACTGAGCAGCAGCCATAACTTTCATCACTGAAAGACCTCTGTTCACACTGAGCAGCAGCCATAACTTTCATCACTGAAAGACCTCTGTTCACACTGCAGCAGCCATAACTTTCATCACTGTAAGACCTCTGTTCACACTGAGCAGCAGCCATAACTTTCATTGCTGAAAGACCTCTGTTCACACTGGGCAAGCAGTAATAATTTTCATTCCTGAAAGACCTCTGTTCACACTGAGCAGCAGCCATAACTTTCATCGCTGAAAGACCTCTGTTCACACTGAGCAGCAGCCATAACTTTCATCGCTGAAAGACCTCTGTTCACACTGAGCAGCAGCCATAACTTTCATTGCTGAAAGATCTCTACCTACATTTAAAATTAAGTGCTCAGTAAAACTCAGTAAAACATGTTCCCTAAAACTCAAGACTTCTGTAAAAAACCACACAAATTAATCAAAATATGTCCCAAATATATTTCATTGTACTGGTTCTTTCAAGGGTGTCTTTGCATAAAGTACGAGTAACGCAAGTCGGGGGGCATTTTATCCATGTGGTTATTGAGAGAGCACTACATTATAGATGTTTTAGATGGATCCACTAGTGCACCCGAGTCCCTGCACCATTCCCCTATGCAGACTAATTCACTTTGTAACTCAACGATAGCACTTCTCTCAATTTCTACTTGCCTATACACTAGAATGTCATCCAACATTTGATATCACTAAAATCGGAATGTCATCCAACATTTGATATCACTAAAATCGGAATGTCATCCAACATTTGATATCACTAAAATCAGAATGTCATCCAACATTTGATATCACTAAAATTGGAATGTCATCCAACATTTGATATCACTAAAATCGGAATGTCATCCAACATTTGATATCACTAAAATCGGAATGTCATCCAACATTTTATGTCACCGAAAGGTTGCAAAGATATCTGCATAATAGTGGAGCAGAAACTTTCTTCTCAAAACATTGAAGAGCTGAAGAATACCCACAACTGCACATAGGAAATGATCTTCATTGCTTGTAGTTTCTGGGGATTGAAACAACAAAACGTTTACTTCCCCCTTCATTTGTTCCTTTCATACACAAAAAGTTATAGTGAGTGCCTCATTACATACTGAAGATAGAGTTGTGACAATCTGTGGTTGCTTGGCTCCAGACGGCATGCCACATGACGAGAATGTTATAGAAATACAATGATTTTTTTATGAATAGTCTAATTTCTAGAGAGAAAAAACTTATCGTTATGGAAATTTGCTTTCCCGTGGGCTTAAGCAAAGATTCTTGGAGATAATTTTATTACTGTCCATGATTCCGTTATGTTATGTTTATTAAATCAAATTTTTTAAATTATTTTTTTAATTCCAGTTTCCAGTTCAGCTTTTATATGCTAGCTACTAAAAATACCATTCAGGATTTTATTTGTGATGTAGTATTGCCTCATGCATTTATTTGTTCGGTTTGCATATGATTTTTGTACTTAATAAAGACCTTTTAGTTGAAATGTTAATTTGTGTGATTGTCCTTGATGAAACTAACTTTGGATGTTAACACAAATGTGAAGACAATACTACTTTATGATCCAGAAACATGGAAAACGCCTGGCATATTACAGAATATCATCATCATCAGGTAGCCTATCCTGAACAGGATGTAGCAGTCATGACAGCCTTTGTAAATTTCGGTCTCTTTTGAGCCAGTCTTCCTGCTTCTCTGTTAGTGTCATGTTCAGGTGGTCTTTGATGTCTTGCGTCAATTTTCTTGGTCTGCCTCGTGTTTATCACTCTTCTTGGTCTGCCTCTTGTTCATCACTCTTCTTGGTCTGCATCTTGTTCATCACTCTTCTTGGTCTGCCTCTTGATGCCCTGGCATCATCTCCTCCATTTTGGTCTTCTCTAGGCTGTCATGGTTTTTAATGTGGCAAAACTAATGTATTCTGAAAAGAACCATGCTGTTTATCCAGTTTTCTTTACATTAATTTCTCTCAGGATGGCTACATTTGTGATCTTTTATGTCTATGGTATTTCTGATGATTTTTCTGTAACATATTGTTTAAAATGTTGCTATTTTATTTTTCACTTTAAAAAAACTTAATTTTTCACGTAATATATGGGTGTGAATCCTGGACAATCACCAATAGATTGTCCAGGATTCACACTCATATATTACCACTGGGAATATGCAAGCTCTTCGAAATATTAATTTTGTTGTTTTGCCACAGCTCAGCCATATGTTTTTGATTTGTATCAGCTTCTTTAACACGATAGCCAATTTCCTTCTGACTTCTTTATAGCAATCACTGTTTTTCTTGATAAAAGACCAAAGTTATTCAAAACTGTTGACTCTTTTTAAATTTGTTGTTGTCGATACTGATTGAGAACTTGCTAGTGGTTTTATCGCTTGTTATAATCTTGGTCTTGTTTCCATTCAGAAATAGGTATTATTTTTCACTATGTTCTTTAATGGAGTTTATGAGGTGTTGGAGACCTGCTTGACTGTGTGCCAATAATGTTGTATCATCAGAATATCTTAGTTCTTATATCTCGTGACCTCCGATGTTGAGTGGTTCAAAGTTATTTCTCTGTTGGTCATTTCTTATATTCCTCATTATATTCTCTGCATAAATTTTGAAGAGATATGTGATAGAACACATCCTTGTCTGACTCCTTTTCCCACGCTGAACCAATAAAAGGTTTCACTATTTACTCTCATGGTTGCTTGCTGGTCTTGATATAATGTTTTTGTAAGATGAATTAGGTGTAGTGGGAAACCCATGTCCTTCATGATATTCCAAAGTTTTTGATGCTGTACACAATCGAATGCTTTGGTGTAGTCAATAAAGCATGTGTAGATGTCAACATTAAACTCTCTGCATGTCTCCATGAAGTTCCGCATATTAAAAATATGGTCTCTGGTGCCTATTCCTGGTCTGAAACCTGCCTGTGCTTCATTTAACTCTTCTTCCAGCTTATATTGTAGTTTTTTCATGAAGATACCAAGTATTTTACTGGCATGACTAATCAGTTCATTGGTTCTGTAGTCGGTGCATAGTGTTAGATTCCCCTTTTTCGGTTAGCGGTATGTAGACTGATTGTGTCCATTCCTTGGGCCAAACATCACTTTTCCAAATCTTGGTGCAGAGTGTGTAATAGATGGGGATGATATTACAGAATATACGACAGACATTTGTGAGAACTGCGTAAAGCTTTACTGACTATTTTAGATAGTTGTTGAAATCCTTGTGACCAACTTTGATGATCGCCAGAACCATTATGATACTTTAATAATATGCCAACCGTAGCCATAATGTTACTAAAAATAAATCATCTGGGATAGTGCATTATTCCATAATGGTGACACCCATGAAACAGCGTTTATGAGTATTAAAATGAAAAAATTTGATTTTTCCTGTGAGATTTTGTGATATATAGAAATTAACATCTAGCATGTAGGGAGCCGCGTAGCGCAGTGGTTAGCGCACTGGCTTAGCATATGAGTGGTTGTGGGTTCATTGTCCAGTTGAGGCGGAAATGTTTTTCAGATTGCAATGGCTTCCAGGTCGACCCAGCCTTAAATGGGTAACGGATTAATCCGGGAAGTAAAGACTGCGAGGGAGAGGAGATGGCTACCACCCTCATTTGCAGAGCATCTGAAATGTGAGATCGCTAACATCTCACACCCTTACAGCATTAGTAAATGCTATGGGCTACTTTACTTTTTTTTTATACTTACATCTAGCATTATAAGTAGGATTTCACCCCTGAAATAATTCAGATTCTTTCAGAAAATGCAAACATTCAATGCGAAACATAGAAAATTTCAAAGCTTTCTCATGCGAGTTTAATTTTATATAGTTTATTAAAAGATGATGTCTAACAAATGTGCAAATATCCTTAGTAAGTGGAGATTAGTACTGTTCAGCATAGTGTTGAGAAGAATATTTTACATTAGTTGGCAGGACTAGTTAGGAATAGAGGTATAGAGACGGACAATAGGAAATGAAGAGATATGAAGACGAACAATAGGAAATGAAGAGTAAAGAAGACGGACAATAGGAAATGAAGAGATATGAAGACGAACAATAGGAAATGAAGAGTAAAGAAGACGGACAATAGGAAATGAAGAGATATGAAGACGAACAATAGGAAATGAAGAGATATGAAGACGAACAATAGGAAAAGAGATATGAAGACAGACAATAGGAAAAGAAGAGATATGAAGACGGACAATAGGAAATGAAGAGATATGAAGATGAACAATAGGAAATGAAGAGATATGAAGACGAACAATAAGAAATGAAGAGATATGAAGATGAACAATAGGAAATGAAGAGATATGAAGACGGACAATAGGAAATGAAGAGATATGAAGACGGACAATAGGAAATGAAGAGATATGAAGATGAACAATAGGAAATGAAGAGATATGAAGACGAACAATAGGAAATGAAGAGATATGAAGATGAACAATAGGAAATGAAGAGATATGAAGATGAACAATAGGAAATGAAGAGATATGAAGACGGACAATAGGAAATGAAGAGATATGAAGACAGACAATAGGAAATGAAGAGATATGAAGATGAACAATAGGAAATGAAGAGACATGAAGATGAACAATAGGAAATGAAGAGATATGAAGACGGACAATAGGAAATGAAGAGATATGAAGATGAACAATAGGAAATGAAGAGATATGAAGACGGACAATAGGAAATGAAGAGATATGGAGACGAACAATAGGAAATGAAGAGATATGAAGACGAACAATAGGAAATGAAGAGATATGAAGACAGACAATAGGAAATGAAGAGATATGAAGATGAACAATAGGAAATGTAGGGATATGAAGATGAACAATAGGAAATGAAGAGATATGAAGACGGACAATAGGAAATGAAGAGATATAAAGACAAACAATAGGAAATGAAGAGATATGAAGATGAACAATAGGAAATGAAGAGATATGAAGACGGACAATAGGAAAAGAGATATGAAGACGGACAGACCAAGATCTGGAGGATGCTCAGATAAAATACTAAACATTAAGTGGTAGGACTGGATGAGAAATGAAGAGATATGGAGACGAACAGACCAAGATCTGGTTGACCTAGTTCAGGGCGAGAGAAAATTGAGACGGATTAGGCATACACTACAAATTCAATAAAAGATCTAGCTAGAATATCAATGAAATGAAACCAGAAGGAGAAAAGAAAAAGGGGGAATCCCTAGAAACAAAAATGTAGAAGAGAGACCATGTGTGACTTGACAGAGATGGGGAAGCACATTAAAGAAGGCTAAGAACAGAGACACAGTTCTGATTGCAAAAAGTGAGGAAGACCTTCAAGATTTAATTAAAGTAGAAGTCACAGAAAGCAAAGAGAAAGGTTTCTTCATAAATATCAAGAAAACAGAAGTAATGGTTATTTCAAAGAAACAAAATAACACACCTTGCAAGATTAAAGTGAATGATATAGTATTAAAACAGGTCCACCAATTCAAATATTTAGGTACAATGATTACAGCAGATGGAAGAAGTTCAACAGAAATAAGATGCAGAATAGGACAGGCAAAAACAACATTCAGAAACATGAATAATATACTGTGTAATATGACCTTGTCATTAGAGGTGAGAAAGAGAGTTCTGCAGTGCTATATAATCCCTATACTAACATATGGGTGCGAGTCTTGGACAATAAACAAACTGGAAAGTGGGAGATTGGAGGCAACAGAGATGTGGTTCTACAGAAGAATGCTGAGAATACCATGGACTGCCAGAAAAACTAATGTAGAGGTGTTGAAAGAGTTAAATGCGAAACAGACCTTAATCAACAATATAAGAAAAAGGCAATCTTCTTTTTTGGCCACTTCATGAGACAGGCAGGTTTAGAGAACATAATCACAACAGGCAAGATTGAAGGCACCAGAGACAGAGGGCGACAACGTGAGAAAATATTAGTTTGACAACTTGGCACGGCAAGGAAACAACAACAACTTTGATACATAATACTGTGGACAGAGAAATGTGGAGAGCCATGACTGCCTACGCCAGCCAGCATGACACCTGATGATGATGATGAAGAACAGAGACAAATGGTAAATTCTTATCCATGACCTATACATCTTAGAATATGTAAACCCTTACCCATGGCTTAGAATGTGTAAACCCTTACCCATGGCTTAGAATGTGTAAATCCTTACCCATGGCTTAGGATATGTAAATGATTATCCATGGCTTAGAATATGTAAATGATTATCCATGGCTTAGAATATGTAAATGATTATCCATTGCTTAGGATATGTAAATTCTTATACATGGCTTAGGATATGTAAATGATTATCCATGGCTTAGAATGTGTAAACCCTTACCCATGGCTTAGAATGTGTAAACCCTTGCTCATGGCTTACGATATGTAAATGATTATCCATGGCTTAGGATATGTAAATGATTATCCATGACTTAGAATATGTAAATGATTATCCATGGCTTAGAATATGTAAATGATTATCCATGGCTTAGGATATGTAAATTCTTATCCATGGCTTAGGATATGTAAATTCTTATCCATGGCTTAGGATGTGTAAATGATTATCCATGGCTTAGGATATGTAAATGATTATCCTTGGCTTAGGATATGTAAATTCTTATCCATGGCTTAGGATATGTAAATTCTTATGCATGGCTTAGGATGTGTAAATACTCATGGAGAATCAATGACTTTATCAATTAAAGGTTTTTTCCCAGTTGGAAATAGGAAACTCCACATTAAATTTCATGGGACGGAACAAGCAAGCATATCCCTAAAATGTTCTTAATCTCCTCTTACCACATGCAAGTTCACAGTGTCACTATGCCTTTCTCCCCCCTTTTGGGCCCAGGCAAGAAAAAGGTGAAGTTATGTTCTCCGGAATATATCTTGTAAACTCTTGCAGTTTGAGAAAAGTAATTCATGTCGTATGTCCAGATATTTCATGCAAATTTATCGGTTTCTCTAGCTGCAAGAGAATTCAACTGAAAATGTTTGTTTGTTTGTTACTCTTGTTGTTTGTTACTCTTGTTGTGTGTTACTCTTGTTGTATGTTACTATTGTTGTTTGTTACTCTTGTTGTGTGTTACTCTTGTTGTTTGTTACTCTTGTTGTGTGTTACTCTTGTTGTATGTTACTCTTGTTGTTTGTTACTCTTGTTGTTTGTTAATCTTGTTGTGTGTTACTCTTGTTGTTTGTTACTCTTGTTGTTTGTTAATCTTGTTGTGTGTTACTCTTGTGTGTTACTCTTGTTGTTTGTTACTCTTGTTGTATGTTACTCTTGTTGTGTGTTACTCTTGTGTGTTACTGTTGTTGTTTGTTACTCTTGTTGTATGTTACTCTTGTTGTATGTTACTCTTGTATGTTACTCTTGTTATTTGTTACTCTTGTATGTTAATATTTGTTGTGTGTTTCACTTGTTGTGTTGTACATTTGTTATGTGTTACCATTATTGTGTTACATCTCTTGTGTGTTACATTTGTTTTCTGTTACTCTTGTGTTGCATTTTGTGTTATTCTTATAATTACTCATATTTAACAATACAGGAGCAACGGCAGTAACATTGAGTAGAACAGGAAACATTGCAGTAACATTGAGTAGAACAGGAAACATTGCAGTAACATTGAGTACAACAGGAAACATTGCAGTAACATTGAGTACAACAGGAAACATTGCAGTAATATTGAGTACAACAGGAAACATTGCAGTAACATTGAGTACAACAGGAAACATTGCAGTAATATTGAGTACAACAGGAAACATTGCAGTAATATTGAGTACAACAGGAAACATTGCAGTAATATTGAGTACAACAGGAAACATTGCAGTAACATTGAGTAGAACAGGAAACATTGCAGTAACATTGAGTACAACAGGAAACATTGCAGTAATATTGAGTACAACAGGAAACATTGCAGTAACATTGAGTACAACAGGAAACATTGCAGTAATATTGAGTACAACAGGAAACATTGCAGTAATATTGAGTACAACAGGAAACATTGCAGTAATATTGAGTACAACAGGAAACATTGCAGTAATATTGAGTACAACAGGAAACATTGCAGTAATATTGAGTACAACAGGAAACATTGCAGTAACATTGAGTACAACAGGAAACATTGCAGTAACATTGAGTACAACAGGAAACATTGCAGTAATATTGAGTACAACAGGAAACATTGCAGTAACATTGAGTACAACAGGAAACATTGCAGTAATATTGAGTACAACAGGAAACATTGCAGTAATATTGAGTACAACAGGAAACATTGCAGTAATATTGAGTACAACAGGAAACATTGCAGTAACATTGAGTAGAACAGGAAACAATGCAGTAACATTGAGTAGAACAGGAAACAATGCAGTAACATTGAGTACAACAGGAAACATTGCAGTAATATTGAGTACAACAGGAAACATTGCAGTAATATTGAGTACAACAGGAAACATTGCAGTAACATTGAGTACAACAGGAAACATTGCAGTAATATTGAGTACAACAGGAAACATTGCAGTAACATTGAGTACAACAGGAAACATTGCAGTAACATTGAGTACAACAGGAAACATTGCAGTAATATTGAGTACAACAGGAAACATTGCAGTAATATTGAGTACAACAGGAAACATTGCAGTAACATTGAGTACAACAGGAAACATTGCAGTAACATTGAGTAGAACAGGAAACATTGCAGTAACATTGAGTAGAACAGGAAACAATGCAGTAACATTGAGCACATCAGCAACATTGAACACAACTAGAAACATTGTAGGAACATTAGCAATACAGAAAACACAACGGTAAACACTGTGTGACGCTGAATAAATGAATCAAGATTGTGGAGATTGCAAATATTGTATGAATATTGTCTCAATTTGTATCACAAATCTAAATTGGTAACAATAATAATAATAAGTATCATGACACAGATGTTCTGATTTACACGGATGGGTCGGATATCCGTCACCACCGATGCACATGGGCTTTTACTGCCAGATCAAAAGGAAGAACAGTACACGAAGCTAGTGGTGTTTTTACCGCAACAACAAGCAGCATAATAATGGAAGTATTCGCCGTAACGCAGGCGGATCTCAACTGGCTGGAATCGCAAGCCTGTTCCCATGCGTCCATATTAAGTGACTTACTATGATTCACAAAGTGAAAACAGGTGATGTACGTAGGGAATGGGTGGAGTCATTATAGAGGGCTAAAATACGGACATCACTACGAAAACTCACGCATATCTTTGTCATCGGACACGCGGGCGTGGAGGGAAACGAACGGACCGACCAATTAGCTAGCCTCGCCGCCACAATAGATGTGCCTATGGACCGAGCAGACATACTCACTGCTCTTCGTGAGTCCTCACTATCTGAGGATTTTTAGTTGAATGAGCCATGAGCCAATATCGAGAATGCGGAATTGGGACTGAAGATGTGACAAAGAGCTCAACAAGAGCAGTGAACCGACATAGAACCGGAACCATCAGCCGGTATACCCTGAGTGATTTACTGAAGCGGAAATCTGAGCACCTATGGATATGTCCGATGTGTGAAGAGCATAATCAACAGACCTAATAATTCTTGATTAGTAACTGGCCTCACAGCACGTGGGGCATTCCTATAAGTGCTCCACCCTCTGTTCCAGCAGCCATCCCGCTCGGTGTTTCGAGTAATGCCTCCGAAACAAACGTCGACATCAGGGCACAACTCTGGCCCTTGCGACTAGTTTCTTTGTTGTTCCGCCCACCCACGTCGTGCCCGTAACTAGTTCAAGCACAACATCAGCCCGTCGGAACAACATGGTAACTGTTATCGAGTGTTACGACTACGGGATTGTATAGATGACGTGCCATGAAGCTTCTATAAGAAAATAACCTCAATATAAAGGCATATCATCTACTAAGGTTTTCTGTTGCATGGTTGGTTTGTCTAGTGAGCCAATGGTGAGACCCACAGAGGCAACCGCATGCGCCTTATTATTAATACCTATGCAGACACAGATTCGTTGGGCAGGTCATTTGGTGCGTATGCCAGACCATCGTCTGCCAAAGATACTTCTCTATGGTGAGCTAGAGAAGGGTATACGATCTCAAGGTGGCTAAAGGAAGCGCTACAAGGACTCGTTAAAGGACTCACTTAAAGCCTTTGAAATAGACCACGATACATGGGAAGAACTTGCACAAAATAGATCTACATGGCGTTCTAAAATAAAAAAGAGCGCATCATCTTGTGAAAAGAAGAGAAATGCAGCAGCTCAATAGCGGAGAGCAGCTAGAAAGTCACGGATAGACCAAGATCCGTCTACAGTCGTTATTCCATGTCCAAACTGTCCAAGGGCATTTACAGCTCGAATAGGGCTCATTAGCCATCTACGAACTCATAATCAAGGACATAACTAAAATTGAATTTTCAAAAGTGGATGTAACAAATGGTCATCATCACTTGTGATGGACGAACAACATAACATTAATACCTAATAATAAAACCCCTAACCTGTCAGGTTCGCAGCGGTGTCACATTGAGACAGTGCAGAAAGATCTCCAGGCATCTCTACCATTCTGATGAGGTTGAAAACTGTATACCATGTCTGGTCCTTGATTTTATTTGGCCCTTGTCTTTTTTCGATCTTGTCTTTTACAATCGTATCTTAAAGAACATCTTTTTTTATCATCGGAGAATGTCTCAACAAGTTTCCGTACCAGTGGAGTTTACGAAGCTTCACGATTGTTAACAGTGGTTCTATTGTTAACAGTGGTTCTATTGTTAACAGTGGTTCTATTGTTAACAGTGGTTCTATTGTTAACAGTGGTTCTATTATTAACAGTGGTTCTATTGTTAACAGTGGTTCTATTGTTAACAGTGGTTCTATTGTTAACAGTGGTTCTATTGTTAACAGTGGTTCTATTGTTAACAGTGGTTCTATCATGCACCAACACATTGGTCTTAGATCGGTAGTAAAAGTAATTAAAGTAAAGTAACCCATAGCATTTATTAATGCTGTAGGGGTGCGGGATGTTAGCAATCTCACATTTCAGAGGCTCTGCAAATGAGGGCGGTAGCCATCTCCTCTCCTTCGCAGTCTTTACTTCCCGCATTAATCCGGTACTCATTTAAGGCTGGGTCGTCAACTGGGGAATGAACCCACGACCACTCATATGCGAAGCCCGTGCGCTAACCACACGCTAAGGCGGCTCGGTAGCAGATACCCAATACACGTCTATAGAATTTATATTGAAACACCAGGATTTTCTAAGTTCGCAGTTAAAGTCCATATCTCACAGTCATATATAAATTATTGACAAAACTAAAGATTTATTCAAGTTAATCTTAACACATGGATGCAAAAGTTGGAAAGGAACATCAAAATTAGAACAAAGACTAAACACCTTTGAAAATAAATGTCTTAGAAGGCTACTGAACATACGTTGGTCAGATTTCAAATCAAACACAGTTGTCAGACAAGAACCAAAACAAGAATATGTATCCTCCTATATTAGAAAGCGTCGCTGGAATTAAATCGGACACGCACTATGAATGGATACTGAAAGACTCCCCTGTCAAGCTTTGATGTGGTCACCAAAGGGCAAAAGAAAACGAGGAAGACCAAAAGAAACTTTACGTAGAACTATTACAAGGGAACGTTTCACCATCGGTATCAGAAACAATGAAGATTTAATGCAAATTTGCAATGAAACAAGAGACATTGAAATCTATGACATCCGCCTTATCTATGACATCCGTCTAGGGCCAAACGTCTTTGGCCCTAGAGGAATAACTAACTAACTAATCTTAACACAGGTGGTGATCCTGCTTTTCCAAATGGTGGTTAATCTTGTCATGGCTAAGTTTGGTAAATAAGATACTGCATAAAAGGAGAGCCACAGGAATCATCGGCATGCATACTAATATATATATATATATATATATATATATATATATATATATATATATATATATATATATATATATATATATATATATATATATATATATATATATATAATATAATAACTAAGGATCATAAATTCTGTCTAATATCATAATGGTACAGTTGCGTGAGTCAATTACATATGCCGGCTGCGTCGAGTTTGGAGTAGTCCCCATCAATAACATACAGGCGTAGATCCCGTAATAATTCAGAAAAACTGCATGTGTACAGAGTGTGTCGTAGTAACATGCCTCCAAACATCGGGACTGTAGTAATTGACTTCTGAAACTAATACGGTCTCCGTTGAGATATTCCCAGCCTTCTTCTGATGTGCATGAGGAAATGTTGGATTGGATTATTATCGGAGTATTTTCACATGCTGGAGCTGATACAAAGAATATAATGTACATCAATAGAGCGATTACTGCTAGCAGGAGACTAAACATGGTTTATGTGATGTTGTGTAGTCGACTAATTTATTATGAACTAAATATAAATCTGTAATTTCATTTGTGTTCGATATAAGTATACTCACACCCCATTATAACAACTATGTCCTGACTCACGAATTATATACGTAATAACAGAAATTCGATGTATACCGTATAGACAATTAAGAATAAATATAATTGGGGATTTTGAAGAGTGTTTTTGAATGAGAGAAATTTGGTATAAAAGGATGCGTTATAGAGGGATTCCAATGTAACAGAATCTATATCATTTCAAATACTGTGCTTTAAAAAAAACATGCGGTGGTGGTTGGGTGGGGGGGGGGGTGGGGGTGGGCTGACCTGTTGATTTGACGTGATGATGCTGTTTCTAGTTCCTTTGTCGTGTAATTAAGGGAACCACTGAATTGCTGAAGATGCGTTTTGAAGTGTTACAGAGAACAGTTTATTAGGCAATTGGTTGCACGTCTTGTCCAATAATTTTTTTTTCGAGAACCTGGAGTTAATTAATAAAACAATTGTTATTACCAACTTATTCACTTATTGAATCAAGGTTGCCATTATGGCCATTTTTAGGCAAACATTTAACTAATTTGACCATCTTGAAATATAACTAGTCATAACACTTATGCCTTGACACTTTTGGGCTTATTTGAAAGCACATCCACTTTGAAATAACGGTACTGATTGAAATGATAGAAATATGAAACGCCTGGTCACAACTTCAAGTAATGTTATCGTTTGTTTCGTTACTGTTATGCGTACACAACTAAGAAACATCATTCAGATGCAGTTATTAGAACGAGAGATTGGTTGGTTGCTGATTTCCATGATCTCATACCCTGAGACCTATTTAGAATTAGAGATTGAACTGGACGGTTTGAAGCCACGCTCGATGTGTGATGCTTTCGGTAGTGTTTGTATGCAATTTAGGAATTTCGCGACGTCTTTGCCATATTTTACTGAATATTTGGGCATAAACAATGTAAACTATCTGGCAATCACACGCGATTGTAAATAGTTATCCTTGTCGCTATCAAGACTTCCCGCCATCCTGACTGTTTTTTTTATAATATTTAGAAACTCTGATAATAACCTATTTATAATAATGTCTGCGACTGAAGGAGTGTACCTCACCACAAGAGTTACAAATTAATTAAATAATCTGCTCCAAGACACAATCTCCTTTAATATACAATAATCACAGCCTATAACGTCTTGCCAATGTTTCAAAATAATGTCAGTTAAAGACACCAAGGAAGATCAGTAATCAACGACTAGCGAACAATATCACGCGTACATGACAATAAACTTTTCATAATCGCCCCATTCTCATATTGGACATGATCAATTTCTACCCGCTTTCACAATATAGATGTTTTAGTAAACAAGAGAGTCACTGCAGTCAAAAAATACTGGAGTCTTGTCTACGTTCTAAATTGGACATGGTATCCATTTTTTCATGTACATGTTATTTGAAATCAAGATGGCAATAAACATACGAGTTATTGAATGAGCACTCGATTTGTTAACATAGTCGTATGTCTCATAAATATATTCCGTATCTTATAGATCACAAATCGTGTTTCTATCTCGTAATTCTCTCCATAATAACTTAAGGTTAGGACTGCTCACAGTACGACACGACAAGAAGAAAACTATGGCAATCTAAAGCAGCTCTTACAGTCAAGCTCTACAACCCTTTCTCAGCGGCTGGTGACCACAGTACAGTTCATTTGTGAAATCCGTATTTCAAGTCGACCGGAGAACGAGGAAGAAGAGCTTGTAGATTTACTCCCAAAAGATGATGTTGATTCGAAACTCCTGCTACCGTAAACATCAAAACAACAGCGACATGCACAAATACAGACAGGCCGCGAACTCTGAAATCTCGCAAGACATTTGGTTCTCTAATGAGTCGACACAACGCGCAGACACAGTTGCTTACTCGTTACAGTTGAGTTAGCGCTTAATTAATATGCTGTAATATTTTTGTGTAACTGGTATACGTTAGTCTATCTCAACATTATTGTTACAGTGGTCCTCAAAGTTTTACATATTAGATTGATGACTGCGACAAATTATTTGATGGCTAATCATCATCATCATCATTTTGCGCCATCTTCGCAATAAAGGTTGGTTGCAAGAGACCTATCACATCAACTGTTTTGTGATGCAGTCTGATGGTTGGTTGGTTGCTGATCCAGCGGTCCATGGGCTCATGACTACTGGTTATGCCAAACTTCTCTATCCAGGCATGCAACCAAACGTTCAAGTCAAAAGGATTGTCACGTCCTGAGTCACTGTGCTTCTAGATGGGTTTCAGCCATAGGAAAAAACAGTGATGTCAGTTTCCTTCTCCTCAGTGCTGCACAGTACATATCTGGCTCCCTCCCAACCACAGAGGGTGCATACATATTTATTCAGGTAAACATGAAACACATTTAAATATTTTTTTTTTAAAATAAGAAAAACAGCAAGCATAATTGTATAGATGACGTGCCATGAAGCTTCTATAAGTCTAAGAAGATAACCTCACTATATCGATATGTCATCCACTAAGGTTTTCTGTTGCATGGATGGTATGTCTAATGGGACATTTGTGAGACCCACAGACGGAACCATATGCGTATGAAATCTGCTAGACAGTGTCATATTCATCGAGT
The DNA here is from genome assembly GCA_034231615.1 of Meghimatium bilineatum. NCBI lineage: Eukaryota > Metazoa > Mollusca > Gastropoda > Stylommatophora > Philomycidae > Meghimatium > Meghimatium bilineatum. The sequence goes on from CM067307.1 coordinate 28,919,936, forward strand.
GATGTTCTTCCCCCCCCCCTTCCACTCGTATCTCTGCATACTTCTTCTTGTACCCCCACAACTTTACCGTCAAGTAGTCTTGCATAGATTGTCATATTTTTAATGTGTCAAAAATATTTTATGTGTTTGATTTCGATTTCCTTTCATAGTTCTTTTAACAAAAATATACAGTGTTGTTAGAACCTCATTATTTTCTCATTCCATGAATTTCTCCCTGATCTTCTATAAGACCTATCCATATCTCAAATGCATCAATTAGGTTTTCTAGCTGTGTTTTCTTTTCTTTTTGTCACAGAGTTATCCCTATTCTTCTATATATCCATATCTTAAATGTATGTATTCTGCCTTTTATTTTGTTTGTTCATTAATGGTGAATACAACAAATTTAAATGACAAGAATTCAGGAATGTTTAATCACCCCCCCCCCCCATAATTTTTTGTAGATAAAATATGAACAATAAGTACATGATGATGCTCGGAATGTTCGAAAAAAGAATGAAAACATCAAACAATTTAGTTGCTATACAAACATTTTCTTGTTGACGTCAACTTTTATCAACCGTCTCCCCTCTTCCTTGTCAAACTGTCATATGATAGCGGACATAAGCAACACAAATAGGAAACGAAAACAACTATCTTAATGCATTATTGTCGCTGATTTACTAAAACTAGTAAATAAATAAAGAAATAATGTCAGTGAGAAATAACAAAAAAACAACAAAAAGAAAGGAACAAGGTAGTGTCCACTGTACCGAGGCTTAATTCAATGTGTGAGCTACTGAATAAATGCATTCATTCATTCATTTTCCTTTTGCGCTGAAGTTAGCGCATATTGCAGAGGTCAGATCTCTCCAATTCTGTCTGTTCAAAGCTATTCTGTGTAGTTCTTGAATAGTATGAATATTGGTTGTTTTACTTTCTCTAAGTATTGTCTTATGTTTCTATTGGTCTACCCCTTGCTCTTTTGCCTGTAGGTATCCATTCAAGAGATTGGTGGTGTAATCTGTTGGTGTCTGCGCGTAGGACATGTCCGATGTAGGACCAACGGCGTTTTCTGATAACATCTGTGATGAAATTTTGATGTGTCTCTTCTCTGATTTTATCATTCGATTTGAATTCACTCCAATGGGTGTTATTTATCCTACGAAGACATTTGTTCTCGAAACTCAGTAATTTCTTTTCTGAAGATAAAGAGGTTTTCCAGCTCTCACATCCATATGATAGCACCGGAATAATGCAGGAATTAAATAAGTGCATTTTAGTGCGTGTGCTGATTGACTTTGACTTCCAGATATTTGATGTAATTTCTGGCATGACATCACCGTCGAGTGTTAATTTACTTCCTAGATAGGAGAATTTGTGTACTTTTTCAAGTTGTTGTCCATTTAAAGTAATTTCGTTAGCTGAATTGGTGAAGTCCATAATTTTTGTTTTTAATTAATTGATTTGGAGACCTATGTGTCCTGCAATGAGTTTTACTCTATCAGTTTTTGTTTGTGCATCTTGATGGTTTTCTCTCAATAGTGCAAGATCATCGGCAAAATCCAGGTCTTCTAATGTTGTTTTATTTATCCATTTGATTCTTAAATTTGTGGTGGATGTGCTTTTGCTCATAGCCCAGTCAATTGCGATATTGAATAAATACACTACGTACATTTGAAAACTGATTAGCTTGTGGTGGTGCTCCGTATAGGAATCTTGAAACTGTATGTTTATCGTGGAACACCATTCAGGAAACTGGAAATACGCGGTACCTAAAGTAATACACGGTTGTTTAATCTGGAAACTAACTCTCGCTCCGCACAGAACACTGTAGACTACAAGAGCATCATTACAAAATAATCTCCCGCTGACGACGAAAGTCATGGACGCGACTTCCTGCATACATAGACATCTGAGCATTGGAAGTTTATCTTTGCAGTAGACGAATCTGGGAACACTGTACTTTGACATAGACATCTTCGTTGTGACTGGATTACTAAAACAGCGAGCTCCACTATTTTTAGATGGTTTAGAGCTCTGATATAACCTAACAGGACTAACTGGTTGAAAGGAACGGGAAAAAATGCACAGTAAGCGTTCATTTTATTGAACCCACAAACAATCGGGTTCGAGAATCAGCAAAATCAATCAAAATTGTCGAAAGCTGACGACACAACATAACAACTCGTATCAATGTTAACTTGCGGACAGCTAATACAATTTAATATGTCAATACTGAATGCATCAATAATTAATTCTTTTGTGTTCATCTGTTGTTCATCTGTTACCGGTAGAACTATTTTCACATGGAGTAATGTCGTAGTCTGTGCAAGGGCATACAGGAAAGAATTGTTAATATTTAACCGCTTTCAGGAAGTAACCAAGGCAACATATACACAACACAGTGGAATCCCGTTATAACGACTTGATCTGCACCAAATGTACTCAACACAGTGGAATCCCGTTATAACAACTCGATCTGCACCAGATTTACTCAACACAGTGGAATCCTGTTATAACAGCTTGATCTGCACCAGATGTGCTCAACACAATGGGATCCCGTTATAACAACTTGATCTGGACCGAGAAAATGGGTATGTAATAACAGAAATTCGCTATATACAATACAAACAATGTAGAATAAGTGTAATTGGAAATTTAGAAAAGTGTTGTTAAATAGAAAAATTTAGTATAAAAGGAAACGCTATAGAGCTTACTGTATACAGTTCATTGTATTGTTATCTATAGAGGGAGTTAGCTGTATTGTTATCTATAGAGGGAGTTAGCTGTATTGTTATCTATAGAGGGAGTTAGCTGTATTGTTATCTATAGAGGGAGTTAGCTGTATTGTTACCTATAGAGGGAGTTAGCTGTATTGTTATCTATAGAGGGAGTTAGCTGTATTGTTATCTATAGAGGGAGTTAGCTGTATTGTTATCTATAGAGGGATTTCATTGTATTGTTATCTATAAAGGGAGTTAGCTGTATTGTTATCTGTAGAGGGAGTTAGCTGTATTGTTATCTATAGAGGGAGTTAACTGTATTGTTATATATAGAGGGATTTCATTGTATTGTTATTTATAGAGGGAGTTCGCTGTATTGTTATCTATAGAGGGAGTTAGCTGTATTGTTATCTATAGAGGGATTTCATTGTATTGTTATCTATAGAGGGAGTTCGCTGTATTGTTATCTATAGAGGGAATTAGCTGTATTGTTATCTATAGAGGGAGGTAGCTGTATTGTTATCTATAGAGGGAGTTAGCTGTATTGTTATCTATAGAGGGATGTCATTGTATTGTTATCTATAGAGGGAGTTCGCTGTATCGAGGGGGTTCGTTATATTGTTATCAACTACAATTGAATGGATTGTTTCTCAAAGTACATGTCATTAGGACATGGATAGTATGTTTCAAAATAATTGACTTCCATCACCCTCTGTCTCTTACCTACCATGGCGACGCCCTCTGTCTCTTACCTACCATGGCGACGCCCTCTGTTCATGGATTGTGTTCTGTCCATTTCGTGATATTTGACTTCCACTTGTATCTCTGCATATCTCTTGCTCGCCTCCCTTAGATCTACTTTGAGTTATGATCATCAGCAAGATGTTACTTATTTTAATATGACAGAAATAGTTAAATTTGTTGGTCAAGTCAAATGTAGCTGACATGATGAGGTACGGACCTTTCAACCACGGACGTTAGTCCAATGTTGTTATATCAGAGCTTTAAAACTATCAAAATATAGTAGAGATCGCGGTTCTTGTAATCCAATCACAACGACATTCAATTTATTTAGCGTAGTTAATTTGTTTAATTGTTTACTTTAATGGTATCTGTTTTTATATTTTTATTTTCCATATGTAGTGTTGTCACTGCCTGTTTGTTTTGTTTTTCCATATGTAGTATTGTCACTACCTGTTTGTTTTGTTTTTCTCTTTTCATTTCTCACTATTCTTCTTTATAACTACATCTGAAATCTATCAATTCTGCATTCTAGCGTTTTGTTTAATTATCCATGTTTCTGAGCTATACATTAAATGTATAATAGATGTAGCGTTTTATAATTTTCATGTGTAGTTTGTTTACTGAGATCAATAACCTAATTATATATACATGCACTGTTTTGATGCGGACACTTTTTTAAAGTTCAAAAGATTGTCTTACATAATAAAACCACGTTAGAATAATAGTTTGATACATAACTGAACCTGGACGTTTGAATGCAATCACTCACTTCTGTTGAAATATTGAATTACCTTCTCAGACTAACTAATCTGATCGTAAAAGTGAAACAAAAGTGATGGCGCGAAATGCAGTGTTGCCAACTCGTTTTGTAAAAAGATAATATATTAGTTTCATGGAAAAAAAAGAAGAAACAACAAACAAGCAAGCAATTTGCTTTTAGTATCAGGAATTTAGGCAAAAGGCGGGTAACATTCCTCCATTAGCAGTATTTTGTACAAAATGGTAATCACACCTCTCATCAAAGATGGTGAATTACACGTGAAAACGGATGAAAGATCGTGTTTTTTATAAGTTAAACCCCTCCCCTCACTGAAATCTTATCTACGGTTCAGCTTGTGAGTAGCACTGCTCTGAAGTAGGATGTGTCGGGCAGAAACGAGAAAATATCACATCCACGCTGCAAACGCTTGGTTGTGAAATTATTCACAATTTGCTCGAACCAAATTATTCAATGTAAAGTAAAAACATGAGGATGCAGGCTGATAACAAAATAACACAGATATACATATATCTTCGAAGATATTACGATAACTTCAGATAATAACATTCGATTGATAAAGTTATCAACGTGACTAAGAGAAATAAAGTTTGTCAAGGACAAGCCGCATTAAAAACATAAGGGTTATCAATGACTAGGTTCAGAGTCAATAGACTATCCTTTAGTTCTTTAATGAATATGTAGACCAGTAGTTGGGAACCTATGCTCCGCGAGCCAGATGTGGCTCTATTGATAGCTGCACGTGGCTCGCAGACAAATGTTCGATTATAAAAAAAATGTTTTTTTAGATACTTTTGATCTACATATTAATTGCATATCAATATTTAATTCTACAAATGAGCTAAAGTCTACTGCAGCTCAGCATCAGAAGTGGTAAAGGAGATACACTCCGCTGACCTAAAAGACAGATAATTAACAACCCTGCATTCATCGTAAGTAAAGGGAAATAGCTCTTGCATTCCTCCAAATGCAATTCATGCTGAAATAGTAGCCACCTCTACACTCCATCACGTGACGAAAAATGCGCGAACTAGAAGCCGGTTCGTGGTGATTTCTGTGGAAAAGTGACAAAAATACACGTCGTTGTGTTTATATCTGATATTGTTCAAGGGGGCTGCCGTATATTGCTTTCGAAAATACCAGCCGATGTGAGCATGTGCAAAAGGGTCCGCACAACAAATTGTCATCGGATCAGAAAGTAAACTTTGGTTTTAATCGCGTTGTCAGCTAACTAATTTTAGAAACCCTTTTGACAAGATGGCTAAAAGAAGGAAAGACGAAGAGTATCGTACTTTTCAGCAGGAATGTACCTTTGAGGAATTTGCCTTTGTGGAGAGAACGGGTTCTGCAGTGTGTCTAATATGCAGTGATAAAATTGCATATATGAAACGGTCACATGTAAAGCAACACTCGAGACACGACATTCTACATCTGCATTGAAATATCCTGCGGGAGACAGAAGGAAGAAAGCATGTCAAGAATTCCTATCAAGAGTGCAAGCTAATCAGCAGCAAATCCGTGTTTGGACCCAACAAGGTGATTGGAATTCGGCTAGCTTTACTGACGCTTTAGCTATTGTGAGAAACGGAAAGCCATTCATAGATGGCAAGTATGCCAAAGCATTCATGCTTGATGTTGCCAATGAACGTTTTGATGACTTTTAGATCAAAGGTCTATATCTCCCTATGTCTCCCCATGGGAACTTTCGTGACATGTCTGTTACTATCCAACTCTCCTGTCTTGCACAACAGTACAATACAAACTGACTGATGCTCATAACTGTATCTTCTAGACTTCATCTCATCCACTCTTCCAGTCACGATTCCCTGCCATTTAATATCTGCAGTCTGTGGAGTAGGGAACAGGACTTTCTCAAGAAAATCCAACACGATTATAGAATTCTTCCGTAGTCGCCTACAATATGAGTCCTCAGGTCTGCTCTATTTCTAATGTTTAATCCGTCAGGACACCCTCAGAGGTATTCGTACGATTCCTTCATTGACAGTGTCACTTTTGTTCTTCACTTTCACTCCCTTAGTTCTTCTGTCCGTGATGTCATGTTCTCTTGTCCTCTTCAGTCTCATTCCCAAACACTTGCAGTGTTCTATACCCCTTCATTTGGTTGTTTACATACGTTACACGCATTTCAGGGGTATTTGGTCTATAGTCATATCTCAATCCTGGTATCTCGAGTTATTTTGGCACCGTCAGCTGCACACCTAGTACACTCAACACCTGTGCCTATGTCACACATACCCGTGCTATGTCGCACATTCCATAAAGGCAATTTCACAATTGAAAAGGGTTTCACATGTGTGTTTCGTAACGTCATATATGACATGATATTGAAACGATTTCTTTATGACGTACGTATGGACACGGGTAGAGGCTTGGGGACCGATTCTGTCAGCATCTGCACAGCATCAACTATCAGTCCAGGACTTTCGTTGCTGAGCATTTCAGTAGTGCAGACTCTCGAAATGTTCGTGATGTCCGCTACTTCAATCATGTTCCTGAGATAATTGGGATCCATATCCGCATTGATACACATTTGACACACTTTGGTATACACAGTTGACAGTTGTTGACAATGTGGGGAGGCGGGGACGGTTTTATTTAAGTTGACGTCAACAATGTTGTTTTTTATAGACCAATTAAATTGTTTTAAAGTATAATACAGAGTAATACATATAATACAAATTACAGTATTAAATATACAATTATTGCTTAAAACTAATTGTATTACACATTTGCTATGAACTATATTACTCTGTCCTCACACCTGGCACTAGATAATGCATTTCAATGATTATGAACTTTTAAATATACAAACTACTATCTTTATGTTAGCTTTCCTAACGCAACATGTGCCAAGATTCTTCTTTGGTGTGGTTCATTCAGTTCTGAAACTTACTTAAAAACAATATTAGAAAATGCAGATAAAATCCAGAGAACATCCCGACATCAGGTAAACATTCATCCCGACATCAGGTAAACATTCATCCCGACATCAGGTAAACATTCATCATCGTAGGTTTAAATGCATATGCTGATATATGAACGGCTACTTGAATTGAGCTAGTTTCACATGATCTCTCATGATGAAAGAAAGAAGTTGGTCAAACCTTAATTAAGAAGTTGGTCAAACCTTAATTAAGAAGGTGTCAAACCTTAATTAAGAAGTTGGTCAAACCTTAATTAAGAAGTTGGTCAAACCTTAATTAAGAAGATGTCAAACCTTAATTAAGAAGTTGGTCAAACCTTAATTAAGAAGTTGGTCAAACCTTAATTAAGAAGTTGGTCAAACCTATGATTAATTTTTATATGGATAGTGTACTATATGAAAGTCGGAAGTACCAAAACTTATTGATGAGACAATTCCTGATTATTTTAAGCACAGACTTGATTCATTCTTGATTGTTTGAAGCCTACAATTGATTCATTCTTGATGGCAAAAATGTTTATTCCTTATAAATTGACAGCATTGCACTCCAGGCAGACCTATTGGTGCTCAGTCTCCCACAGCAGATGATGAAGGACATGTATACTGATGGCTCCAGTGGCCTGCTGGTTAAACAGTCTTCTGGGTACTTTTTGCAGACGTCAGTTCTACTACTACCACACAAGAGTAAACCCTTCACATATCAGCCTCGATGTTACATCAATCACGATGTCCACATCCAGTAGGCGCCCATGAAGAAATTTCAACACATTCCCTTTTTCCATTGTCAATTCTCTGTCTATTGGTACATGGGATGCAAATCTGCTTTCTCGATACCGCGAACATCGGCGTGTCCGGTGTAGAAAATCAATGTGATTCCCTGGAGGTTGGATGAATTCTAGCAATATCGATATCGGCGATTGTGTGTCGTGCACAGCTTGAGCTGAGAGTCTGACACAACATTGATTGAGGTCTCAGAGATCTCCATTTGAAGGCAACAGTGGCAGTTCCATCTTTTAAATGGTCTGCCACTGGCTTCATAGCCGTGATATCTATGTATCATGGCCATCCGAGGTATGCTGTCTGTCGGTAGTCTGGAAGTGTGTGAAAACAACTTGATCTGTTGTCGTTTGATGTGTTCCAATACTGGTATTGTTTTGGTTATCTGTCTGATGTTATCCTTTCTAATTCTATCTCTTAATGACACTCCGAGTATTCTTCGTTGACATGTCTTTTAAGTCTCAACAATATTGAATGTGGTCTCAGAGATCCATTTGAAGGCAGCAGTGATAGTCTCCACTTCTATCCTCGTACTGGATGTAGTTGTCCCGTACGTTTCGATGTTCTCGGCAACGACTTTACCGCGATAACTAGATGTAAAAGCTCCAGCCAGACTTCATACCAGGAAGCACAGATCCATCCGTAAACACAGTGATATATTCCTCTCCAGAGTTATCAGTACTTGTCTCTATTGTTTTTTTCAATGGGGTTATCCACTCTTCCCTGTTATGTGTAAATGGGATTGGGGGGGGGGGGGGTGTTGGAGCTCGAGCTTGTGATCTTAGGCCATATGTGTGGCCTCGGCTGTGCTGTGATCGTGTTTGTTCAAGATATCCCTGACGTTTTTAATCCATCTTTTCCGTAGTTTTCCCCTGGCTTTGTACTCTGCTCTCTTTTGGTTATATGCCTTCACGGTTAACTTGTCGTATCTCTTTCTCAATTATTTCATCTCACATGTCACTATCTTTCTGTAATGTGAAGATGAGAGAGACCGGGTTAAGCACTGGTAACGCAGTGTTGGTAGGAATATACTGTAGATAATTTGTATTTTAACTTCCATCTCGATCAGCAATTTGCGATTATATTTATTCCTTATTTTTGTCTCGTATATTGCATATATTGTATATATTGTATATATTGCACTGTAAGTAGCGAATTTCTGCTATTACATACATGTTTTATCGACCTGGACTGAGTTGGTATAACGGGATGTTACTATACTAGTGATAGTAATCTTGAAATTCAAACAAGGAATGTGTATCGTTTAAAAAAAATATTAAAAAACAGGTCACTATAGTGTAAATTGGGATTTAAATTGATTGTCCTTCTATCAGATCATTATCCTGGATAGTGTGACTACTCCATGGTTGTTACTGATTAAAATGTGTTTCCTAAATGAATCTGCATATCGCCAGCTTGACATATCTTTTAGCTGGGGCAGCGGATCTCAACTTTATTGACATATGACCTTTGGGACAGTTTTTCTTCCGTGTATTGAGCATTTCAAAAAAAAAAGCTTGTTGCTTTTCTTCAGAGCTTGATACTATATTTTCTTCTGGGTCCATTCTCAAACTCTTACATATTAGCAGGTGTAGTCCGAAGAGTGGAATGCATTGTGTTATGGTCCGTAACTTAGGTGTGGTATTTGCACCTTTCGCACAGGCACATCCGACGTCAGCATGGCTTCTGTGACATTTCACGATTACATGGGATGGGACAGCCAGCTCCACCCCAAAAATTTCCTTAGTCGCTTCTTTGGCCCTATAACATGCATTAAACGTAAAAAGTGTTGCAGTTCTTTGCTGCTTGCCCGACTTTGGTAACACACGAGCGTGATACTATATATCTTAATAAGTGTTTCTTCAATGGTCATGTTTCATGAAAAGGACATGGGTCAGCCGCACCTAACTGTGACCCCCTGAACGGGTCTGTAGCAGTCTGGAATGGCTTTGACAAGTTTGCAGCTCTCTGGAGTTAGCGTAATGTTTTCATGAGATTATTTCAAATGTATATATTTAGTTGGTAACTATTATTATTATTGATATTTTTGGATAGTAGGCTTATACAGGCCGTAAGAGATAAAAGTTCTAATGTGGGGTAACAACCCTAAACAGGAAATGTTTGGCTGGGGTCACAGTGAAAATATCAAAATGAACAAAAATAGCATTCTCATTTTTATTTGTACTTTATTTGCATTATATGTGATCTATTTCCACTTTTTCTGTGCACTTTTTCTATCAACTTTATCTCACGCTCTCTTTTTCCCCTGTCATGTTGTCATATCATTGCTTCGTCCGTCGTCTTCTCGCTACTATCCCTCTTCCCTGTTTTTTTTCTTCCTATCATCACCATGTGCGTCTCTATGTAAGATTTTTCACTGTTGTCCTTTGTTTGTATTGATGAAGGCTTTTTAGTCGAAACGTCGTCTATCACTGTGTCTCGTTGGTAAGTTGTTTTATGACTTATTTTAGTAATAAATACCTATGTTTGTTCATTTTGATATTATACTGACTGAAGTTAGAACATGAACTAAGTTTATAGTCAGTCCTTGACCCTGTAGAATAAGGTCATAGGTTGATAAGAAATATTTGTAAATATATATATCATGTGATAAAATCAAGTGACAAAATTTTCTTAGCAGACAAGATAACCAGGATTTTGTCAACCGTAAGTTTAATTTTTAGCGATCTTACGTTTAATTTGTAGAGATGTTACGTTTAATTTGTAGCGATGTTACGTTTAATTTGTAGCGATGTTACGTTTAATTTGTAGCGATGTTACGTTTAATTTGTAGCGATGTTACGTTTAATTTGTAGCGATGTTGAAGATGTTTTAAGAAGAGAATTTATCTTGTATATGAATGATTAATATTTAATATTTTCTAGCTTGATGTGTTGAACTGAATTTCGCTTACGTAAAGAAATCGTTCAGAAATTCAGAGATATACGAGTCGTAGCTCAAATTGATGCCATTTCACGGTTCACTGGTTTCGCCATCACATAAATGTAATTATCTGATTAACCATCTAAAAATATTCATGTCTTTTTTTTGCATATGATCTTATATTTGGTTAAACCCAATAAATATATACTTTATATTCGTGTATCATGTCCAGTTTTGATACACGAATGAAATCCCTTGATTTTTATCTGCATAATAGTTATTGTGTATCGAGAACAGACATTTTACCACGTGAGACATTCTGCTAGTTGATTGGGCATAGGCGTGTCTTCTATTACAATAATGTATCAACCATGTTTGCTTACTGTTTATGAACCAGAACCATAGTTACTATTAAGTTGTGTTCTCAGAATGTGCAGCCTAAGAATTCCCCAGCAGTCAATATATTGGGTCCCACCCGGAGTAAGAAGAAGAGGGAGACCTAGAGAAACTCTACGAAGAACCATTAATAGAGAAGGCATGTCAATGAACCTAAACAACACGCAACAATTGAAAGACCTGGCAACACAAAGACAGAAATGGAAAGCTATGTTTTCTACCCTATGCGCCGCCTGTGGCCCTGGAGGAACATAACATAACATAACATAACATGTTAGCATGTAAATAGCTTTTGAAGATGTTTCTTAAATGATCTGTATGCGATATTCTCACTGTATATTCTATATGTTCACTGAACATCGACATACCAACGGGTGATGTGGTCATAATTACGCCCGGCACCTCTTTTTTCCCAAAATAATATGGTACCCATGTATTCATCTAAGTGCCAAATCAATAATATTATTTGTTGGTTCCAAGAGTTTTGTTATGTTTCCCACGTTTGAACTAATCTTTCAAGTAAGTCCAATATTTTATCACTTCACCCTTTATCTCTTCCATATTTTATCACTTCACCCGAAACCTTCGTCAATAGAAAAAGACCAATGAGCAGAATTAAACAAACAGTTTTTCCTGATGTTTTCGATTATTTCCATGCTTATGATTGGTCAGTATTTGCAGGCGGCATAAAGTACAGACATATTGATCAACAAAAAGACAACAATTATCAAAATAATAATGTATGAAGGCTTACTTTCATTCGTCTGGTTGGTCATCTATTGTCCAGCGTCACGGTTCACCATTGGTTACTTTCACCGTGCACATTCACCAATAGAAGTTCTACCAGCAGAATAAAAACAAGCCTCTTTACGTCATTTTTTTTCTGTCTCCGTTGTTTTCGTTGGTCGCCATTGGCAGTCTGCCCAAATTATAACTGTAGTGATCAATGAAAATCTCAGGAATAGTCAAGCTAATCATCAATCAGGCTGGATTCCCCTTTAGTCAGCATGTCTTGTAATGACGAAACTCAGGCTTGCAAGATCTTTCAGCGATAATCTACCACCTATAAGAAAAATCTCCATGCTTGTATTACTCCATTGTTGTTAATGGTAAAAAATCTCCAAGCTTGTATTACTCCATTGTTGTTAATGGTAAAAAATTTCCAAGCTTGTATTACTGCATTGTTGTTAATGGTAAAAAATCTCCAAGCTTGTATTACTCCATTATTTTTAATGGTAAAAATCTCCAAGCTTGTACTAACCCATTATTGTTAATGGTAACAATCTCCAAGCTTGTATTACTCCATTATTGTTAATGGTAAAAATCTCTAAGATTGTATTACTCCATTTGTGTTAATAGTAAAAAAAAAGCTCTGATATACCCAAGTTGGTCTATCTCCCGCGGTTGGAAGGAGCGTACATCACCATGAGAGGCAAATTTTTATTTAAACAATTTCCATGATTTTATTACATCCTATCATTTACTACATGTTGTTTAATAGATTGTTATCAAGTGATATATTCTTTCTATAACATTGTCTTCATCGTGGACACTATGAAAGATTCTCTGTCCTGGCCTTGCATTGACCAAGGACATGTCCATGCAGTCTTTTATATCGTTGCTCCACTGTCTTCTGTCTTTCTCTTCTTCTCTTTCAGGAGCTCTGCCTTCAAGAATCAAAGTTTCCATGTTATCACGTCTCTTTTAAATCTCCAAATAAATGTAGCTTCCTTCTTATGATTGTGTGTAATAGCCACCCTTCATTTAATTGCAGTATTTTCAAAACTTATATATTCTCTGCTTCTCTGTCCATGATATTCGTTGAATATTTCTGTGTCACTTCATTTCAAATGAATTTATACTTTTTGATATTTTCTTGTTTAAAGTTCAGATCTCGAATCTGTATGTTGTCACAGAGAAAACACAGGGAAATCACAGGGAAAACACAGGGAAATCACAGGGAAAACACAGGGAAATCACAGGGAAAACACAGGGAAATCACAGGGAAAACACAGGGAAAACACAGGGAAATTACAGGGAAAACACAGGGAAAACACAGGGAAAACACAGGGAAAACACACGATCTTATAATGAGTATTTTTATTATTACCACTTTGGCACATATTTCTCATTTGTGTTAGTTTGTGAGCTGCTATTGTGATTACCTGTAATTAGTAACAGATTGTAATGAAATAAATCTCAATTTTGTTGTACTTAGGGTTTGATGCTATCATAGTATCAATAATCTGAAAGAGAAACATCGGAAAATATACCATAGGACTGAAGTCATCACAGAAGTAGAGTACAACATCACGAGATGAAATTATTCACGTGGCTATATGCCATATATTTCATGGCAGTTGCTAAAGCATCTTCGCTACCAGACACAAAGTCGAGGACTACAGCTAGTCAACCTAATATTGTCTTTGTTCTAGCGGACGACTATGGTTTTCACGATATCGGATATCATGGGTCAGAGATTCACACTCCAACACTGGATGCTGTAAGTAGAATCAAATCTCAAGTTTAACTTTTCTTTAAATTGTATAACAGCAAGTGTGACTGGTGATAGGACATAACTGTTTTAATCGTGAACGATATGGTGGACAGCAGTAAATCTTTGCACCAATATCTTGTAACAGAGAACACAAGAAATATAGTTCTCATAAAATATATAAAATCACGCGAAAAATACACAATTAACAGTGTCCAAAGAAGATTTACTAGACATTTCAGTAAAAGGGCTTTTATCTGACACAAATGCATGGCAAACAGAGAAGAAATAATACAAGTAATATTGTAAATGAACTAGACACTACACAATTAATAACATACACAGAAGCAATGATGTATTATGGTAGAAGCGAAAATTTAAAAAAAAACAGGAAGAATGTAAACAAAACAAAACAACTAGGTTTGAAAACCATCAGAATGACAAAACAGCATATCTTGATGTAGAAATAAATGATATAGAGATAGTATATGCATGATACGTGCATTGATGTAGAATCATGGGACAGTTGCTATGGATCGTTATAATAATAATAATAATAATAGTAATAATAGTAATAATAGTAATAATAGTAATAATAATAGTAATAATAGTAATAATAGTAATAATAGTAATAATAATAATAATAGTAATAATAGTAATAATAATAATAATAATAATAATAATAGTAATAATAGTAATAATAATAATAATAATAGTAATAATAGTAATAATAGTAATAATAATAATAATAATAATAGTAAAAAATAATAATAATAATAGTAATTACAGTAGTAATAATAATAATAATAATAATAATAATAGTAAAATAATAATAATAATAATAATAATAATAATAATAATAGTAATAATCATAAGACCCATAACCAATCAGGGTTGCAAGGGTGCCACAGTGGATACATCAGCACAAAAAAACCCCAAAGAACTCTCCTCAGCTATTCGGAGAAATGAACAAATCACACCCAGACCACTCCTTGATGTTACCAATCCAGGATTTTCTTTGTATTCCTCTCCTCCTTCCAACCTCGACCATTCCTTTTAAAATAATTCTAATGTTTAATTTTTGGATCGTTACATTAGAGGGGAACGATCAGGAATGGTATAAAGAATAGGGAAAAAGTGATATCAATTAGTTCTGGGGGCTGCATGTTCAAGAAGACACAGAACAGCCCATGATGGAACAAGTGGGCCTGTGATCCCTCGTACTTACTGTGGGAAACTCTTCGTGACTGAAATTTGCCGTGTGAGCAACATCGATCATCGCCATTCATAGTAGTTTATGTTTCTTACAGCGCACAAACAACACAGTTATTACTCAAATATTGATATTAACAAGAATATTGATATACGCTGTTAAAATTACTGCAGATGATATAATGTTATACCGCATTTGGTTACTGTATAAGAAATGTGTATATGGACGTCTCATCCATGTTGGACGCATGACGCAACACACTTACATATACAGAAAAGCCTATTGTAACAGCAAACAATGGCCCACTGATTGGACACAATCACTAATAATGCCAATTCCCAAGAAAGGAAATTTGAAAGTGTGTACAAATAACAGAACAATTAGCATTATAACACACCCCAGTAAAGTGATGCTCAAAATACTACTTAACAGAATAAAACACAAGTCGGAAGAAATAATTGCAGAAGAACAAGCTGGCTTCAGAGTAAACAGAAGCACTGTTGAACAAATATTTAACATCTGAACACTAATCGAAAAACATATTCAGCACCAACGTGATCTATACCACAACTTCATTGACTTTACAAAGGCCTTTGATCGTGTTTGGCATGATGGTCTGTGGCATATACTGAGGAAATTTAATTTTGACACCACAATTATAGACATTATTGAAGCTCTGTGCAAAAATGCAAATAGTGCTGTCTTTTCACACAATACAATTGGAGAGTTCTTCAAAACAACTGTGGGAGTTCGACAAGGATGCATAATGTCCCCAGTACTTTTTAACATATACTTAGAGCACATCATACAAGAGACATTTCATGATTACAACACGTCTATATCGATCGGAGGTCACCCTATTTGCAACTTGCGTTTCGCTAATGATATTGATCTTATAGCTGGGTCAGAACAATCATTGCAAGAATTAACATCAAAGTTAGAAAAAGTTACCAGCAAGTACGGAATGGAAATCAATTCAGATAAGAGCAAAATCTTGGTAAACAGCAGAGACACTGAAAACCAGACTAATATCATGATGAATGGACATAAGCTTGAAGAGGTGAATACCTTCAAATACCTCGGATCCAGTATATGCAGCGATGGTAAATGCAAAGCAGAACTAAAAATAAGGCTGGCGATGGCTTTAGCGTCCTTGTCAAGGCTAACTGTGATTTGGAAAAGCAACATCAGTGTTGGAGTGAAAATCAAACTGTATAGGTCGCTGGTGCTTTCTGTTGTGTTGTATGGTTGTGAGAGTTGGACACTCACTGCGGACACGGAGAGAAGATTACAGGCTTTCGAGTATAAATACTACAGAAGAATTCTACGAATTTCCTATAGGGAACATAAGACCAATGTGTACGTAAGAAATAAAGTAGAGATGTGTGCAGGTGTCCAGGAGCCATTGCTTTCAATAGTGAAACGACGAAAATTAGCATGGTTCGGACATGTATGCAGGCACGATTCCTTGTCAAAAACAATACTGCAGGGAACTGTTGAGGGAGGAAGAAGCAGAGGAAGGCAAATAAAGACATGGACAGACAACATCAAGGAATGGACAGGGCTAGATATTTCCACACTCATCCGCATCGCTGAGGATAGAATTCGCTGGAGGACTCTGTGTGCTGAAGCTTCCAATGTGGTACCCCTACGACCCTGAAGGGTTATGGGTTTTATTGATATTGATTGATTATAACAGCTTGATTCAGACTGAAGAAATATATATGTAATAACAGAAATTCGCTATATGCAGTATAAACAATAACGAGTAATACGTGTAGATTTGGAAAAACGTTGTTATATAGGGTAAAATGTTATAGAAGGATGCATTATAGAGGGATTGCACTGCATACTGTCATATATCTAGACAACCAATAAGCAAATACTTATACAATTCTGTACACGTCCTGTCAACCCTTGACTGTGTAACAGGTGAAATATTTTATTCTGTCTGTGTGTAGCTGGCAGCCAGTGGTGTCCGGCTTGAAAACTATTATGTCCAACCAATCTGTTCACCGACCAGAAGTCAGTTGATGTCAGGGAGATATCAGGTAAATTGTCTGTATGTGATTGTATAACTTAATAATGTAGATAGATAAATCAGAAATGTAATTGATTATTAAGGTAGATTGGTAGGCAGATAGATTATTAATAATTATATTAATAGATCCGAAATGTCAATGGTTATTAAGGTATTTTATATATATATATAGTTAGATAGGTAGATAGACCAGATAGATAAATAGACAGATATAAATAGACAGATATAAATAGATTTACAGATATAGATAGGTCGATAAATATATATATATATATATATATATATATATATATATATATATATATATATATATATATATATATATATATATATATATATATATACAGATATATATATATATATATATAAAGCTAGATATAAAGACAGTTAGATGAGAGAATAAATTAACAGATATAATCATCATCATCATCATCGGGTGCCAAGCCGACTGGCGTAGTTGATCATGGAGCTCCACAGCTCTATCTCCGTATCAGAATAAGACAGAGTTAGATACATTTTTGCATCGTGTCTTCTGTCTGCATATCGTTATACCCGACGCCCGTGTCACATTTTAATCTACATACCTATCTATATATATCTTTCTGTATGTCTGTCTGTCTGTCTGTCTGTCAATTCATTATTTTTTTGTGCCCCCCCCCCCCAACTAACACAGACTGGTCTGTATTCAACAATTTCAATTTGTTTCATTCTTTTCCTTTCACAAAAACACTATGTCACAATAGAACAGTTTCCTCTCAACTACCGGGTTGAGAACGTCAGCGATACTCCTCGTTGATTTCTACAATTTTTTTTAGAAGGAATGATGTCAAGAAATGTATAAATGAACAACCCAGTCTCCAAATGAGAGCACCAATCAATTATAAAAAAAATCAGAACCTACAATAGAAGAGGTCAGATATTCAATCTGAAATCTGAAATAAGGAAAAACTGCAGGTAAGGATGGAGTAACATCAGAGATGATACAAGCCGGTCGAGATGTTCAATGGACGATAGACCAGAGACATCGAAGAATGTATACACATGTCTCTGATCAATGCAGGCCTGCTTGTCTGGGACAGAGTGACGTTCAGAGTATCCACGACAAAGACAACGTTCTGGAAAGAATATGTAACTTGATAATTTGTGAGTATATATATTATGCCGGGCCCTAGTCTTATAAATTGTTGTTACTGTGACGTGGTCTCACATTTGATGAGTAGCATTACCCTAGTGGACCACATGGCCCACATTGAGAACCTTTGAATGCGTTTATTTTCCTATTGAACTTGAATATGAATATTCCAGAGTGTTGGTTACTAAACACAATAACGAAAAGAAAACTACGCCTGTTTGGTCATATAAAGAGACATAACTGTTTAGAAAGACAAATAATGGAGGGAAGAGTACCTGGGAGGAGGAGAAGGGGCAGACCAAGAAGACGATGGACTGACGACATTAAAGATAATATGAATACATCGCTAGAAAATGCAAGCCACATCGTCCAAGACAGAGAGAGGTTCAGAGAGTTCATTGGGAAGACAACGTTCTGGAAGGAATACGTCACATGACACACTTGAATATATCAACACAATCCCAGCATTCCTTTCTGTTCGTGATTATTTTCTGTACTCTGATCGAGTTGTTTCCTAGTCTTCAATTCCTGTCTCACTGTTCCTCACAATGGTGTTGTGGACCAACAGCTCTTTCTTCTACTCAGCAGAACCATCATAGCGCAGTTGTAGCTAGAGATGTTGCAGGAACTGGACTAATTTTCAGCAAATGTCTGATCCAAGGCCAGCGCCTCTCTCTGATGAAGGTATTAAGACAATATTGTTGACATTGTGCAGGAAAGTCTTGGTATAAAATTATCTCTTGCCAGATTATGCACATGTTTTTTTTCCGTAGACATATTGCATGAAGGATAAATGTTTGATTCACACATTAGAGCTAATGATTAATATATAATCTCTGATGTTATCAAATATCGTTGTGAATGTAATAACCCCCTGGTGTGTCTATTATTCTTCTGACAAATAGATTCACACAGGACTTCAGCACAGCATTATATGGCCATACCAGGCAAACGCTTTACCAAATGACAGCCCGACTTTGGCTGACAAACTGAAGGAATCTGGCTACTCCACTCATATGGTAGGAAAGTGGCATCTTGGGTTCTACAAGAATGAGTATCTGCCCTGGAATCGTGGCTTCGATACTTACTTTGGTTAGTGCAAACAATATCCAACATTACGCACGCTGCATATTTTTATTTCAGCTTTAGAATCGTTGATTCGATACTAGCTACCAATTAATATCCATAGTACTTAACGTAACACACAGGTAGATCTGCTTTACAATGAACGTACAGACTTTCAGACTATAGCGTTTTGGGTATGGAAAAATTACAGATAAAGTATATAAGACAGTTTCAACGTTTCAACCTCAAGGTCTTTTTCATTTTAAATGCAAGACAAATATTGACCAAACAGTAAAAACAGAGGCACTATCACAAAAACATTACACGACGGACATTTCACAACAGAGACATCCAAGATAACAATTACATAGGTATACACAAATATTTTCATAGAGACGAACATTCAAAACAATATGTGGAATAAGAATGAAATAAAACAAATATTCCTGAAAACATGAACCTCAACCAAACATAGATGTTCACCATGCAAATCTAAATAAATCAAAGATCTGTATTAAGATCAAATGGCGTAAGAGTACTAAACTGCAATATCTTGTAGTTTGTCAGCCTATGCGTAGTTTTGTAGACAGCCAGCCTTTGAACCGAGAAGAGATACTCATCGCTTTTCCTGAATCCTTATGATCAGAGGATTTCGAGATGAATGAGCATGAGTCAATATCGGGAATGCGAGAATTGGTAGTGAGGATGGGCGTGGTCCGTTAGAGAACCCCTGACAAAGATTTCAAAAAGAGCAGTGAACCAACATAGAACCGTAACCATCAGCCGTTATACCCTGAGAGATTTACTGAAGCGGAGATATGAGCACATATGGACTTGTCCGGTGTACAAAGAGGATAATCAACATACCTAATACCTAAACTACAATATATAGTGATTTTCAAGAACATTCCTAGCTCTATCTTCTGTGGTGAAAGTTCCTATTGCTGTGACCAGTGTGCAACAGGCACCATAATGATAAACACCACTTATATTGCATTACGAGGAGTAGACGATATGTTGATAATGTGCATAAAGATGTTGGCAGAAACGGTCACTTAGTTTTTGGCAGTTATACATAAATATTTCATATTCTATCATATTTTGTGCAAGATCTATTGTAGTCACCTGTATGTCACGCACGGGCACCACGATGATCAGGTGCGTTGAAATGCATTGTGACAGGAGTAGGCGATCTGTGGATAATGGCATGAAGATGTTGGCAGAAAGGGTCGCTTATTTTATTTTTTGTCAGTTACAGATATATATTTCACATTCCATTCTTTGTGGTTGAGGATGTTATTGCAGTGAGCTAAATGTTTCGGGTGCCACGATGATCAGCACCATTGAGATATCTAACGACACGAGTAATTGATGTTAATGTCATAAAGTATTCACGAGTAATTGATATTAATGCCATAAAGTATTCACGAGTAATTGATGTTAATGCCATAAAGTATTCACGAGTAATTGATATTAATGCCATAAAGTATTCACGAGTAATTGATGTTAATGCCATAAAGTATTCACGAGTAATTGATATTAATGCCATAAAGTATTCATGAGTAATTGATATTAATGCCATAAAGTATTCATGAGTAATTGATGTTAATGCGATAAAGATTATAGCTGTCAAGATATACACAAATAGTTGCCAGTTACACCTATATATTTAAGAAAAGATAGTGCGAAGCGATTTGTCTAACGCTGTATGGACCGTGTCCAAGCAGTGCAGACTGAGATGGAATGAGAATTGTGTGTACAAGACACAGAATATCTCAGAATAGAATATCGTTCCCCTACAGACAAAACACTGTCGCAGCACAGAGCAAGACAAAAGTCTGGCCTATAGTGCCGGGTTATCATGTCTGAAAGTTCATTAAGACAAGAATAGTAAGAAAGTCTTCGGAGACGGAGTCTCTTTCTAAACCGAAGTCCCGAAGATCACACAATCAACACCTGACTGAGATTCTGAGTCTACATACACTGGAGGGATGACTGCTGGAACGGAGGGCGGTGCACTTATGGGAATGCCCTGTGTGCTGTAAAGCCAGTTTCTAATCAAGAATCAAGTCTTCGGAGAAGTACAGTTTGCTGAGTAAAGGCGAAGGCAACAGCATATCACTAGATGTCAGCGTCATGTGCAAGAGTAAGTGGGAATATCATAACACTAATGACAGCAATGCTCATGCTGGAGAAAAAAACTTTCAACTGTCTTCCAGCAACAGCTTGTATGGATATTTACAGGCACGATACCAATACCAACCCGGTAGGAAGAAAATGTGGTTAGATGAACAGACTTGGATAGGTGTTCACGATATCTGTGAAACCCTATCTAAGGGGGAAAACCAATACAACAGTGAATTTTAACATCACGTTTTGAGAAAATTACTTATATTGGAAGTGATTCACAGTCATGATAAGAGTCAGTTACCCGAGGACACGAGGGGGGGGGGGGGGTGACATCTAATTGCACGTAACAAGTTCACGGGTAGCGGGACACATCGTACGAGATAAGTCGAGTCGACCACGTTCAAGTCACTACGCACAGTCTGTCTACTCGATATCTGTGACCCAGGGACACTTTTTGTCCGTCAAAGCCTAAAGGACAATGGATGATAAACGGTCACGGCGTAGAGCAGATACTCACCTGCTTGTCTGTCACCTGATTATCTGTCGACACATAGGAAGACTATTACAGACTAGGGAAACTCACCTAAAATAAATTCATGCCGAAAACGGATGTACTGGTCTAAAGGCTAAATAAACACATCTCCATTGTAAAACCAGCAGCATAATGTACTTCAATGCGGAAATCACACAAACTTACATGTTGTTTATCCAGAGTGCAATCACAGAAGAAGATGATGATGACCAACTAGAAAGAATCAGACATTCCATTGAAGCTACTCGTGCTGTGATCTGATGACTGACTAAAAATGAATCACATATTGCAATGAAGTAGTTGTTGCTGTGATCGGAAGATTGACAAAACAATCACACACAATTAATGTGAACATCTTTTCTTTCTTTAGGTTACCTGGCAGGTGGTGAGAATTACTACCAGCACAAACATCCGTGGAATAATGTAGGATACTTGGATTTGAGAGATAACAATGGGCCTGTCCGAAATGAGACCGGTCATTACTCGGCTAATATGTTTACAGAGAGAGCTATTGACGTTGTCAGATCACATGACAAAACAAAGGTAAGGTATGATTAGTAACATGTATTATGTGCGCTTTCATAGAAATAAAGCTTTAATTTATATGCATGCCTTTTACTTCATTAAATCGTGTGACAACTTCTAACTCATTCGCCCGTTTGGCAATCAGGACTAGACTTCTAGCACATTCGTCGGTGTGACAACGGGGACGACTTCTAGATCATTCGCCGCCCACTGGGCCGCCGGAACTAGACTTCTAGCTTTATCGCCCATGTGGTAACCGGGACATTAGTTTTATCTCATTCGCCTGTGTGACAACCGAGACTACATGACTAGATTTCTACCTCATTCGTTCATATGACAACCGGGACTAGCCTTCTACCTCATTCGCGTAAGTGGCAACCTGGACTAGACTTCTAGCTTATTCGCGTATGTGGCAACCGGGACTAGACTTCTAGCTTATTTGCGTATGTGGCAACCGGGACTACTAGACTTCTAGATTATTCGCGTATGTGGCAACCAGGACTAGACGTCTAACTTATGCACGTACGTGGCAACCGGGACTAGACTTCTAGCTTATTCGCGTACGTGGCAAACGGGACTAGACTTCTACCTCATTCGCGTATGTAGCAACCGGGACTAGACTTCTAGCTTATTCGCGTATGTGGCAACCGGGACTAGACGTCTAACTTATGCACGTACGTGGCAACCGGGACTAGACTTCTAGCTTATTCGCGTACGTGGCAAACGGGACTAGACTTCTACCCCCATTCGTGAATGTAGGAACCGGGGCAAGACTTCTAACTTACTGATTAATAAGGAAATTTTGACAATCTGCCCCCCCCCCCCGTGAAAAAAATCATCAGTGCAATGAATGTCGTTTCTGTATATTTGACCACCTTTGTCCGCTTTTACATAGTCCCAATGATGAAGAGATTCATGAACGTGGACATTGCATCTTCGTCCTTTCGTGGCAGCCATTTGTATGTCGTGGCAGACTTTCGTGGCAGACTTCCGTATGTCGTGGCAGACTTTCATGGCAGACTTTTGTATGTCGAGGAATGCAAGATATGCCATTACAGATGCATGATCCACTATTTGGACCAGTAGTGTATGCTGCGTTCCAGGCAGGACGAGATGTTCCTGGGATACTGCTGCACTGATATGCCTCTCTTCCTAGACTAAAAATGCAACTATAAACTCCCTAAGTTAACCAGAGTTTTGGGACAGCAAACCTTATACGAGTTTGTGTCACCACGGTTATTTCAACTGAGGGGACCTATCAGTACAATTTTGGCCTGTCAAGAGCTACCTGCTGATAACTAAATGAATAACTTCGTCATAAACATCATAATCTACCTCATTATCTGTCTCTTATCCTTTTTACATCACCGAAGACAGATGTTTTGAGCCATTGCCACGAATAAAACGGCGACACAACGAATTTCTATTCTTTGGACTATATCCTTGTGGAAATCTAGTAGGACCATTGTCATGCTACAAGAGAGATCCAGTGGGAGTTTGAGAATGTGACCTCCAACATTAGATATCCAGCGGGAGTATGAGATTGAACGTTGAAGAATAAGATGTTAATTCACCACAAGATGTATCAGTATTCTTCTGTAGAATAATATCTACGTTCCCTCTAAGTTTCCACGTCTCTGTGAAAGACACTGCTCCAGCATCGAAGAATTCTCTTACTTCATCGATAAGGACTTTGTGTATATTATGTGTCCTTTTATCGCTGTTTCATTAACATACATGTTGATATGTGGAACTACGGTTTGTAAATTGAAATAAAAGAAGGTCGCCATGTAACCGAATGTAAAAGGGTGCCGACCAGACATAATCTAAATTGAAGTCAGGACATTGTTTATTGTAGTTTGTTTTGAAATTGTTTATAATAGGCACATTAGATAATTGTTTATCGTAGATATATTACAATTATGTAACTATTTATAATAGATACATTACCATTACATAACTGTTTATCATAGACACATTACCATTACACAACTGTTTATCATAAATACATTACCATTACGTTTTCCATTGTAGCCATTTTTGACACACAGATAATTCATTACTGAACATTTTAAAATATGGAATATTTGGAGGGGGAAGGTGGGGAAAGGGGGGGGGAGGCTTTGGTAGAAACAAATATTCAAAAGTGGTTCGCGATAATAACAGTATCATTCGCCGCTCATTTAAACTCTAAATCATCATTACTTGAAATCATCTAATTTCATCTAATTCTCATGAAAACATCAGACGTATACCAAACACAATGTCAATAATGTATAAAATCAGAAGACAACACATTAAATGGTTTTCACATGCTTTCGTACTATCATTAGATAGCGCCCCTCAAAAAGTATTAGTATACAGACACCAAGGTTACAAAGCCAGGGACAGACCTTGCAAACAATGGATTACCGAAATAAAAGAGTCAATGAAAATAAACATATATGAAGCACACAAAAAACCATCTCCATAGAATTCTTCTACCCCTGACTCTGCAAGGCATTAAGGGGTATAAAACGAAAAGAAAGAAAGGAGATTTAGACTCTTCTGTATATCTTTCTGACAGCCCCTGTTCTTGTACCTGGCCTACCAGTCTGTTCATTCACCTCTTCAAGTACCTGCCAGATACGAGAACAAGTATAAAAACATCAATAACAAGCAAAGACGGACTTATGCAGGTAAGAATGAGACATTTCTTCTTTTCAGGTGAAGTCAACTGTGTGAAGTTATGTGTCAGAATATCTTCACAGATGAAGTCAACTGTGTGAAGTTATGTTTCAGAATATCTTCACAGATGAAGTCAACTGTGTGAAGTAGCCTTATAACTTCACAGGTGAAATCAACTGTGTGAAGTTATGTGTCAGAATATCTTCACAGGTGAAGTCAACTGTGTGAAGCTATGTGTCAGAATATGAGTAGCGTGATAGCCTAGTTGATTGTGAGTTTGCTTTCTATCACTGTGTTACATCGTGCCAGGTTCGAACCACGCCCAGACAAAAATAAATCCGGGTTGTGATTTCTCGCTTGACACGACCACTGTCCAGTCGACTCAACTGTAAATGAGTATCTGACCCATGAGTTAGGGGAGGCAAAGACAGCAAGGAAGGGAACTGGCCACCCCACCTAATAGATGATGCGGTTTAGTACATGAAGAGTTATCTTCATCCCCGACGGCAGGTTGCTGCCATGGGACATACCTTCACCTTTTACCTCAGAATACCTTCACAGGTGAAACCAACTGTTTACATTGATGTCTCAAATAAAATGAGGACACACCAGGTTTGTGAATGTCCAGAACTAGATGCCATCAGGAAAATGCTTCTCTCCCCAGGGTCAGATAAATGGAACACATTACATGAATTAAAACAACAGCTCACAAACATATATCACACAAAGGCATTGGGTCCACTGAACAAGGAACCATCAAATGAGGAACAAAAAACGACATTGTGGTTTACAAAATTGAAAGAATCATTTAAGCAAACATCTGATGATTGTAGATGCAGTGACCCATGCGCTTATGCCTTGTGACACAAAACGCTTTATAAAATGAAAAGGTGTGGCTATTTGGTCTTGCTACTGAAAATTAATGCAAACAAAATTAATATAAAATAAAAACTTATGTGATGTAGAATACATAATATATAACTGCGGGGATGTAGGGTAAAATAGTTAGTGTATCAATCAATCAATCAATCAATCAATCAATCAATCAATCAATCAATCAATCAATCAATCAATCAATCAATCAATCAATCAATCAATCAATCAATCAATCAATCAATCAATCAATCAATCAATCAATCAATCAATCAATCAATCAACCAATCAATCAATCAATCAATCAACCAATCAATCAATCAATCAACCAATCAATCAATCAATCAACTAATCAATCAATTAATTAATTAATTAATTAATCAACCAATCAATCAGTCAATCAATAAATCAATAAATAAACCAACCAATCAATCAATCAAATCAGTCAATCAATCAACAAATCAATAAATCAATCAAGCAATCAACCAAATCAATCGATCAAGTGTCATGCGGAGTGAAATAGGTGAGCATGCATCTCCACAACTCTCTGTCTCTTGTTTTATTAATAATTTCAGTTTATGACATTATCTGATGCCACACTGATAACTCCTGTAACTTTTCTCTCTATCTTCCGCTGTCTCTTCTCCTCTTTATCTTTCCAGTCGTTACTAAATGTTCAAAGTTTGATTTTCTCATCACAAGACCTACAAATCTTGATTGTTCCAAAGTTGTGCTATATAATTTGTCTTTTTACTCCAGCATCTCTGAAGCAACTCATTGTTTCAGAGTATCTCCGATAACGTTGCGTTATACAATACATTTATTATCCCATCATTGTGCTACTAGTACCAAACATGGACACAGACAGCACAAGATATGTCTACGAGAAATACTCGGAGCATCACTAAGAGATAAATTAGAAACGATAACATCAGAAAGATAACCAAAACAATACCAGTATGGGAACACATCAAAAGACAACAAAACAAGTGGTTTTCGCACCTTTCCAGACTACCAACAGACAACATGCAACAGATGGCCGTGACACATAGACATCACGGCTATAAAGCCAGATGTAGACCATGTAAATATATATACACAAATAGATAGATAGATAGAAAGGTAGATAGACAAATAGATAGACAGACAGATGTATATATATATAGATAGATAGATAAATAGATAGATAGATATATAGATAGATATATAGATAGATAGATAGATAGATAGATAGATAGATAGATAGATAGATAGAAAGGTAGAAAGACAAATAGATAAATAGATATATAGATAGATAGACAGACCAAAAAAAAAATATATATATATATATGTAGGTAGGTAGGTAGATATATAGGCAGGCAGGCAGGACCGACCGAGTGACCGACAGACCGACCGACCGACCGACAGTCAGTCAGACAGACAGACAGTTTACTTTTGAGCTCTGTTTTCAGTACATTTCAAATTTCTTGGTTTACCAGGAAATATACATATACAAATATAAATATACAATATTAAATCTCTCCCAACTTAATGTACCAAGTAAACATATTATACTACATCTCTCATAACTTAATGTACCAAGTAAACATATTATACTACATCTCTCCCAACTTAATGTACCAAGTAAACATATTATACTACATCTCTCCCAACTTAATGTACCAAGTAAACATATTATACTACATCTCTCATAACTTAATGTACCAAGTAAACATATTATATTACATCTCTCCCAACTTAATGTACCAAGTAAACATATTATATTACATCTCTCCCAACTTAATGTACCAAGTAAACATATTATATTACATCTCTGATAACTTAATGTACCAAGTAAACATATTATATTACATCTCTCCCAACTTAATGTACCAAGTAAACATATTATATTACATCTCTGATAACTTAATGTACCAAGTAAACATATTATATTACATCTCTCCCAACTTAATGTACCAAGTAAACATATTATACTACATCTCTCATAACTTAATGTACCAAGTAAACATATTATATTACATCTCTCCCAACTTAATGTACCAAGTAAACATATTATACTACATCTCTCATAACTTAATGTACCAAGTAAACATATTATATTACATCTCTCCCAACTTAATGTACCAAGTAAACATATTATACTACATCTCTCCCAACTTAATGTACCAAGTAAACATATTATACTACATCTCTCATAACTTAATGTACCAAGTAAACATATTATACTACATCTCTCCCAACTTAATGTACCAAGTAAACATATTATACTACATCTCTCCCAACTTAATGTACCAAGTAAACATATTATACTACATCTCTCCCAACTTAATGTACCAAGTAAACATATTATACTACATCTCTCATAACTTAATGTACCAAGTAAACATATTATATTACATCTCTCCCAACTTAATGTACCAAGTAAACATATTATATTACATCTCTCCCAACTTAATGTACCAAGTAAACATATTATACTACATCTCTCATAACTTAATGTACCAAGTAAACATATTATATTACATCTCTCCCAACTTAATGTACCAAGTAAACATATTATATTACATCTCTCCCAACTTAATGTACCAAGTAAACATATTATATTACATCTTTGATAACTTAATGTACCAGTTAAACATAACTATTTCTTAAAATGCCGCATTAACATACTTCACTAAAATACGCACTCTTACTTGAACATCGCCAGGTATGGTGTCTGCCTTGGACGAAGGTATTGCTAATTTAACTCAGGTCTTGCGTGAAAGTGGGCTCTGGGACAACACAGTTTTCATATTTTCTACAGGTAATCCCATGTCTTAAGTTTGTCTAACGTGTAGCAGTAACATTAGTCAATGACCTCATTAACTATCCACAAATCGTATTTACGGTCACCAGCATCAAGTATATGGATGAAAACTGGGGAGGCTACAGTCGCCCACAAATGCCTCTCTAGAACTTTATTTACGAAGACAGTTATGTCCAGATGTTCAGTGGAATTCAGTCCATGTTTTGAATGATACAAAATGGACGATGTCGATATCTTAAAAATGGCATCTATAGCTGATCCCAGCCTTCGTGACACACGGGGCTTTTGAGTCACTAAAAAAAAAGGACTGAAGGACTAAATACACAACTGGCCGAGATGCATAAAATTGTATTTATTGCGTTGTTCATCTGTATTACCGGTATGAGTCAACACGCTTGCCATGTGGAATACGAGAGAATGAAATGTAAAACGTACGATAGGTATGAGAGAAGGAGTGCAAATTGTATGGTAGGAAATAGGAAGAGGAATTTAATATGATTATGTGAGGAGTGGAATTGGAAGATATAAGAAGGGCAGTTTTGGGGTTTTAGTAGGATATTTTTCCTCCACAGGTACTACGAGACCATCCAAACCTTAGGATATCAAACATGCAACAAAAGATCCACAACCAATCATTTCCAGGAGGAGAACGAAGACCACAAGCTCAAGACCAAAAGCACCAATTAAACAATCAAACAATTAAACAATCAAACAATTAAGCAATCAAACAATTAAACAATCAAACAATTAAACAATTAAACAATCAAACAGTGTCCTTCTTAGGGCTACATCCTAATCCCCAAATATTTTTTTTTACTTATCAGGACACGCAGACCAGACCCCAGGTCAAACCACAAGTCACTAACAGGACAACCCAGGCCATTGGGCTACAATATACGCCCTGATGTAACAACAGGAAAACCATTCCTAGGTTGAAAGGGACGTGTCTTTCTCTAGAAAGACAAACCCACCAACAGACAAACAAACAATTGCGGAGGATACTGAGATTTTGAATTTGGAGTCGGACGAGAGAGTCCTTTAGAGTCAAACAGTTCGGGATGTCGGACTGGAGAGAGTTACTAAGTCGGTAATCGGACCGACAGTAAAAAAACATGAGTTTTCGAGAACGAAGAGAGGAGTCGGACTTAAGACTGGAAGAAGTCAAGAAGTCTAAACAAGGAAAATGACTTGCGAGAATCTCGGAGAAACCACATGAAGATTCAACAAACAGTGTGAAGTTAATTGGGCGCTTTGCTAATTCAGAGTTTAGAGTTAGGGACAGGCGAATCTCCAGTGTTGCGACAGAACCAGTATACCAGTAGTAGTAAGGATTCGTATAACCAGAACTTCTAGATAGAGATGGTGGTATCTCTAGGGAGTGTGATTGAATCCCCGCATTCAGAATTGTAAACCAGTAGTAACATCGAGTATATAGTATGAGACGACGCAATCTCATGTATAAATATAGACTTAGGATTGTGATTTCCGATTGTGTAGGATTGTGATTTCCGATTGTGTAGGATTGTGATTTCAGATTGTGTATGATTGTGATTTCCGATTGTGTAGGATTGTGATTTCAGATTGTGTAGGATTGTGATTTCCGATTGTGTAGGATTGTGATTTCAGATTGTGTAGGATTTTGATTTTAGATTGTGTTGGATTGTTATCTCAGATTGTGATTACAGGTTGTGTAGGATTTTGATTTTAGATTGTGTAGGACTGTGATTTCAGATTGTGTAGGATTGTGATTTCAGATTGTGATTTCAGATTGTGTAGTATTGTGATTTCAGATTGTGTAGGATTTTGAATTCAGATTGTGTAGGATTGTGATTTCAGATTGTGTATGATTTTGAATTCAGATTGTGTAGGATTGTGATTTCAGATTGTGTAGGATTGTGATTTCAGATTGTGTAGGATTTTGAATTCAGATTGTGTAGGATTGTGATTTCAGATTGTGTAGAATCTATTTTCGACTTTGTAACGTTTCTTATTCTGATACTGTAAATGATGGAATGGTAAATAGCAATGAAACTGTTGTGATATGTTGGAGTTCACAAGTGACGAGTCACCAATATAATATTGGACTACCAGATAGTTATTACAAGAACGACTACACTAGCTTAATAATATCCGTGATACCACAGAGAATACCATCGCACTGTGACATACCAGGAAATGAAGAAGCTGGCAAAGAATTTCACAAAAAGATCAAGAAATCACCTACCAAGATAAGAGGACCGTTATCAGGAAAGTCGACTACCCAAAAGACAACTACCTCTATCTCGACAGAGCTGAGGAGGTTATCGTCCGCCTCAGAACAGGACACAACAGACTAAACAGCCATTTAAGTAGACTAAGATTGGTCCCATCACCTTTGTGCCATTATGGGCAGGCAGCACAGACAACTGAACATATCTTGCAAGACACTAAATCAGTTAAGAGAAGAACACTGGCTCACAGAGATGGATATCCACAGAAAGATGTATGGGAGCACTGACACAGAGATGGATATCCACAGAAAGATGTATGGGAGCACTGACACAGAGATGGATATCCACAGAAAGATGTATGGGAGCACTGACACAGAGACGGATATCCACAGAAAGATGTATGGGAGCACTGACACAGAGACGGATATCCACAGAAAGATGTATGGGAGCACTGACACAGAGACGGATATACACAGAAAGATGTATGGGAGCACTGACACAGAGACGGATATACACAGAAAGATGTATGGGAGCACTGACACAGAGACGGATATACACATAAAGATGTATGGGAGCACTGATGAGCTTTCAAATACAGCAACATTTATTCAGAAAACCGGACTTGTTCTGTAGACATTTCAAACTTCGAACGAGAAGAAGAAATCTACAGCAAAGAGAAACAGAAAGACATTGATGTAAACCTCATAGATAGGACGTGAGCGTTGGGGTAAGAGGATTAAACCATCAGTCCTTTAGGATTTCGGAACTAGGATAATACTGTTTCTTCTATGTAAAACTCCTTTCTTCCCTTAGTGAGCACATGTTTTTGTTGCTACAAATCAGTTACCTATGTTTGAATATGTTTACCCGCTTTATTTATAAATGTGCATATTTGCAGACAATGGTGGACAGATACACGCTGGAGGTAACAACTATCCGCTTCGTGGATGGAAAGCATCTTTGTGGGAGGGTGGCTTACATGGCGTCGGGTTTGTAGCTGGAGGAGGGCTCAAGAAAAGTGGAGTTGTCAATCATGAACTGATACATGTTTCTGATTGGTACCCTACTTTGGTTAGATTGGCTGGAGGAAACTTGAATGGGACCAAACCATTGGATGGTTTTGACCAATGGGATACAATAAGGTGAGTTCGATTGAAGAGTATTTTAATAATTTCATAACGACTTTCCTTTCAGCCAAGGGTTCTCAAACTTTTCAAACAGCGAGAAACGTCACATGTAATTGTTAGTGATGAGAAGCACCTTTAAACTCGAATGACGTGAGCACATGTCGAGAGCACATCTTACGAGAACGCCAATGTGCTCGCGAGCACAAGGTTGAGAACGTCTGCTTTACCCCCTTCTCACTAAATATGTCCTGTGTGCGGAACCAACATTTCTCGCGCTTCTGATTGTATGTTCACACACAGTAGGCATATACGGAAAGTGACAAATGATCAATCGTATCAGCCAAGATGAATGACATCGGCAACTACGCAGAACTTATATTACAGAGAAAGGCTTGCTGTCAATATATCGTTCTCTTTGCAATAATAATTAGTTTTTGTTCTTGCAATAATGTTTAGTTTTTGCTTGTGCAATAATGTTTTAGTTTTGGTTGTGCACTAATGTTTAGTTTTTGTTTGTGCAATAATATTTAGCATTCTTTGTAGCTCATATAGGAAAAGGAAACTTATTTCAACCCACATTTTGTCTTACAGGGATACAATTGTCGTGCCTGGGAACAACCCTACGCTCTATAGATATCAGAGATGGGGAAACAGCTGTTTCCTTGTAGGTTCTTTCTTGTCAATCAAAGACTAGCAGAGCATACTGTAGACAAACGGATAGAAGACAAAGACTAACATAGCATATTGTAGACAAGCAGACAGAAAACAAAGGCTAACAGAGCATACCGTAGACAGGCGGACAGAAAACAAAGGCTAACAGAGCATACAGTAGACAAGCGGACAGAAAACAAAGCCTAACAGAGCATACCGTAGACAGGCGGACAGAAAACAAAGACTAACATTGCATATTGTAGACAAACGGATAGAAAACAAAGACTAACAGATCATATTGTAGACAAGCGGACAGAAAAGAAAGGCTAAAAGAGCATACTGTACACAAGCGGACAAAAGACAAATGGAGCATACTGAACACAAACGTACAGAAGACAGGGGAAACCACCGTCTAATTTTTCTCATGAACAATTATGAAACACAAACCTACTAAGATTTTCTGAGAGAGTTTGACAACAAAAGGAAAAATAACTATCAAAATCAGACAGAAACTGTCCACATTTATTGTCAACGTTACCAGTAGGCAAGGTTTGGAATATAATATAATAATAAACACTTGAGGGGATACGAGGCAGACAACGACAAAGGGAAGAAAGACACAGAACGACAAAGAGGAAAGATACACAGGACGACAAAGAGGAAAGATACACAGGACGACAAAGAGGAAAGATACACAGGACGACAAAGAGGAAAGATACACAGGACGACAAAGAGGAAAGATACACAGGACGACAAAGAGGAAAGATACACAGGACGACAAAGAGGAAAGATACACAGGACGACAAAGAGGAAAGATACACAGGACGACAAAGAGGAAAGATACACATGACGACAAAGAGGAAAGATACACAGGACGACAAAGAGGAAAGATACACAGGACGACAAAGAGGAAAGATACACAGGACGACACAGAGGAAAGATACACAGGACGACAAAGAGGAAAGATACACAGGACGACAAAGAGGAAAGATACACAGGACGACAAAGAGGAAAGATACACAGGACGACAAAGAGGAAAGATACACAGGACGACAAAGAGGAAAGATACACAGGACGACAAAGAGGAAAGATACACAGGACGACAAAGAGGAAAGATACACAGGACGACAAAGAGGAAAGATACACAGGACGACAAAGAGGAAAGATACACAGGACGACAAAGAGGAAAGATACACAGGACGACAAAGAGGAAAGATACACAGGACGACAAAGAGGAAAGATACACAGGACGACAAAGAGGAAAGATACACAGGACGACAAAGAGGAAAGATACACAGGACGACAAAGAGGAAAGATACACAGGACGACAAAGAGGAAAGATACACAGGACGACAAAGAGGAAAGATACACAGGACGACAAAGAGGAAATATACACAGGACGACAAAGAGGAAAGATACACAGGACGACAAAGAGGAAAGATACACAGGACGACAAAGAGGAAAGATACACAGGACGACAAAGAGGAAAGATACACAGGACGACAAAGAGGAAAGATACACAGGACGACAAAGAGGAAAGATACACAGGACGACAAAGGAAGAAGAGACATGACGACAAATAGAGGGGGATACTGAATAGTTTAACATCCAATTATAGTAGACAGTCAGCGGTAGAGTTGATACACAGTACTACTGTTGGCGATGATGGTGAAATAATTTCTTAAGCTGTGAACAGGTAGCTGATGACACATGATGATGGTGAAATAATTTCTTAAGCTGTGAACAAGAATATTGTATGAGTAGTTAACCATAGTCTTTCTGACACAAGTACATGTTCTTCTCAGTTTGTAACTGAGGCGAGACTTAGACTTCTCAGTTTGTAACTGAGGCGAGACCCTAGACTTCTCAGTTTGTAACTGAGGCGAGACTTAGACTTCTCAGTTTGTAACTGAGGCGAGACTTAGACTTCTCAGTTTGTAACTGAGGCGAGACCCTAGACTTCTCAGTTTGTAACTGAGGCGAGACTTAGACTTCTCAGTTTGTAACTGAGGCGAGACTTAGACTTCTCAGTTTGTAACTGAGGCGAGACCCTAGACTTCTCAGTTTGTAACTGAGGCGAGACTTAGACTTCTCAGTTTGTAACTGAGGCGAGACTTAGACTTCTCAGTTTGTAACTGAGGCGAGACCCTAGACTTCTCAGTTTGTAACTGAGGCGAGACTTAGACTTCTCAGTTTGTAACTGAGGCGAGACTTAGACTTCTCAGTTTGTAACTGAGGCGAGACCCTAGACTTCTCAGTTGTGTAACTGAGGCGAGACTTAGACTTCTCAGTTTGTAACTGAGGCGAGACCCTAGACTTTTCAGTTGTATAACTGAGGCGAGACTTAGACTTCTCAGTTTGTAACTGAGGCGAGACTTAGACTTCTCAGTTTGTAACTGAGGCGAGACTTAGACTTCTCAGTTTGTAACTGAGGCGAGACCCTAGACTTTTCAGTTGTATAACTGAGGCGAGACTTAGACTTCTCAGTTTGTAACTGAGGCGAGACTTAGACTTCTCAGTTTGTAACTGAGGCGAGACTTAGACTTCTCAGTTTGTAACTGAGGCGAGACCCTAGACTTTTCAGTTGTATAACTGAGGCGAGACCCTAGACTTTTCAGTTGTGTAACTGAGGCGAGACCCTAGACATTTCAGTTGTATAACTGAGGCGAGACCCTAGACTTTTCAGTTGTATAACTGAGGCAAGATCCCATACTTTTCAGTTGTATAACTGAGGCGAGACCCCATACTTTTCAGTTGTATAACTGAGGCCAGATCCTATACTTTTCAGTTGTATAACTGAGGCGAGATCCTAGATTTTTCAGTTGTATAACTGAGGCGAGATCCTAGATTTTTCAGTTGTATAACTGAGGCGATATCCTAGATTTTTCAGTTGTATAACTGAGGCGAGATCCTAGATTTTTCAGTTGTATAACTGAGGCGAGATCCTAAACTTCTCAGTTGTATAACTGAGGTGAGGCCCGGACTAACATAAGATTATCTCAAAGACATGGTTGTATTCGGGAGTTTATAGAAGCATATTACTGTGTTACCAGTGCCAATCCTGGTCTCTCTCATCTTCACATTACAGAAAGATAGTGACACGTGAGATGAAAAACTTGAGGAAAGCTGCCGGTGTTACCAGGCTCGACAGGTTACGAAATGAAGATATCAATAAAAGAATAGGTATAATACTTTGTACAGATTACATAGAAAACCAGCAGATCAAGTGGTTTGGTCACATTATGAGAATGCATCACGCCAGATTGCCAGTACAGGCATAGAACCAAATGAGATTAGGGTACAAAGCCAGAGGAAGACCATGGAAAAGATGGATAGAAAACGTCAGGGACACCCTGAACAGACACGTCATATTACAGCCGAGGCCACACATCTGGCTTTAGAACGGAATTTCGAGCTCCAATCACCCCTACGCTTAACGGCAAGAGTGGATAACAAACCATCTGGAGAAAGACAATAGACAAAAATAGAAGCATATTTAGTCCCCGAAAGAAAGCATCCCAGTGCGCCAGTATCCCAACATCCCGATAGAAGGCCAACATCCCACTAGAAGCCCAACATCCCGATAGAAGCCCAACATCCCGACAGAAGTCCAACATCCCGATAGAAGCCCAACATCCCGATAGAAGCACAACAAACAATCCTGGGCCAAGTACCTCCTCAGTCTTCTGTCCGATATGTTGTTCCATCTGGACTCATGGCATATCTAGAATTCCGCATCTTCTATAAGTCTGCTACAAAAGAAAAAATCCTTTGCCAAAGGACAATGTCCGCTGGCCTACATCTCCTACATGTCTTCTTTCCAGACATGCCACAGATGACTAAGGACAGTGGGGGGATAGGCTGACAAACCGTGCGAAAAAAAATCATCATTGAATCAAATAATTTTCACACAGTTTGTCAGCCTATCTCCACCCCCCCCCCCCCCCCACTTTCCGTAGCTATGTATGACATGTCTGGAAAGAAGACTATAGCCCTATAATTTGCACCATGAACTAGAAGTCCAGGTCCCATTTGCCACACGGGCGAGCGTGGAAATCAATGATCGCCTACTCCACCTGATGATAATGATAATATAATTAAATATACAACAAAAATAAGAAGTGATAAATCTTTTTTGTGTTTTTTTTATTTCAGTAACGAAGCTCCATCCAAGCGATCAGTACTGCTGCATAACATAGACATTCTGTATCCTAAGATAGGTACGCCCCTGTATAATGACACATGGGACACTAGAGTCAGAGCTGCTGTCAGAGTCGGAGATTTAAAACTTATCACTGGAGACCCAGGAAATGGTAGCTGGATACCACCGCCGAATGGACAGCTGTATGATCTGCCAGGTGAGTGATATTCTGTATCACTTAAAGGGCACAGTAAAAGAAGACTGGTTGTATAGCTATTTACTCCAGCTACCCAAACCTGACAAGAATCACATCAGAATACAAGGTTACAGAATAAAAATACGATCGGCAAGCTTTTGGGAAAAAATTGTGGCCTGGAAGGTATCGTGTTATCTTGAGAGAAATAAGTGTTTTCCAACGTTGTTAGGAGGATATCGCCCAGGAAAGAAGACATGGCATAATACAGGGGTTTTTGAGGGGTTCGATTCGCGCATGGAGACATGTGCGGTCGCAATAGATCTTGAGAATGCTTACAATAGATCTTGAGGATGCTTACAATAGATCTTGAGGATGCTTACAATAGATCTTGAGGATGCTTACAATAGATCTTGAGGATGCTTACAATAGATCTTGAGGATGCTTACAATAGATCTTGAGGATGCTTACAATAGATCTTGAGGATGCTTACAATAGATCTTGAGGATGCTTACAATAGATCTTGAGGATGCTTACAATAGATCTTGAGGATGCTTACAATAGATCTTGAGGATGCTTACAATAGATCTTGAGGATGCTTACAATAGGGTGTCCTTGGATGTCTGGATGCATCAACTGTTAAATCTTGCTGTAAATCCTTTTGTCGTGCTGTGGGTTGGCGCGGCCCTGCTGTACAGGATAGTAGTTATTAAGTGTGGTAACTGGGTATCGGCACCAATGGTTATTAGCCCGTGTCTGCCACAGGGATCGCCTGTATCTCCTGTGCTTTTCAATATATACACAGTATAGATCACTAGCAATTAAATAACAGGTGTTGGCAGAACGATGTCGTACTCAGATGATATCCTGGTGTATTGTCAGGACAGAAATCGAGAAGAGTGCGTTGTGGAACCACAGAGGGAGCTGGACAGACTGACGAATTGGTGTAGAGATACGGGAGCAGTGGTAAATTCTTCTAAGGCATTCGTGACCTGGTTTTCCTTGATCAAGCCCATGGTAAAGACACTCATACCAAACATTTCGGTGGCCGGGAACAGTTTAGTGAGAACCAGTACAATGAGATATCTGGGTGTGTTGTTTGACAGAAGTTTGAGTTTCAGGGAACATGTTGACCACGTTATCATAAGGGCTGGCAAAGGCGTAGCAGCAATGAAAGTTATGGCTGCTGCGCTGTGTGAGCAGAGGTTATTATTTCTTTTGTACCACATTTCGGTGGTGGCTGTGGTGGATTATGCACTGGTAATTCTGACTCTTAGCCAAACTCAGATTGAAAGACTGGATAGAATCCACAATGCAGCGATGCGTATAATTTTTGGGTGCACAATAGACATATCGACAAGAGCTATGCTGTACCTACTTGACTGTCCAACAGCAGATCATAGATTACAGTATTGCCGGGCACAGACGTTCCTTCAAATACATGCAGATAAGGAACACTCATTGCATTCCGAAATACAGACAGTTAAAGGTAGCAGACTTAAGAGAGGGAAGTCGTTGATGGGGCGTGCTGATGATGTCATACAAATCGTGTGCAGATTGCAAGATGTAGCAACAGGTGCGGAATGGATAGATCTACTCACAGATTTCGAAACGTGTTTGAGAGTAGTAATACAGATTGTGTGGGTCAGATTGTGTGGGTCAGAGTGGTTGAGCGAACCACATCTCGTAGATTATATTTCTTATAGAACAACAATAATACTATAAAGACTAATCGTATGGAACGGCGTAAAACTTACCTACTACATACGATGTTCGTTGTACGTCTTCACAACGTAAAACTTACCTACTGCATAAGATATGCGGTGTACGTCATGACGGCGTAAAACTTACCTACTGCATAAGATATGCGGTGTACGTCATCACGGCGTAAAACTTACCTACTGCATAAGATATGCGGTGTACGTCATCACGGCGTAAAACTTACCTACTACATAAGATATGTGGTGTACGTCATCACGGCGTAAAACATACCTACTACATAAGATATGCGTTGTACGTCATCATGGCCATAGATATTGAATTGTATTTTCTAAAGTACAACAATAATACCATGACGAAACATAGAAATACAAGTCATAGAAATACAAGTGATATACATTTGCAAATAAAGAAATTAAATTAACAGGCAGATGGCAGGCTCACAAGACTGGGTGCCTGAAATCTAAGCAGATACACGTGCTAATGGGAGAAAATGAAATCATGCACAGATGGGAAGAATATATTAAAGAACTGTACGAAGGTAACAGAAATGATAACTTAAATTATAACAATGAAGGTCCAAGTATATTAAAGGATAGAGGTAAAACAAGATATACAACACTTGAAAAATAGCAAATTATCCGGTCTCGACAAGATTACAAAGGAAGAGTTAGAAGCCCTGGGAGGTTATGGCATTGAAGTTATCACCAAAATGTTAAATGACATCTCCAACAGTGGCTATATTCCATCTGATTTGCTACAAACAATTTTCATAGCATTACCAAAGAAACCTGGTGCAGTAGATTGCGAAGACCACAGAGCAATCAGCCTTATGAGTCAGATGACCAAGATTCTATTGCGCATAATAATCAGACGTATAAGAGGAAAAATAAAACCAGAGATAACAGAAGAACAATGCGGATTCGTAGAAGAAAAAGGCACAAGAAATGTCTCTATATATAGTAAGAACATTAATGAAGAGGGCCATAGAAGTACAAGACTTATATTTGTGCTTCATAGATTACAGCACATCATTTGACAAGGTGAAGCATTCAGAGATTGTAAAACTGCTAGAAAATCTTAACATTGATGGGAAAGATTTAAGAATAGTAAGAAATATGTATTGGAAACAAAAGGCGGCGATGAGAGTTAACAACACTATAGGTAGATTTCAAAAAGATAGGAATGGGTGCCAGGCAAGGTTGTGTAATGTCACCGGATCTTTTCTCCCTGTCTACAGAATACATTATGCGAAATATAGAAGATATGCCAGGAATAAAAGTTTGAGGATGCAATATAAATAACTTGAGAAATGCTGACAACAAAGTACTGATCGCAGGTAGCGAACAGGAACTACAAGCCTTGTTAGATAAAGTAAAGAAAGTAAAAAAAAAGGCCTCAGTTTAAACAAGAAGAAAACAGAGAAATAATTGTTGTCTCGAAGAGACATACACCACCAAGATGCAACATAATAATTAATAACACAAAATTAATACAATTTGAAAAAGTGAAATATCTTGGCACCCTGTTAACATCAGAAGGTAGATACTGCAGTCATACTGCACAAGCCAAATCAGCATTCCAAAAAATGAGAACCATTTTATGCAATGGAACAATATCAATGCAGACCCGAATTCGACTGCTGAGATGTTATATCGAACCAATTCTTTTTTATAGATGTGAAGCATGGACTGTAAACCAAAAAAAATCAAAACGAACTGGAGGCTACAGAGATGTGGTTTATGAGAAGAATGATGAAAATACCATGGACAGCCAAGAAAACTAATGCAGAGGTTCTCATTGATGCTGGCGTAAAAAGATCAATCATATCAAACATTAAGGGCAGACAGTCAAGGTTTCTAGGGCACATGATGAGAACACAGCTTGAACACTTAATAACAACTGGAAAGATCATGGGGAGAAGAGACAGGGGACGACAAAGAGAGAAGTTGCTGGATGGACTAGTATTATGGCATGGTAAGTAAGTAAAAAAGGTAAAGTAACCCATAGCATTTATTAATGCCGTAGGGGTATAAGATGTTAGCGATCTCACATTTCACAGGCTCTGCAAATGAGGGCGTTAGCCATATCCTCTCCCTCGCAGTCTTTACTTCCCGGATTAATCCGGTACCCATTTAAGGCTGGGTCCACCTGGAAGCCGTTGCGATCTGAAAACATTTCCGCCTCAGCTGGGGAATGAACCCAGGACCACTCATATGCGAAGCAAGTGCGCTAACCACTGCGCAAACGCGGCTCCATGGCATGGTAGAAGTTCGCAAACCGAGATTATTGACAACACAAGAGACAGAGTCGTGGAGAAACATGATTTCCTACGCCAATCTGCATGGCACTTGATTTAATAATACTATCGTCTGGAACAACGGGCAAGAAAGCTACTACATTCATTTCAGAACGCTTGTCACTAAACTACTGTTTAACTGTATTTACTGACATTCTTTCATCTCCTTTTTTCCTGTATTTTCAGAAACCAAAGACGAGGCTGCCAAAAATGTCTGGCTGTTTAACATCACGGCTGATCCGAACGAGCACAATGATTTATCTCATCAATATCCGGATACTGTTCGGATAATGTTACAGTTACTGTCTGCTTTCAATGACACGGCAGTTCCACCTCGATATCCCCCACAGGATCCGAGATGTAACCCAGCTTTGCACGGAGATGTTTGGGGTCCATGGGAGTAATGGTCATGTTCTGTAGAATTATGACGTATTTTTAGACTGTTTATTAAAGTTCTTGTGCACTGATGTCACACACACCCGCACTAAATACCCATAATATCATATCATATAGTGTCACCACCTACTTAAATTAGCGCACAGTGATTTTATAGACACCCTGCAGTTTTAGCCTAAGAAATGTTCTATAATCTGCAGCAAACATCCAGGGGATTTTAACCTGGGTGGCTCAATCGACTAGGTGAATTGGTGTTAGCTGAACAGACATGTAAGTAATAAATGGATGTAGGACTAGACTCGTCTGTACAAAGGGGGATGGGGGTATGCCTAAAAGAAGTCATTCGTAAATTTCTCGTGTGTAATTCTTTCATTTTTACGAGATTCTTTGTGCCCTTTCTAGGGAAAATCGTTATGGTTCGTACCACCTTAGGTAGATGTTTTGTAGTGGGAATGGTAGTTCGTACAATCTTAGGTACAGGTTTTGAAGTGGGAATGGGAGTTCGTACCATCTTAGGTACAGGTTTTGAAGTAGGAATGGGAGTTCGTACCATCTTAGGTACAGGTTTTTAAGTGGGAATGGGAGTTCGTACCATCTTAGGTACAGGTTTTGAAGTGGGAATGGGAGTTGGTACCATCTTAGGTACAGGTTATGAAGTGGGAATGGGAGTTCGTACCATCTTAGGTACAGGTTTTGAAGTGGGAATGGTAGTTCGTACCATCTTAGGTACCGGTTTTGGAGTGGGAATGGTAGTTCGTACCATCTTAGGTACAGGTTTTGAAGTGGGAATGGTAGTTCGTACCATCTTAGGTACAGGTTTTGAAGTCGGAATGGGAGTTCGTACCATCTTAGGTACAGGTTTTGAAGTGGGAATGGGAGTTCGTACCATCTTAGGTACAAGTTTTGAAGTGGGAATGGGAGTTCGTACCATCTTAGGTACAGGTTTTGAATAAACACAATGCCAATCCTGGATTGCATAAGAAGTAAACAGATTAGGTGATGTTCACTTGCTTCCAGCCTACAATCAACAGTGCCCGTCAAAAAGCATTATCACACAGACACAATCGATACAAAACCAGGGGAAGATCTTGCAAACGATGGAGTACAGAAATAAAAGAATCAACTATAACAAACATATACGAAGCACACAAAAAGACCATCTCCAGAGAACTGTTCTACCCCTGACACTTCAAGGCATAAAATTGTATTAAACGAAAAGAAAAAAAGAAAGCAGTTTTGTAGTAGTATGATTGTCTACTATAAGATTGATCGTGTTTTTGATACTCAATCATTGATT
Source organism: Meghimatium bilineatum (assembly GCA_034231615.1). Lineage (NCBI taxonomy): Eukaryota > Metazoa > Mollusca > Gastropoda > Stylommatophora > Philomycidae > Meghimatium > Meghimatium bilineatum. Next base: position 28,962,674 of record CM067307.1, read on the forward strand.
GTAAGATATCTTGATTATGAATGATTATACTGTGTTTACCCGAGGCCTTTACAATTTTTACATTTCATTGCTTATGTATAACAATGCTAAACCTGTGTTACTATTGTTCCACACTAAATGGTCAATGTTAACATTGTTTTTCTAAGTTAACTCTTCATTGTTAACATTGTTTCAAGTAATTGTTACTATTATAAAGCTTTATGATAATACCATTCGGAGTTATTATTTTAAATTATGTTAAAATACAATTTCTGAGTAAATTAAACAAACTTTTGTCTTCTATTTGTTTGTATCCCAAACTATTGTCTTTTATTTGTTTGTATTCCTAATTGTTGTCATTTATTTGATTGTATCCCTATTGTCTTTTATTTGTTTGTATTCCTAATTGTTGTCATTTATGTGATTGCATCCCTATTGTCTTTTATTTGTTTGTATCCCGAGCTATTGTCTTTTATCTGTTTGTATCCATAACTATTTTCTAATAGGGAGAAGGACTTGATACATACTGCACGGAGACTGCTGCTGATTTTCGTTGCGACTGATACTTTCTGTGGCGTCCGTATTTGTCCTTTAGATGTCTGTGACGACTTGTCTATAAATCTATTCGCTAAACTCTTTGTTGCCTTTCAGCGTCAGAGGTAGAAGAGATTTCTGGAGACGGCCCACGTGTGTGCTACGTATATTGTGGAATTTGTCGCCTCTTTTATTTCGGTGGTCCATTGGTTTCGTGGTCGGCCTCTAGGTCTGCCTTCACTGTATCTGTGTAGCGTAGCTTGCTGTGGTATGCTGTCTGGTGATAGTCTGCTGATGTGTGCAAACCATTTGATCTGTTGTCTCTTAATATATTCCAAGATTGGGGCGGTGCCGGTTCTTTGTCTAATGTCTTCATTTCTCACTCTGCCTCTTAGCGATATTCCTAGGATTCTGAGCAAGCATGCCATTTCAGCTGTCACAAGTTTATGTTTGTCTTGTGCTGTCGTTGTTCATGTTTGGCTTTGGTAGCACATCGTTGGCATAATAATCATTTTGAATAGTGTTATTTTGGTGTTTAAATCTACATATTCAGCACCAACGTGATATATACCACAATTTCATTGACTTTACAAAGGCCTTTGACCGTGTTTGGCATGATGGTCTGTGGCACAAACTGAGACAATTTAATTTTGACACCACAGTCATAAATATTATTGAAGCGCTGTACAAAAATGCAAATAGTGCTGTCTTGTCCAACAATACAATTGGTGAGTTTTTCAAAACAAATGTGGGAGTTCGATAAGGATGCATAATGTCTCCAGTACTTTTCAACATATACATAGAGCAGATCATACAGGAAAAACTACATGATTACAACACGTCTATATCGATAGGAGGTCGCCCTATTTGCAACTTGCGTTTTGCTGATGACATTGATCTTATAGCTGGGTCAGAACAAGCATTGCAAGAGGTAACAGCAAAGTTTGAAAAAAGTTACCAACAAGTACGGAATGGAAATCAACACAGAAAAGGGCAAAATCTTGGTAAACAGCAGAGACACAGAAAATAAGACTAACATAATGATGTTGGACATAACATTGAGGTAGTGAATACCTTCAAATATCTCGGATCCAGCATATGCAGTGATGGAAAATGCAAAACAGACCTAAAAGTAAGGCTGGAGATGGCTTTAGCGTCTTTGTCAAGACTTACTGTGATTTGGAAAAGCAACATCAGTGTAGGAGTGAAAATTAAACTGTAAAGGTCGCTGGTGCTTTCGATTGTGTTGTATGGTTGTGAGAGTTGGACACTCACTGCGGACATGTAGAGAAGATTACAGGCTTTCGAGTACAAATGCTACAGACGAATTCTATGAATTTCCAATAGGGAACATAAGACCAATGTGTACGTAAGAAATAAAGTAGAGATGTGTGCAGGTGTTCAGGAGCCATTGCTTTAAATAGTGAAACGACAGAAACTAGCATGGTTCGGACATGTATGCAGGCACGATTCCTTGTCATAAACAATACTGCAGGGAACTGTCGAAGGGGAAGCAGCAGAGGAAGGCAAATAAAGGCATGGATAGACAACATCAAGGAATGGGCAGGGCAAGATATTTCTACACCCATCCGCATCGCTGAGGATAGAATTCGCTGGCGGACTCTGTGTGCTGAGGCATCCAATGTGGTACCTCTACGACCCTGAAGGGTTATGGGTTTATTGATTGATTGATTTTCGTGACTCTAATGATCTTGTTATTACATTGTCCGCTGTTAAGGATTATCATCATCAAGTACCGTCTCCGCAACGAAAGGTGGCTGCAACAGACCTCCAACATCCCCGTCTCTTGTCTTAGTGTTAGCACTCTGTTAGACTAACCTGTCATGTCATGATGTCACTATCCTACATGTATCTCTGCTTCCCTCCCTTGGACTTTACCATCAAGTAAGGTCTTCAACAAGATGTCATGTCTGTTATATGTCGGAAATATTGTATTTGCTTGATTTTTATATTTATGTTAAGTTTATTGATTGACTAACCTGTCATGTCATGATGTCACTATCCTACATGTATCTCTGCTTCCCTCCCTTGGACTTTACCATCAAGTAAGGTCTTCAACAAGATGTCATGTCTGTTATATGTCGGAAATATTGTATTTGCTTGATTTTTATATTTATGTTAAGTATACAAGCAAATAACACTAATAGAGAGGTCTATAGAGGTAAAAACAGATCTGTACCTCTGTTTTATAGACTACACTAAAGCTTTTGACAAAGTTAAACATAGCAAAATTATACACATGCTAGAGAATCTGAACATTGACAGCAAGGATTTAAGAATAATCAAGAACATGTACTGGCAACAAACAGCAGCAATAAGAGTAGGAAAGCAATTTGGCCCTTTTCAACAAATAAAACAAGGAGTCAGACAGGGATGCGTGCTTTCACCAGACCTGTTCTCTCTATACAGTGAAAACATATTGCGTGCAATAGTAGATATCCCAGGAATATCAGTGGGAGGACATAACATAAATAATTTGAGATATGCGGATGACACTGTTCTGATTGCAAAAAGTGAGGAAGACCTTCAAAAATTAATTAAAGTAGTAGTCACAGAAAGCAAAGAGAAAGGCCTCTTCCTAAATATCAAGAAAACAGAAGTAATGGTTATTTCAAAGAAAGAAAATAACACACCTTGCAAGATCATAGTGAATGATATAGTATTAAAACAGGTCCACCAATTCAAATATCTAGGTACAATTATAACAGCAGATGGAAGAAGTTCAACAGAAATAAGATGCAGAATAGGACAGGCAAAAACAACATTCAGAAAAATGAAAAATATACTGTGTAATATGACCTTGTCATTAGAGGTGAGAAAGAGAGTGCAGTGCTATATAACCCCTATACTAACATATGGGTGCGAGTCTTGGACAATAAACAAACGGGAAAGTGGGAGATTGGAGGCAACAGAGATGTGGTTCTACAGAAGAATGCTGAGAATACCATGGACTGCCAGAAAAACTAATGTAGAGGTATTAAAAGAGTTAAATGCGAAACGGACCTTAATCAACAATATAAGAAAAAGGCAATCTTCTTTTTTTGGCCACTTCATGAGACAGGCAGGTTTAGAGAACATAATCACAACAGGCAAGATTGAAGGCACCAGAGACAGAGGGCGACAACATGAAAAAATATTAGACAGTTTGACAACCTGGCACGGCAAAGAAACAACAACGACTTTGATACATAATACTGTGGACAGAGAGCTGTGGAGAGCCATGACCGCCTACGCCACCCGGCATGGCACCTGATGATGATGATACAAGCAAATAAAAAAACAACAATTGGTTTAATGTAATCAGATTTTGTATTTTAACATAACATAACACAATAACTTCGAATAGTATTTGTCATAACGCTTTATAATAGTAAAAATTACTTGAAATAATTCTAATCCATCCATCCATCCGTCCGTCCATCCATCCATCCATCCATCCATCCATCCATCCATCCATCCATCCATCCATCCATGCATCCATCCATCCATCCATCCATCCATCCATCCATCCATCCATCCATCCATCCATCCATCCATCAATCTATCTATCTATCTATCTATCTATCTATCTATCTATCTATCTATCTATCTATCTATCTATCTATCTATCTATCTATCTATCTATCTATCTATCTATCTATCTATCTATCTATCTATCTATCTATCTATCTATCTATCTATCTATCTATCTATCTATCTATCTATCTATCTATCTATCTATCTATCTATCTATCTATCTATCTACCTACCTACCTATCTGTCTACCTATCTACCTATCTGTCTATCTATCTGTCTATCTATCTATCTATCTATCTATCTATCTATCTATCTATCTATCTATCTATCTATCTATCTATCTATCTATCTATCTATCTATCTATCTATCTATCTATCTATCTATCTATCTATCTATCTATCTATCTATCTATCTATCTATCTATGTCTATCTGTCTATCTGTCTATCTGTCTGTCTGTCTATCTGTCTGTCTGTCTGTCTGCCTGTCTGTCTGCCCTTTCGTCCCTCCGTCCGTCCGTCTGTCTGTCTGTCGGTCGGTCTGTCTGTCTGTCCGTCCCTTCCTCCGTCTGTCTATCTATCTAGCGGCGTCAGGGGTGTAAGAGTTCTCTGGAGATGGCCTTCTTGTGTGCTGTTTGTAAGCTTGTTCCTGTGGCTTCTTTGATTTCTGTGGTCCATCTTTTACATGATCTGTTTCTGGCTTTATAGCCGCGATGTCTATTTGTCATGGCTATTTGTGGCTTGCTATCTGTTGGTAGTCTAGAATCGTGTGAAACCCACGTGATCTATTGTCTTTTGATGTGTTCGAATACGGGTATTGTTTTGGTTATCTGTCTGATGTTATCGTTTGTAATTCTATCTCTTAATGACATTTGGAATATTATTCGTAGACATGTCATTTCTGCTGTCACCTTTTTTCTTTTGTTGTGAGCTGTCATTGTCCATGTTTGGCATTGGTAGCACAGACTATACAATAATAGTCTTGTATAATGCAACTTTAGTGTCTGTGTTTAAATTTTTGTTCTTGAAAATACTTGTCATCTGTCCTAGGATCTGGTATTTAATCTTCATGTTGAATGTTTTAGATGTGTGGAGTCTGTTCAATGTTCTTGCAATTGTTCTTCTGTTGTAGCTATTAGTACTTGGTCGTCTGCAAAGAGTAGGTCGTTCAATAACTCTTTTATGTTATCTTCTTCGTTGGTACTTGTTAGTTTACAGATGTGGCCGATATATGTTATAAAAAGTAGGGGGGATAGGACACACCCCTTGCGAACTCCTGATTGAATTTGGAATTTATTGGATACTCCTGCATTTGTTCTTACTTCACATTTGCTATTTTCTATTGTCTTTCCCCAACTGGTTTGTTATCCACTCTTGCCGTTAACCGTAGGGGTGATTGGAGCTCAAGCTTGCGTTATAAATCCTCATGTGTGGCCGCTGCTGTGCTATGACCGTGCCTGTTCAGGATATCTCTGACGTTTTCTATCTATCTTTTCCGTGGTCTACCTCTGGCTTTGTACCTGATCTCATTTGGTTATATGCCTCTATGGGTAACTTGTCGTGATGCATTCTCACATTGTCTATTAGCATAAATGCCCTTGTATATATTGCTTAAATGTTCTGGTACTCCGTATATTGATAGTGTGTTCCATAGGTGTTATCTGTCTACTCTATCGAAAGCCTTTTCTTGGTCAACGAATGCGATGTATAATTCTGTGTTGTTTTCTGGGGCTCATTATGTTAGCTGTCTAAGTGAAAAGATAGCGTCCGTACAGCTTTTGAAGCCCTATTTGGGTACACTACAGAAGCCCATTTGGGTGTTTTAAAGTTGTGGTTCAATGTATGATCGAAATCGATGTTCTAATATTTTGTTTTAAGTTGTTCCTGTGTGGCTTAGTAAAGATATCCCTCTGTATTTTGTGCAGTCTTCTAACTGCCTTTGTTTCTTCCATATGGGAATGATTGTCGCGTTTCTCCAGTCTTCTGGTGCTTCTTGTTTCTTCCATATTACATTGAAAAGTGTGCAGACATTTTCCCCCGCTCTCTGCTGCTGCTTTGATAAGTTCTGTGTGTATGTTATCAAAGCCTGCTGTTTTGTTTATTGGCGCTTTGTTTATTGGATTTTCTATTTCCGATAGTAGTATATTTGGTTCTAGGTTCGCTGCTGTAGTGTTTATTGTTATATCTTCTTCTCCTTCTTTTAGGTTTAGTAGTTCTTTGACATATTGTTGCTATCTTTCTATTATTTGCTTTAGTTCTTTTACTGCATTACCGTTTTCGTCATGTATTATTTCTTTTGGTTTATATATATATATCTTCTTTGTTTATCATGTTCTTGATTTTCTTGTAGAACCTCTTTGTGCATTTTTATAGTCTTATGCTCATACCTCCATATTCTTACAATGCGTTGATTTTGACAGTTGTAATGACTTTCTTGGCATTTGTTTTTGCTGTCTTGTATTCTATGTAATCTACTTGATTTTTACTTTTAACCTATTTTTTATATTTATGTTTCTTTTCTCTTGTGACTATTTTGACTTCTTCATTCCACCATCCTGTTATTTTGGGTTTCTTTACACTATTGTTCTTGTATCTGCATGCTTCTCCTGCTGCATGTGTTATATCGTCTTTGAATAACTTTCACTCTTCTTCTGTTGTTGTAGTATCTTACTGGTAGTTTTTACATTTTTCCTCCGTTTTTGTGTGCGTATTGCTCCCGTACCGTGTCGTCTTTAAGTTTGTGTATTTAATTGTTGTTTGTTTGTTATCTTTGTTGTTGTTGTCAATGACATGTAATGTCATTTAAATGTAGAAATTTCTAAACAATGGAATGTAAAAACACAGTATAATTGTTCATAATAATAAATCTTAAATTAAATGATTGAGCATCAAAAACACGATCAATCTTATAGTAGACAATCATACTACTACATAACTTTTGTCTTTCTTTCGTTTCGCTTGAAACCCCTTTATGCCTTGCAGTGCTAGGGGTTTGTTTGTTTGTTTTGCGTTCACTCCATTGTAATCATCACGGATATCCGTGTGATTTCCGCCGGGAGCGTGATTACGTTGTGCCACCGTTATGCGCCTTGTAGGCCTAGCACATCCGATTTCGGCATGCCTTGACAATTCGGGTGGGCTACCCTTAGCCTGTGATAGCCTCTATATCTGTCTCCAGGAACGCGTAGTGGCGACTCTTCGCCCAGACGATTTTTGCTCTCGTCTGACTCGCACGAGGTGTTCCACTGTCTATAAACTTGCCTCGTGTAATTGGACGTGCTGTGCCTGTGCCCATTGGGTACTGAACCGTTTCTCATCCGTGAGTCTGGTTCCTTAAGGAGAAGAACTCAACAGAGGAGTTGGACCCTGGCTCTTTCGCCCTCTTAGCCGAGGTGTCATTCACCGACATCGTGTACCCCTTGTCCAAGTTCGAGTCTCACACCACGCGTTTGAGAGCAAGGCGTTCTCGAGCTGAGCGTCCTTGTCCCAATAGCGCCTGAGCCCATCAGGTACTGAACCCTTTCTCTCTTCAAGTGTATTACATTGTCCGCCCCTCCAATGTTCGGACTGGACTGACTAGCTTCACTGTATGTCGTCAGTGTCGCTATATGTGGTGATTCTGGTGGTGTCGGAGATATTGTCTGTCTCTTGTGCAGTAAAATCTCTTTCCATCTGCTACCTCCACATTCTCGGACACGATCCCCAAATGATTTGGCCAGAATCAGCTCGAGCTGCTGTATTTTTGTTTCCAGGGTGCACCGCGTGGAGGTACATTTGGGATCTTGGTTATCTGCTAACCCTGGGTCCGCCTAGAGCATTGCGTTCCCTGTGCACACCAGTGCTAGGGGTAAAGCAGTTCTCTGAAAATGGTCTTTTTGTGTGACTCAAATATATTTGTTTTCGTTGATTATTTTATTTCTGTAATACATCCGTAAAGATTTGGTTTTCTTTATCAAGTTTATTGAGTTTATTATATACTCTATTTGAGAAACATCATTAAGTGTAGTGGGATGGGAGTTTGTACCATCTTAAGTACAGGTTTTGTAGTCGAGATGGAAGTTTGTACCATCTTAAGTACAGGTTTTGTAGTGGGATGGGAGTTTGTACCATCTTAAGTACAGGGTTTGTAGTCGAGATGGGAGTTTGTACCATCTTAAGTACATGTTTTGTAGTGGGATGGGAGTTTGTACCATCTTAAGTACAGGTTTTGTAGTCGAGATGGGAGTTTGTACCATCTTAAGTACAGGTTTTGTAGTCGAGATGGGAGTTTGTACCATCTTAAGTACAGGTTTTGTAGTGGGATGGGAGTTTGTACCATCTTAAGTACATGTTTTGTAGTCGGGACAAGAGTTTGTACCATCTTAAGTAGAGGTTTTGTATTCAGAATAAGAGTTTGTACCATCTTACGTAGAGGATTTGTATTCGGAATAAGAGTTTGTACCATCTTAAGTACAGGTTTTGTAGTCGGGATAAGAGTTTGTACCATCTTAAGTACAGGAGTTTTGCCGAAAGACGGGTGAACACATTCCCAGCCCCTTCCTCCTCTCCCTTTAACGCTTTTCCAGAGAAAAGAAACAAAGAATCTCGTAAAAATGAAATAAATCACGCACAAACATTTTGCTAATGAGTTGTTCAAGGTATACTCCCATCCCCCTACTAAAGACGAGTCTACAGTCCTACATCCATTTATTACTTACGTGGTCCGTTCAGCTAACACCAGTTCGCCTAGTCGACTGAGCCACCCATGTTCAAATCTCATCTTCTACAGTATAATTTCGACCAGACTTTATTGCGGCTGTTTAATTTATGATATCAAATATATCAACTAATTTGTGACATAAAAAAAACGTCTATTGTCATGAATACCCGACAGTACACACGAATGTGCACCAATCAATTCCTGCCTGCTGAAGGTCTGATGTATTCAACAGGGGTGTACCAACAACCATACAACATTAAACCGCTAGTAAACATGTCTGTATACTGAGGCATTTCTCTTGTGGAAACCAAACATTACTTTTCTATAGATCTATGCAGGGCCGTAAAAACGTCGTCAATTGTAAGGTGGGGGGGGGTGTTGTTATCTGATAAAATATCATTCGCCCATATAGTCAGTTATATGGTACAAGGTGTCTACTGCAGACTATCGAACATATTTTAGGCTAAAACTACAGGGTGTCTACAAAATCACTGTGCGCTAATTTACGTAGTTGGTGACATTACATCATATGAATTGTGGGTATTTAGTGCGGATCTGTGTGACATCAGTGCACAAGAACATCAGTGCACATTAATAAACAACCTAAAAATACGTTATAATTCTATAGAACATGATCATTACTCCCATGGACCCCAAACATCTCCGTGCAGAGCTGGGTTACATCTCGGATCCTGTGCGGGATATCGAGGTGGAACTGCTGTGTCATTGAAAATAGACAAAAACAGTAACATTATCCGAACAGTATCCGGATATTGATGAGATAAATCATTGTGCTCGTTCGGATCAGCCGTGATGTTAAACAGCCAGACATTTTTGTCAACCGCGTCTTTGGTTTCTGAAAATACAGAACAAAAGTCTATGAAAGAATCTCAGTAAAAGCAGTTAAACAGTAGTTCAGTGCCAAGCGTTATGAAATGAATGTAGTAGCTTCCTTGTCCGTCGTTCTAAACGATAGTTTATTGTTGTGCTATAAGAAATATAATATGCGATTAACGAGACGTGGCTCGCTCGACCACACAATCTGTCACGGTATGTACAAGGAAACACATGACCTCTTCTATCATCGTGTGCTATTGTGTGCCGCCTTTGACATGTACACTTTGAACTATCTGATATTACTTTCTCCTTTGTCTTCATACTATTTCTGATCTTTCCTCTTCATACAACATGATCCATGGCATCCTGTCCCCATGATTCTGTGTCAATGTTCGTATCAAGCATATCACAGGACATCCTGTTCCCATGATTCTGTGCCAATGTTCGTATCATGCATATCACATGACATCCTGTTCCCATGATTCTGTGTCAATGTTCGTATCATGCATATCACATGACATCCTGTTCCCATGATTCTGTGTCAATGTTCCTATCATGCATATCACATGACATCATGTTCCCATGATTCTGTGCCATGCGTATCACGTTTGCATACAGCTGTGTACCGAAGTAGAGGTCAGCCATGAAATCTTTTTCTAAGCTGTAATTCTCCATAAATTAGAAACTTTGGTGTTCTGCCATCTTCCATCCTACTAGTGTGTCTCATCTATCTTCCATCCTACTAGTGTGTCCCATCCATCTTCCATCCTACTAGTGTGTCCCATCCATCTTCCATCCTACTAGTGTGTCCCATCCATCTTCCATCCTACTAGTGTGTCCCATCCATCTTCCATCCTACTAGTGTGTCCCAGCCATCTTCCATCCTACTAGTGTGTCTCAGCCATCTTCCATCCTACTAGTGTGTCCGATCCATCTTCCATCCAACTAGTGTGTCCCATCCATCTTCCATCCTACTAGTGTGTCTCAGCCATCTTCCATCCTACTAGTGTGTCTCAGCCATCTTCCATCCTACTAATGTGTCTCAACCATCTTCCATCCTACTAGTGTGTCTCAGCCATCTTCCATCCTACTAGTGTGTCTCAGCCATCTTCCATCCTACTAGTGTGTCCGATCCATCTTCCATCCTACTAGTGTGTCCAATCCATCTTCCATCCTACTAGTGTGTCCCATCCATCTTCCATCCTACTAATTTTTCTCAGCCATCTTCCATCCTACTAGTGTGTCTCAGCCATCTTCCATCCTACTAGTGTGTCTCAGCCATCTTCCATCCTACTAGTGTGTCTCAGCCATCTTCCATCCTACTAGTGTGTCTCAGCCATCTTCCATCCTACTAATGTGTCTCAGCCATCTTCCATCCTACTAGTGTGTCCGATCCATCTTCCATCCTACTAGTGTGTCCCATCCATCTTCCATCCTACTAGTGTGTCCCATCCATCCTCCATCCTACTAGTGTGTCCCATCCATCTTCCATCCTACTAGTGTGTCTCATCCATCTTCCACCCTACTAGTGTGTCCAAGCCATCTTCCATCCTTCTAGTGTGTCTCAGCCATCTTCCATCCTACTAGTGTGTCCCAGCCATATTCTATTATTCTATCATACTAGTGTGTCCCAGCCACCAGAGTCTGCGCAGACTGGGCATAGGAAATACTGTAGTATTTACTGTTCGTCCAAATACATCATTGTTAGTGACTTTGTCCTACCATACATCATTGTTAGTGACTTTGTCCTACCATACATCAATGTTAGTGACTTTGTCGTACCATACATCAATGTTAGTGACTTTGTCCTACCATACATCAATGTTAGTGACTTTGTGCTACCATACATCAATGTTAGTGACTTTGTGCTACCATACATCATTGTTAGTGACTTTGTCCTACCATACATCAATGTTAGTGACTTTGTGCTACCATACATCAATGTTAGTGACTTTGTGCTACCATACATCAATGTTAGTGACTTTGTGCTACCATACATCAATGTTAGTGACTTTGTGCTACCATACATCATTGTTAGTGACTTTGTCCTACCATACATCAATGTTAGTGACTTTGTGCTACCATACATCAATGTTAGTGACTTTGTGCTACCATACATCAATGTTAGTGACTTTGTCCTACCATACATCAATGTTAGTGACTTTGTGCTACCATACATCATTGTTAGTGACTTTGTCCTACCATACATCAATGTTAGTGACTTTGTGCTACCATACATCAATGTTAGTGACTTTGTCCTACCATACATCATTGTTAGTGACTTTGTGCTACCATACATCAATGTTAGTGACTTTGTCCTACCATACATCAATGTTAGTGACTTTGTCCTACCATACATCAATGTTAGTGACTTTGTGCTACCATACATCATTGTTAGTGACTTTGTCCTACCATACATCAATGTTAGTGACTTTGTCCTACCATACATCAATGTTAGTGACTTTGTCGTACCATACATCAATGTTAGTGACTTTGTCCTACCATACATCAATGTTAGTGACTTTGTCCTACCATACATCAATGTTAGTGACTTTGTCCTACCATACATCAATGTTAGTGACTTTGTCCTTCCATACATCAATGTTAGTGACTTTGTCCTACCATACATCAATGTTAGTGACTTTGTCCTACCATACATCAATGTTATTGACTTTGTCCTACCATACATCAATGTTAGTGACTTTGTCCTACCATACATCAATGTTAGTGACTTTGTCCTACCATACATCAATGTTAGTGACTTTGTCCTACCATACATCAATGTTAGTGACTTAGTCCTACCATACATCAGTGCTAGTTACTTGTCCTGTCATACATCATTGTTAGTTATTTGCACTGTCCCAAAACTCCAATACATCATTGTTAGTGACTTGTCCAGTCACAAAACTCCAATACATCAGTGTTAGTTACTTGTCCTGTCACAAAACTCCACAAATTGATCTCTTGTGAAAGATGTTTAGCCATTTGTCTGATGCAAATAGGTTGTCCCAGTTTCATTCATTCATTCATTCATTAATTCATTTTCCTTCTGCGTTGAAGTTAGCGCATAGGGCAGAGGTCAGATCTCTCCAATTCTGTCTGTTCAAAGCTATTCTGTGCAGTTCTTGAATAGTATGAATATTGGTTGATAGTTTTAGATAAGATTTAGATAGTGTATTTCATGTCTATGATAAATTTCATAGTCATGAAATACACTACGTAAAACTTAGGTAACATTTCCGACGATGAATGTCTTGTGTTGTGCCCAATTTTAGCTAGTTGAGTGTCAGTCTTAGCGATTACGGATATAGTAAATATGATAATTTTTAAAATTATTTTTCTACACTACGAACATTAAAGTACAAATTAACAGACTGGCGAGAGACAGCTCCAGGCCCGGAATTCAATCAGGCACAGTCTACTCAAGAATATCGCGGAGAATATGCTAGTTAAGATGACAAACGATTATAATGCGAGTCTGAAAACAGAAGTACTACCAGAGAAGTGGCTACATAGCTATCTTATACCCGTGCCAAAACCAGGCAAAGATTCTACGGACATAAAAGGTTATCGCATCATTACACTGCAGAATGTGTACGGTAAGATTCTGGAGTGAATTGTTGCTAGACGCATAACCTGGGAATTAAAGATCAATGGCGTTTCCCCAAATAACCTAGGTGTATACAGACCCAGAAGAGACACAGTCACAAATGCAGCAGTTCTTGCTTATGAAGTTTTATGTGTAGACGTTGAAAAATGCTACATTTCAAACCTCACGCAATTGTAGAGTTCTAACATACGCTGACGATATTCTACTAGGTAGATCCAGGAAAACGGTAACAAAGTTTTGCTAACACTAGATAACACACACAATGACACACACAAATCGACGTTTCGACCAAAAGGCCTTTATCAAGACAAACAATTGAAACAAAATTAAAACATATAATAGAAAGCGAACAGTAATAAAATAGACGGTCACATTGGTATGAGTAGTCTGGATTGACCACGCCACGAATGTCTTTGACGGATTTACCACTGCTCCCGTATCTCTACATCAATTCGTCAGTCTGTCCAACTCCCTCTCAAGTTCCACGACGCACTCTTCTCGATTTTAGCTCTATCTATACACCAGGATGTCATCGGCGAACGACATCGTTCTGTCAGCACCTGTGATTTGATTGCTAGTGTTATGTGATGTGTATACATTGAAATATACAAAAAGAACCATTAATAGAGAAGGAATTCAATGAACCTAAACAACATCCAAGAACTGAAGGACTTGGCAACACAAAGACAGAAATGGAAAACTATGGTTTCTGCACTATGTACCGCCTATGACCCTGGAGGAACATAACATAACATACATTGAAAGGCACAAGAGATAGAAGTAATTCCTGTGGCAGACCCGGGCTAATAACCGTTGGTGCCGATTACCCAGTTAATTTTGTCCCCGGACACGCGGGCGTGGAGGGAAACGAACGAACCGACCAATTAGCTAGCCTCGCCACCACAGCAGAGGTCTATGGACCGAGCAGACATTCTCATTGCTCTTCGTGAGTCCTCACGATCAGAGGATTTTGAGATGAATGAGCATGAGTCAATATCGAGAATGCGCGAACTGGGAGTGAGGATGGACGTGGCCCGTAGAGAACCCCTGACAAAGATTTCAAAAAGAGCTGTGAACCAACATAGAACCGGAACCATCAGCCGTTATACCCTGAGAGATTTACTGAAGCGGAGATCTGAGCACCTATGGACATGTCCGGTATGCGAAGAGGATAATCAACATACCTAATACCCAGTTACTTATAACTAATTTCCCGTGCAGCAGGACAGCACCAACCCACAGCACGACAAATAGATTTACTGCAAGATTTAACAGTTGATCCATCCAGACATCCAAGGACATCCTATTGTAAGCATCCTCAAGATCTATTGTAAGCATCCTCAAGATCTATTGTAAGCATCCTCAAGATCTATTGTGAGCATCCTCAAGATCTATTGTAAGCATCCTCAAGATCTATTGTAAGCATCCTCAAGATCTATTGTAAGCATCCTCAAGATCTATTGTAAGCATCCTCAAGTCTCTATTGTAAGCATCCTCAAGATCTATTGTAAGCATCCTCAAGATCTATTGTAAGCATCCTCAAGATCTATTGTAAGCACCCTCAAGATCTATTGTAAGCATCCTCAAGATCTATTGTAAGCATCCTCAAGATCTATTGCGACGGCACATGTCTCCATGCGCGAATCGAACCCCTCAAAAACACCCTGCGCAAATATGGCTGCATCCGCCATGTATTCTTTCCTGGGCGATACCCTCTTAATAATGTTGGTAAACACTTATTTCTCTCAAGATGACACGATACCTTCCAGGCCACAATTTTTTCCCACAAGCTTGCCGATCGTATTTTTATTCTGTAACCTTGTATTCTGATGTGATTCTTGTCAGGTTTGGGTAGCTGGAGTAAATAGCTATACAACCAGTTTTCTTTTACTGTGCCCTTTAAGTAATACAGAATATCACTCACCTGGCAGATCATACAGCTGTCCATTCGGCGGTGGTATCCAGCTACCATTTCCTGGGTCTCCAGTGATAAGTTTTAAATCTCCGACTCTGACAGCAGCCCTGACTCTAGTGTCCCATGTGTCATTATACAGGGGCGTACCTATCTTAGGATACATAATGTCAATGTTATGCAGCAGTACTGATCGCTTGGATGGAGCTCCGTTACTGAAATTAAAAACACACAAATCAAGATTTACCACTTCTTATATTTGTTGTATATCTAATTCTATAATCATCATCATCATCATCTTGTGCCGTGACAGGTGGCGATCATTGATTTCAACAACATTCTAACTACAGTGCTCGTCCGTGTGCCAAAACGGGACCTGGACTTGTAATACATGGTGCATCCAGGAAAAGGGTAGCACAGTCTTGCTAACACTAGATAACACACACAAATCGACGTTTCGATCAAAAGGCCTTTATCAAGACAGACATTTGAAACAAAATTAAAACATATAACAGAAAGCGAGCAGTAATAACATCGACGGTCACATTGGTATGGGTAGTCTGGATAAATACGTGGTGCAATTTATAGAGCTATAGTCTTCTTTCCAGACATGTAGATAACTAAGGAAAGTGGGGGGGGGGGGGATAGGCTGACAAACTGTGCGTAAAAATCATCATTGAATCAAATAATGTCCATGGATGGCGAAAAGATGTAGACCAGCGGACATTGTACCTTTTTCATGTGTAGCAGACTAGTAGTGATGGGGAATGCTAGATATGTCATGAATCCAGATGGAACAACATATCTTACAGAAGAATGATGAGGTACTTGGCGCAGAAGTGGTTGTTGTGCTTCTATCGGGACGTTTGGGATACTGACACACTGGAATACCATCTTTCGGAGACTAAATATGTACTTATACACTCGCTAACACAACCATGTGTTTGAAACTATCTTATGTTAGTCCGGGTCTCGACTCAGTTACACAACTGAGAAATCGGGGTCTCGACTCAGTTACACAATTGAGAAGTCATTGTCTCGTCTCAGTTACACAACTGAGAAGTCCGGGTCTCAACTCAGTTACACAACTGAGAAGTCCGGGTCTCAACTCAGTTACACAACTGAGAAGTCCGGGTCTCAACTCAGTTACACAACTGAGAAATCCGGGTCTCGACTCAGTTACACAATTGAGAAGTCCTTGTCTCGTCTCAGTTACACAACTGAGAAGTCCGGGTGTCAACTCAGTTACACAACTGAGAAGTCCGGGTCTCAACTCAGTTACACAACTGAGAAGTCCTTGTCTCGTCTCAGTTACACAACTGAGAAGTCCGGGTCTCAACTCAGTTACACAACTGAGAAGTCCGGGTCTCAACTCAGTTACACAACTGAGAAATCCGGGTCTCGACTCAGTTACACAATTGAGAAGTCCGGGTTTCGCCTCAGTTACACAACTGAGAAGTCCTTGTCTCGACTCAGTTACACAACTGAGAAGTACGTGTCTATTCATATTACACAACTGAGAAGTCCAGGTCTCGTTTCTTCTTCCTGTGTCGTCCTGGGTTTATTCTTCCTTTATCGTCCTATGTCTCTCTTCCTTTTGTCGTTATCTGCCTCTTTTCCCCTCAGGTGTCTATTATTACATTATATCCCAAACCTTGTCTACTGGTAACGTTGACAATAAATGTGAACAGTTTCTCTCTGATATTGATAGTTTTTTTTCCCTTTTGTTGTCAATCTCTCTCAGAACATCACCATAGGCTTTTATTTCATAATTGTTCATGAGAAAAATTCGAGGGTGGTTTCCATATGTCTACTGTTTTGTGTACAGTATGCTCTGTTGGTCTTTGATTGTCAAGCCAGAAACCACACGGAAGCAGCTGTTTCCCCATCCCTGATATCTATAGCGCGTTGGTTTGTTCCTAGGCATGGATGATTTATCCCTGTAAGGCAACAGGTGGTTTGAAATCAGTTTCCTTTTCCTATATGATCTGTCCATCCTGATTCTATTTAACTTTGGGATTTGTATCATCTTCAGAGACATTTTACCACTTAATACTTGAGTCTGAATGGCGGGAGAGGGGGTGGGGTATCAGTTCCTACAGATTTCTTCGTTGTACAAAATGTCATGTACTGATACAACCACGCTATGTCCAATCATTTTGGAAAAATCCACCCGCATCTTTTAGAAATTCAAAGCGGCCGGAAATTTTATGCTGAAGCGGATATGTCAGTTCAGAATTAAAAATATAGCAGATAAGATGTGGGCTAAACAACAATCTAGTAGATAAGATGTGGGCTAAACAAAAATCTAGTAGATAAGATGTGGGCTAAACAACAATCTAGTAGATAAGATGTGGGCTAAGCAACAATCTAGTAGATAAGATGTGGGTTAAACAACAATCGAACCCATTCTATTCTTTGGGCTATATCCTGTTCTTTGGGCTACATCCTATTTTTTTCTGCTATATCCTGTTCTTTGGGCTACATCCTGTTCTTTGGGCTACATCCTGTTCTTTGGGCTATATCCTGTTCTTTGGGCTACATCCTGTTCTTTGTGCTATATCCTGTTCTTTGGGCTACATCCTGTTCTTTGGGCTACATCCTGTTCTTTGAACTACATCCTGTTCTTTGGGCTATATCCTGTTCTTTAGGCTACATCCTGTTCTTTGGGCTACATCCTGTTCTTTGGACTACATCCTGTTCTTTGGGCTACATCCTGTTCTTTGGACTATATTCTGTTCTTTGGGCTATATCCTGTTCTTTGGGCTACATCCTATTTTTTTCTGCTACATCCTGTTCTTTGGGCTACATCCTGTTCTTTGGGCTACATTGTGTTCTGTGGGCTACATCCTGCTTTCAGATTGGGGTTTGAGAACATTCACAGTAGAATAACTTAAGAAAACAGTTATTTCATGTTGTTTTTAATGGTCAACAATACTAAGCATTATTGCACAAACAAAATTAAAACACTAGTGCACAAACAAAACTAAAACATTAGTGCACAAACTAAACTAAAACATTAGTGCACAAACAAAACTAAAACATTAGTGCACAAACAAAACTAAAACATTAGTGCACAAACTAAACTAAAACATTAGTGCACAAACAAAACTAAAACATTAGTGCACAAACAAAACTAAAACATTAGTGCACAAACTAAACTAAAACATTAGTGCACAAACAAAACTAAAACATTAGTGCACAAACAAAACTAAAACACTAGTGCACAAACAAAACTAAAACACTAGTGCACAAACAAAACTAAAACATTAGTGCACAAACAAAACTAAAACATTAGTGAACAAACAAAACTAAAACACTAGTGCACAAACAAAACTAAAACACTAGTGCACAAACAAAATTAAAACATTAGTGAACAACCGAAACTAAAACACTAGTGCACAAACAAAACTAAATCATTATTACACGAGCAAAAACTAAACATTATTGCAAACACAAAAATATATTTAAGGCAAGCCCTTCTCTGAAATATGGGTTCTGTGTCATTGATGTTATCCTTCATCTTGGCTGATGTGATTGTTAATTTGTCACTTTTCGTACACTGCGTAACGACATTCAATCAACAGCGCGAGAAATGTTGTATATTGCAAGATAGGTGACTATATGAATTACACACGCATGACACATTTATTGAGAAGGTCGTAAAGCCGACGTTCTCAACCTCGTGCTCGTGAGCACTTTGCTGCTCTCGTAAGATGTGCTCTCGATATGTGCTCACGCCATGTGAGTTTAAAGGTGCTCCTTATCACTAACGATTACATGCGGAGATGCTCGCTGTTTGAAAAGTTGGAGAACCCGTGGCTGAAAGAAAGTCGTCATGAAATTATTAAAATACTCTCCAATCTAACTCACCTTATTGTATCCCATTGGTCAAAACCATCCAATGGCATGGTCCCATTCAAGTTTCCTCCAGCCAATCGAACCAAAGTAGGGAACCAATCAGAAACATGTATCAGTTCATGATTGACAACTCCACTTTTCTTGAGCCCTCCTCCAGCTACAAACCCGACACCATGTAAGGCACCCTCCCACAAAGATGCTTTCCATCCACGAAGCGGATAGTTGTTGCCTCCCGCGTATATTTGTCCACCATTGTCTGCAAACGTACATTTATAAATAAAGCGGGTTAACTCATTCAAACATAGGTAACTGATTTGTAGGGCCATATACACGTCATTACTAAGGGGAGAAAGCGTTTTTACAGTTTTATATACAAGAAATAGTATTCTCCTAGATTAGATTTGTAGTTTCTTCATTTGAGTGAGATTTTGGATATCCTATGTGGGAAAACCTATTTTTTTTAAAATGTTCAACAGTTTTTATTTTAGATCCTAGTTTTTAACCTAGTACTAACCTAGTTCTAACCTATCACTAACCTAGTACTAACGTAGATTCTTGATTATTGATTAGAAACTGGCCTCACAGCACGTGGGGCATTCCCATAAGTGCTCCGCCCTCTGTTCCAGCAGCCGTACGACTCGATGGTGTTTCGAGTCTAATGCAGCCTAAACAGACGTCGACATCAGGGCACAACTCTGGCCATTGCGACATGTTTCTTTGTTGTTCTGCCCACCAACGCCGTGCCCGCAACTAGTTCAAGCACAATGTCGGCCTGTCGTAACAACAGTGTAACTGTTATCGAAGGTTACGACTAGTAACCTAGCACAAACCTAGCACTAACCTAGTACTAACTTAGCACTAACCTAGCACACACCTAGCACTAGACAATAGACATACATGACAATATACAGACATCACAATAGAAAGACATCAACCACATATTCAGTGACGTTTTATGACAGAACTAGCTTGAATATTGAATTACGCAACTTTAGAAGGAAGATTTCCTATGAGTCCACGTGCATTCTTGTTGAGTGACTCGAAAAATCCATGTGTCACGAAGGCTGGAAGCAGCTATATATGCCATCGTTAGATATCGACATCGTCAATTGTGTATCATTCAAAACATGGACTGAATCCCACTGAACAGCTGGACATAACTGTCTTCGTAAATAAAGTTCTAGAGAGGCATTTGTGGGCGACCATAGCCTCCCCAGTTTTCATCCATATACTTGATGCTGGTGACCGTAGCCTCCCCAGTTTTCATCCACATACTTGATGCTGGTGACCGTAGCCTCCCCAGTTTTCATCCATATACTTGATGCTGGTGACCGTAGCCTCCCCAGTTTTCATCCATATACTTGATGCTGGTGACCGTAGCCTCCCCAGTTTTCATCCACATACTTGATGCTGGTGACCGTAGCCTCCCCAGTTTTCATCCACATACTTGATGCTGGTGACCGTAGCCTCCCCAGTTTTCATCCATATACTTGATGCTGGTGACCGTAGCCTCCCCAGTTTTCATCCATATACTTGATGCTGGTGACCGTAAATACGATTTGTGGATAGTTAATGAGTTCATTGACTAATGTTACTGCTACACGTTAGACAAACTTAAGACACGGGATTACCTGTAGAAAATATGAAAACTGTGTTGTCCCAGAGCCCACTTTCACGCAAGACCTGAGTTAAATTAGCAATACCTTCGTCCAAGGCAGACACCATACCTGGCGATGTTCAAGTAAGAGATATATTCGTGTGGAATTTAAGAAATAGTTACGTTTACCTGGTACATTAAATTCGGAGAGATGTAATGTAATATGTTTACCTGGTACATTAAATTCGGAGAGATGTAATGTAATATGTTTATCTGGTACATTAAATTCGGAGAGATGTATTGTAATATGTTTACCTGGTATATTAAGTCGGAATGTACCTATGTTTAAATGATATGTTCAGCTGATAATAAAGTTGTTTACCTGGTGTTTACCTGATATATTTACCTGATAGATTAAGATTGGAAAAGATGTAATTACCTGGTACATTAAGTTGGAAAAAATGTAATATAATATTTTTACCTGGTATATTTAGTTGGAATGTACCTATGTTTACCTGATATGTTTACATGATAATAAAGTTGTTTACCTGGTGTTTTCCTGATATGTTTACCTGATAGATTACGATTGGAAAAGATGTAATAAAATATGTTTACGTGGTATATTAAGTTGGGAGAGATGTAATATTATATGTTTACCTGGTACATTAAGTTGGGAGAGAAATAATATAATATGTTTACTTGGTACATTAAGGTGGACATTAATGTAAAATTCCTGTTAGAAAATGAAACTTGAAATGGACTGTAAAGAAAGATGAAAAAGTAACTAGAAGATATTGAAACGTTATGAGAAGAATGAATAGACTTTTATGGACAACTAAGAAAACTGATGTAGAAGTTATCAGAGATATATCTAAACGCTGTGACCCTTGCGGCGTCAGGGGTGGAAGAGTTCTCTGGAAATGCCTTCTTGTGTGCTGTTTGTAAACTTGTTCCTGTGGCTTCTTTGATTTCTGTGATCCATCTTTTTCATGGTCTGCTTCTGGCTTTAAGGCCGTGCTTTTCTTATGTCATGACCATCTGTGGCATGCTGTCTGTTGGTAGTCTGGAAGTGTGTGAAAACCACCTGATCTGTTGTCTTTTAAAGTGCTGAAATACTTGTATTGTTTTGGTTATCTGTCTGATGTTATCGTTTCTAATTCTATCCCTTAATGACACTGAGTATTCTTCGTAGACATTTCATTTCTGATGTCACTATTTTTTTGTCTTGTTCTGTCATTGTCCAGGTTTGGCACTGGTAGCACAGTGATGAGATAATAGTCTTGTATAAGGCAACTTTATCAGAAATACACTGAAACAATGAGTTGCCTCAGAGATGCTGAAGTAAAAAGTCATATTATAGCAAAATTTAGAAATAGTCAAGATTTTAGGGATGGGATGATAAAAGAAAAATGTGAGCATTTATTCAGTTAGTAAGGTCTGGAAAGATAGAGGGGAGAAAAGAAAGCAGAAGATAAAGAGTAGAAGAGAAAGTGGAAGATAAAGACTAGAAGAGAAAGCAGAAGATAAAGAGTAGAAGAGAAAACAGAAGATAAAGAGTAGAAGAGAAAGTGGAAGATAAAGACTAGAAGAGAAAGTGGAAGATAAAGACTAGAAGAGAAAGTGGAAGATAAAGAGTAGAAGAGAAAGTGGAAGATAAAGACTAGAAGAGAAAGTGGAAGATAAAGAGTAGAAGAGAAAGTGGAAGATAAAGACTAGAAGAGAAAGTGGAAGATAAAGACTAGAAGAGAAAGTGGAAGATAAAGAGTAGAAGAGAAAGTGGAAGATAAAGACTAGAAGAGAAAGTGGAAGATAAAGAGTAGAAGAGAAAACAGAAGATTAAGAGTAGAAGAGAAAACAGAAGATTAAGAGTAGAAGAGAAAGCAGAAGATAAAGAGTAGAAGAGAAAGTGGAAGATAAAGAGTAGAAGAGAAAGTGGAAGAACAAGAGAAGAGACAGCGGAAGATAGAGAGGAGAAGAGACAGCGGAAGAGAAAGAAGTAAGAGACAGTGGAAGAGAAAGAAGTAAGAGACAGCGGAAGATAAAGAGTAGAAGAGAAAACAGAAGATAAAGAGTAGAAGAGAAAGTGGAAGATAAAGAGTAGAAGAGAAAGTGGTAGAAAAAGAGAAGACACAGCGGAAGATAGAGAGGAGAAGAGACAGCGGAAGAGAAAGAAGTAAGAGACAGCGGAAGAGAAAGAAGTAAGAGACAGTGGAAGATAAAGAGGAGAAGAAACAGGACAGATAAATAGAGAAGTTACATGAGTTGTTACTAAGGCATGAGTCACAGAACATAGTGCTCTACAAACGTTTCAATTTTGTAGAGCACTATGCTTTTTTTCTCTCCTCATTTGATATAACCAGAGATTCTATCCCTGTAAACAGTTACCAGTGAAGATATTTGGAGAGATCTCTAAACAGTTGTTTTTACATGTGAAGATATTCAGAGACAACACTGTAAACAGTTGGTCTCACCTGTGAAGAAAAGTCTCATTTTTACCTGCATAAGTCCGTCTTTGCTTGTTCTTGATGTTTTTATACTTATTCTCGTATCTGGCAGGTACTTGAAGAGGTGAATGAACAGACTGGTAGGCCAGGTACAAGAACAGGGGCTGTCAGAAATATATATAGAAGAGTCTAAATCTCCTTTCTTCCTTTCGCTTTATACCCCTTCATGCCTTGCAGAGTCAGGGGTAGAAGAGTTTTTTGTATATGGAATTTGTGTGTGCTTAAAATATGTTTGTTTTCATTGACTCTTTAATTTCGGTAATCCATTGTTTGCAAGGTCTGTCCCTGGCTTTGTATCCTTGGTGTCTGTATAGTAATGCTTTTTGAGGGGCACTATCTGTAGGTAAATTGAAAGCATGCGAGAGCCACTTAATCTGTTGTCTTCTGTTGTTATTTGACATATCATCTTCTAATTGACATAGTGTTTGTTAGTCGTCTGGTGTTTTCATTATAATTAGATGAGTTTACCTGCCTACCTACCTACCTACTTGTATATGTCTATTCATCAATCTATCCATCCATCCATCCATCCAACCATCCATCCATCCATATATATATATATATATATATATATATATATATATATATATGTCTGTCTGTTTTCCTGCCTGTCTGTCTATCTATCTGTCTATCTTCACTCTGTGACCCTTGTTTGCCTTGTGACGTCAGGGGTAGAAGAGTACTCTGGACATTGACGTCTTGTGTGATGTTTGTAAGCTTGTTCATGTGATTTCTGTGATCCATCTATTACATGGTCTGTCCCTGGCTTTATAGCCGTGGTGTCTTTGTGTCATGGCCATCTTTGATATGCTGCCTGTTGGTAGGCTGGAAGTGTGTGAAAACCACTTGATCTGTTGTCTTATGATGTGCTCCCATACTGGTATTGTTTTAGTTATCTGTCTGATGTTATCGTTTCTAATTCTATCTCTTAATGATGACACTCTGATATTCTTTCGTAGACATGTCATTTCTACTGTCACTATTTTTCTTTTGTCTTGTGCTGTCATTGTCAGTAATGAATTACATGTGTGTTAAAAATGGCTGCAATCTAAAACGTAATGGTAATGTTTCCATGATAAACAGTTACGTAATGGTAATGTATCTATGATAAACAATTTAAAAATAAACTATAATAAACAGTGTCATGACTAATTTAGATTATATCTAGTCGCACCCTTTTACATTCGGCTACATGGCGACCTTCTTTGATTTCAATTTGCAAACCGAAGTTCCACATATCAACGTGTATGTTAATGAAACAGCGATAAAAGGACACATAATATACACAAAGTCGTTATCGATGAAGTAAGAGAATTCTTCGATGCTGGAGCAGTGTCTTTCACAGAGACGTGGAAACTTAGAGGGAACGTTGATATTATTTTATAGAAGAAAGCTGATACATCTTGTTGTGAATTAACATCTTATTCTTCAACGTTCAATCTCATACTCCCGCTGGATCTATCTTGTAGAAGGACAATCGTCCTAGTAGATTTCCAGAAGGATGCAGTCCAGATAATAGAAATGAATTGTGTCGTCGTTTTAGTTGGGATAGTTACTCAGCACATTTGTCTTCGATGATGTAAAAAGGATAAGGGACAGATAATAAAGTAGATGATGATGCTGTTGACGAAGTTATTCATTTAGTTATCAGTTATTAGCTCTTGACATCTTGACAGGCCAAAATTGTACTGATAGGTCCCCTCAGTTGAAGTAACCGTGGTGACACAAACACGTATAAGGTTTGCTGTCCCAAAACCCTGGTTATCTTAGGGAGTTTATAGTTGCATTTTTAGTCTAGGAAGAGAGGCCTATCAGTGCAGCAGTATCCCAGGAACATCTCGTCCTGCCTGGCAGGCCGCACACACTTCTGGTCCAAATAGTGGATCATGCATCTGTAATGGCATACCTTGCATTCCTCGACATACAAAAGTCTGCCACGAAAGTCTGCCACGACATACAAAAGTCTGCCACGACATACAAAAGTCTGCCACGAAAGGACAAAGATGCAATGTCCACTTTCATGAATCTCTTCATCATCGGGACCATGTAAAAGTGGACAAAGTTAGTCATATATACAGAAACGATATGCAGTGGGAATTATTTTTTTTCTTTTTCATAGGGGGCAGATTGTCAAACTATCCTTATAAGTCAGTGAGCTATAACTCTAGTCACGGTTGCCACATGGGCGAATAAGCTAGGACTAGTCTGTGTTACCACATGGGCGAATGAAGTAGACGTCTAGTCCCGGTTGTAATATGGGCGAATGAGATATACGTCTCGTCCCCGTTGCCAAACGGGCGAATGAGCTAGCACTCTAGTCTCGGTTTCCTCAGGGACGAATGAGGTAGAAGTCTAGTCCCAGTTGCCTTACGATGGAATGTGCTAGTTGTCTAGTCGCATCTGCCACACGATGGAATGTGCTAGTTGTCTAGTCGCATCTGCCACACGATGGAATGTGCTAGTTGTCTAGTCGCATCTGCCACACGATGGAATGTGCTAGTTGTCTAGTCGCATCTGCCACACGATGGAATGTGCTAGTTGTCTAGTCCTAGTTGCCACACGATGGAATGTGCTAGTTGTCTAGTCCTAGTTGCCACACGATGGAATGTGCTAGTTGTCTAGTCGCATCTGCCACACGATGGAATGTGCTAGTTGTCTAGTCGCATCTGCCACACGATGGAGTGTGCTAGTTGTCTAGTCCTAGTTGCCACACGATGGAATGTGCTAGTTGTCTAGTCCTAGTTGCCACACGATGGAATGTGCTAGTTGTCTAGTCCTAGTTGCCACACGATGGAATGTGCTAGTTGTCTAGTCGCATCTGCCACACGATGGAGTGTGCTAGTTGTCTAGTCGCATCTGCCACACGATGGAGTGTGCTAGTTGTCTAGTCGCATCTGCCACACGATGGAGTGTGCTAGTTGTCTAGTCATAGTTGCCACACGATGGAGTGTGCTAGTTGTCTAGTCCTAGTTGCCACACGATGGAGTGTGCTAGTTGTCTAGTCATAGTTGCCACACGATGGAATGTGCTAGGTGTCTAGTCCTAGTTGCCACACGATGGAGTGTGCTAGTTGTCTAGTCATAGTTACCACACGATGGAGTGTGCTAGTTGTCTAGTCCTAGTTGCCACACGATGGAGTGTGCTATTTGTCTAGTCGCATCTGCCACACGATGGAATGTGCTAGTTGTCTAGTCGCATCTGCCACACGATGGAGTGTGCTAGTTGTCTAGTCCTAGTTGCCACACGATGGAGTGTGCTAGTTGTCTAGTCCTAGTTGCCACACGATGGAGTGTGCTAGTTGTCTAGTCGCATCTGCCACACGATGGAGTGTGCTAGTTGTCTAGTCGCATCTGCCACACGATGGAGTGTGCTAGTTGTCTAGTCATAGTTGCCACACGATGGAGTGTGCTAGTTGTCTAGTCCTAGTTGCCACACGATGGAGTGTGCTAGTTGTCTAGTCATAGTTGCCACACGATGGAATGTGCTAGGTGTCTAGTCCTAGTTGCCACACGATGGAGTGTGCTAGTTGTCTAGTCATAGTTACCACACGATGGAGTGTGCTAGTTGTCTAGTCCTAGTTGCCACACGATGGAGTGTGCTATTTGTCTAGTCGCATCTGCCACACAATGGAATGTGCTAGTTGTCTAGTCGCATCTGCCACACGATGGAGTGTGCTAGTTGTCTAGTCCTAGTTGCCACACGATGGAGTGTGCTAGTTGTCTAGTCCTAGTTGCCACACGATGGAGTGTGCTAGTTGTCTAGTCGCATCTGCCACACGATGGAGTGTGCTAGTTGTCTAGTCGCATCTGCCCCTCGATGGAGTGTGCTAGTTGTCTAGTCGCATCTGCCACACGATGGAGTGTGCTAGTTGTCTAGTCCTAGCTGCCACACGATGGAATGAGGTAAAAGGCATGTATATAAATTAAAGCTTTATGCCTATGAAAACCCACATAATACATTTTACTATTCATACTTGTCCGGCTCTGTAACAAAGTGGTATAGAGTGCGCCTGTGACAGCCAAGGTACCGATATCGATCCTCGCCATAGGCAATTGTGCATCCGGACCGTTCTGAAAGCAATGGCAAACTACTCCACGTGTTTATATTGACTAGAAAATCACCTCAGTTAAAAAATGCTGGGTTGATAGCCACGTCCTGAATAGGATATGCTACCAATTCATACTTACCTTTGTTTTGTCATGTGATCTGACAACGTCAATAGCTCTCTCTGTAAACATATTAGCCGAGTAATGACCGGTCTGATTTCGGACAGGCCCATTGTTATCTCTCAAATCCAAGTATTCTTTATTATTCCACGGTTGTGAGTGCTGGTAATAATCCTCACGACCTGTCAGGTAACCTAAAGAAAGAAAAGATGTTCACATTAATTGTGTGTGATTGTTTTGTCAATCTTCCGATCACAGCAACAACTACTTCATTGCAATATGTGATTCATTTTTAGTCAGTCATCAGATCACAGCACGAGTAGCTTCAATGGAATGTCTGATTCTTTCTAGTTTGGCAACGATGACTAGACGTATATCTCATTCGCCCATATGACAACCTCGACTAGGCTTCTATTTTATTCGCCCATATGACAACCTCGACTAGGCTTCTATTTTATTCGCCCATATGACAACCTCGACTAGGCTTCTATTTTATTCGCCCATATGACAACCTCGACTAGGCTTCTATTTTATTCGCCCATATGACAACCTCGACTAGGCTTCTATTTTATTCGCCCATATGACAACCTCGACTAGGCTTCTATTTTATTCGCCCATATGACAACCTCGACTAGGCTTCTATTTTATTCGCCCATATGACAACCTCGACTAGGCTTCTATTTTATTCGCCCATGTGGTAGCACGGACTAATTCTGGTTCACTCAAGCATGAGGCAACCGGGACAAGAGTTATAGCTCACTGACTTCTAGGGATAGTTTGATTATCTGCCCCCCCCCCTCTGTAAAAAAAATCGTTAACCTTCATCATCGTCTTCTTCTTCAAACACACTCTGATAAGCAACACGTAAGTTTGTTTGATTTCCGCATTGGAGCGTGAAGTACAGCAGTAATTGCTGCTGGTTTTACAATGAAAATATGTTATTCTGAGCCCTTCGGTCCACCACATTCGTTTTCGGCACGAGTTTATTTTAGGTAAGCTTTCCTATTCTGTGACAGTCTTCCTATATGTCGACAGACAAACAGGTGGTAGGCAGACAGACAAACAGACAAACAGGTGGTAGGCAGACAGACATACAGACAAACAGGTGGTAGGCAAACAGACATACAGACAAACAGGTGGTAGGCAGACAGACATACAGACAAACAGGTGGCAGGCAGACAGACAAACAGGTGGCAGGCAGACAGACATATAGACAAACAGGTGGTAGGCAGACAGACATACAGACAAACAGGTGACAGGCAGACAGACATACATACAAACAGGTGGCAGGCAGACAGACAAACAGGTGGTAGACAGACAGACATACAGACAAACAGGTGGTAGGCAAACAGACATACAGATAAACAGGTGGTAGGCAGACAGACATACAGACAAACAGGTGGTAGGCCGACAGACATACAGACAAACAGGTGGTAGGCAGACAGACATACAAACAGGTGGTAGGCAGACAGACATACAGGTGATAGACAGTCAAACAGGTGATAGACATACAAACAGGTGGTGGACAGACAAACAGGTGCCATTATCCACAGATCGTCTACTCCTGTCACAATGAATTTCAATAATCATGTGATCATCGTGGTACCCGTGCGTGACATCCTGGTCACTGCAATACGATCTTGCATAAAACATGATAGAATATCAAATATTTATGTATAACTGGCAAAAAACTAAGTGACCGTTTCTGTCAACATCTTTATGCTTCAATCCCAAGAACGCCTACTCTTCCTTATGCAATATAAATGGTTTTGATCATTGTGGTACCTGTTGTGCACTGGTCACAGCAATAGGAACTATGAATGTTCGTAAAAATCGCTATATACTGCAGTTTGGTACTCTTACGCCATTTGATCTTAATACAGATCATTGATTTATTTAGATTTTCATGGTGGGGCCTGTGTATGATTGAGGTTCATGTTTTCAGGAATATTTGTTTTATTTCATTCTTATTCCGCATATTGTTTTGAATGCTCGTCTCTATGAAAATATTTGTGTATACCTACATAATTGTTATCTTGGATGTCTCTATTGTGAAATGTCCGTCGTGTAATGCTTTTGTGATAGTGCCTCTGTTTTTACTGTTTGCTCAATGGTTGTCTTGCATTTAACTGAAACAGACCTTATGGTTAAAACGTAGACACTGCCTTATATACTTTATCTGTAATTTTAAATACTTTATACTATAA
Source organism: Meghimatium bilineatum (assembly GCA_034231615.1). Taxonomy (NCBI): domain Eukaryota; kingdom Metazoa; phylum Mollusca; class Gastropoda; order Stylommatophora; family Philomycidae; genus Meghimatium; species Meghimatium bilineatum. The sequence goes on from CM067307.1 coordinate 28,992,115, forward strand.
GATGTTCTGCTACAAGAGAGATTCAGCGGGAGTATGAGAATGTGTTGTGCTACAAGAGAGATCCAGTAGGAGTTGAGAATGTATCCTGCTACAAGAGAGATTTTGCGGGAGTTTGAGAATGTTGTCCTGCTACAAGAGAAATCGAGTTGGAGTTTGAGAATGTTGTCCTGCTACAAGAGAAATCCAGTGGGAGTTTGAGAATGTTGTCCTGCTACAAGAGAAATCCAGTGGGAGTTTGAGAATGTTGTCCTGCTACAAGAGAAATCCAGTGGGAGTTTGAGAATGTGTCCTGCTACAAGAAAGATTTAGCGGGAGTTTGAGAATGTGTCCTGCTACAAGAGAGATCCAGCGGGAGTTTGAGAATGTTGTCCTGCTACAAGAGAAATCCAGTGGGAGTTTGAGAATGTTGTCCTGCTACAAGAGAGATCCAGCAGGAGTTTGATAATATTTCCTGCTACAAGAGAGATCCATTGGGAGTATGAGAATGTTGTCCTACTACAAGAGAGATCCAACGGGAGTTAAAGATTGAATGTTGAAGAACAAGATGCGAATTTACCACATAATCAAATACGCTATAGTCTGATAGACTTGTAAGTTTATTGTAAAACTGATCGACCATGTGTTTTATGAAAGTACTATACATATTAAAATGGTAACTAGTATCGAATCAACGATTCTAAAGCTGAAATAAAAATATGCAGCGTGCGTAATGTTGGATATTGTTTGCACTAACCAAAGTAAGTATCGAAGCCACGATTCCAGGGCAGATACTCATTCTTGTAGAACCCAAGATGCCACTTTCCTACCATATGAGTGGAGTAGCCAGATTCCTTTAGTTTGTCAGCCAAAGTCGGACTGTCATTTGGTAAAGCGTTTGGCTGACATGCCCATATAATGCTGTGCTGAAGTCCTGTGTGAATCTATTTGACAGAAGAAAAATATACACATCAGGGGATTAATAGGTTAAAAAAGATATTTGATAGCATCAGAGAATTTAATATTTATCATTAGCTCTAATGTGTGAATCAAACATTCATGCTTCAGGGTATATGTCTACGGGAAAATGCGCGCATAATCTGGCAAGAGATAATCTATACTCAACAGCTTCCTGCACAATTTCAACATCATTTGTCTGAATGCCATCACCAGAGAGAGGCGCTGGCCTTGGATCAGGCTGTCCTTGGATCAGGCTGTCCTTGGATCAGGCTGTCCTTGGATCAAGCTGTCCTTGGATCAGACTGTCCTTGGATCAGGCTGTCCTTGGATCAGGATGTCCTTGGATCAGACTGTCCTTGGATCAGGCTGTCCTTGGATCAGGCTGTCCTAGGATCAAGCTGTCCTTGGATCAGGATGTCCTTGGATCAGGCTGTCCTTGGATCAGGATGTCCTTGGATCAGACTGTCCTTGGATCAGGCTGTCCTTGGATCAGGCTGTCCTTGGATCATGCTTTCCTTGGATCAGGCTGTCCTTGGATCAGGCTGTCCTTGGATCAGGCTGTCCTTGGATCAGACTGTCCTTTGATCAGGCTGTCCTTGGATCATGCTTTCCTTGGATCAGGCTGTCCTTGGATCAGGCTGTCCTTGGATCAGGCTGTCCTTGGATCAGACTGTCCTTTGATCAGGCTGTCCTTGGATCAGGCTGTCCTTGGATCAGGCTGTCCTTGGATCAGGCTGTCCTTGGATCAGGATGGCCTTGGATCAGACATGTACTAAAAACTAACCCTGTCGCTAGAACATCTCTAGAAACATCTGCGCTATGATGGTTCTGCTGAGTAGAAGAAAGCGCTGGTGGTCCACAACACCCTTATGAGGAACAGTGAGACAGAAATTGAAGAATAGAAAACAACTCGAACAGAGCACATGAAATAATCAAGAACAGAAAGGAATGCTTGGATTGTGTTGATGTATTCATGTTCAATAGGAAAATAAACGCATTCACAGGTTCTCGATGTGGGCCATGTGGTCCACTAGGGTAATGCTACTCATCAAATGTGAGACCACGTCACAGTAACAACAATTTATAAGACTAGGGTCCGGTATAATATATAAATACTCACAAATTATCAAGTGATATATTCTTTCCAGAACGCTATCTTTGTCGTTGGAACTCTGAACGCCTCTCTGTCCCAGACAAGCAGGCCTGCATTGACAAAAGACAGGTGCATACATTCTTCAATGTCTCTCGTCCATCGTCTTTTTGGTTTTCCTTTTCTTCTCTCACCTGGCACTCTACCTTCAAGAATCAGCCTTTCGATACTATAATATCGCTTTAAGTGTCCAAAATACTGTAGCTTCTTTCTTATGATGGTATTTAGAAGCCATCTTTCATTTAGTTTCAGTAATTTCAAAACTTATATATTCTTCTTTGTAACTGTCCATGATATTCGTAGGATCTTTCTGTTGTATTTCACTTCAAATGAATTTATTCTTTTGAATACTATCTTGTTTAAAGTCCAAGTCTGGTATCTATATGTGGCCACTGGGAAAACGCATGATCTTAAATGGTTACTTTAGTGTCCTTATTAAAGTACTTTCGGCAGATTGTACGCAAATGTTTGGCGTACAAATGGCATTTACCTACAGACTAAGCTGAAAGTTTACAGAGCAGTGGTACTTCCAGTGCTGCTATACGCTAGTGAAACATGGACTGTGTATAGACGTCATGTGAAAAAACTCAATCATTTTCATACAAATTGTCACAGAAAAGTTATGAACATCAGATGGCAAGACAAGATTCCAGATACCACTGTTCTTGATAGAGCTGGTATCCCAAGCATTGACATGATCCTGATGCAGACACAGATTCGTTGGGCAGGTCAGTTGGTGCGTATGCCAGACCATCGTCTGCCAAAGATACTTCTATATGGTGAGCTAGAGAAGGGTATACAATCTCAAGGTGGCCAAAGGAAGCGCTACAAGGACTCGTTAAAGGACTCACTGAAAGCCTTTGAAATAGACCACGATACATGGGAAGAACTTGCACAAAATAGATCTACATGGCGTTCTAAAATAAAAAAGAGCGCATCATCTTGTGAAAAGAAGAGAAATGCAGCAGCTCAACAGCGGAGAGCAGCTAGAAAGTCACGGATAGATCAAGATCCGTCTACAGTCGTCATTCCATGTCCGAACTGTCCAAGGACATTTACAGCTCGAATAGGGCTCATTAGCCATCTACGAACTCATAATCAAGGACATTACTAAAATTGAATTTTCAAAAGTGGATGTAACAAATGGTCATCATCACTTGTGATGGACGAACAACATTACTACTTTGCCATAGTTTTCTCATTTGTGTTAATTTAAGTGTTGTAATTGCGAGTCTTCTTCTAATCTAGACTGAACAATCTCGGGAACTGTTTATATTTGCTCTCAGATATTCGATGTTTTTACACATTATACACATTAAACACATTATATACAGTTCCATATTGTCTATGGTGATTATTGGTTTGATTTTTGTTTTCTCAGTTGTCATAATTTTTGTTTTCTCTGTGTTTAGATATAGATTTTGCATCTCGCTGTATTTCTTTGTTGTTGTGATTAGCTGTTTCAGTCCCTCAGGATGTGTAATAAAGAGAACTGTATAATTTTCATATCTTGTTTCTGGAATCTCCCCCCCCCCCCGATATTTAATGAATGAAACTCATTTTCCTCTAGTTCTTCTCTTACTTTTATCATTATATTCTCTGCATAGACATTAAAAAGATAAGGGGATAGAGTGCACCCTTGTCTCACCTCACTTTGAACAGCAAACCACTTAGATGTGTTTCCCTCCACCCTTACTGCTGCTTGTTGTTCGTGATGTAGTGTTTCAATAAGATGTATTAGATGTTTGGGGAAGCCCATGTCTCTCATGATGGACCATAGGTGGCGATGTTTAACACAATCAAACACATTGGGTGTAGTCTATGAAACACATATGTAGATCTAAGCTGTATTATCTACATTTCTCAATTATATTCCTCATGTTGAATATGTGGTCTCTTGTTCCTCTTCCTACTCGAAAACCGGCTTGAACTTCATGAATTTCTGTTTATAATTTGTGTTGTACTCTTTTCATTTTGATCTGCAGTAGTATTTTGCTGGCTTGACTAATTAGTGCTACTGTTCTATAGTTGGTACACATGTATACTGACTTTTTCATTCTTCTGGTCGTATTCCGTTTTTCCATATCTTGCAGCATAAGTATGGTATATTTGAACATCTCGACCAGAATACATAAATTACAGAATACATAGAAAAATCCGAATGAATCACATATAATAGCCTAATCCAGATGATCACATGAAATACACATCTAAAGAGTCGCGAACGATTGTTTACTACGCCATCTTGATCACGTGACCAAAGAGCCAAGGGTAGGCCTAGAGTACGCTGGATTGACAACATCAAAGAGACATTACGCAAACACCAAATGACATTATCTGAAGCTGTCAGAAAAGTGAGAACAAGAACATTGTATCTCCCTCGACACCCGTAAAGGGTAAAAGAGGAAGGAAAGAAGAAGAAAGAGTTGAAATTTTTGAGAAAAGCCGAGGGGTCACCAGGCTCGATATATTACGAAATGAAGATATCAGTGCAAGAATAGGCATAATACCTTGCACAGAATATATAGAAAGGCAGCAGATCAGGTGGTGTTTGACCACATTATGAGAATGTGCAATTACAACAAGTTGTCTGTACAGGCATATAACCAAATGAGATCAGGTACAAAGCCAGAGGAAGACCACGGAAGAGATGGATAGAAAACGTCAGGGACATATTGAACATGGTCATAGCGCAGCCGAGGCCACACATCTGGCTTTAGAACGCAAGCTCGAGTTCCAATCACCCGTGCGCTTAACGGCAAGAGTGGATAACAAACCACATGGGGAAAAACAATAGACAATAGACAATCAACTGACTTCTGGTCGGTGTAAAAAAAGGATTTTTATTAAGTTATAAAATCACATACAACCAGTTTACCTGATATCTCCCTGACATCAACTGACTTCTGGTCGGTGAACAGATTGGTTGGACATAATAGTTTTCAAGCCGGACACCACTGGCTGCCAGCTATATACAGACATAATAAAATATTTCACCAGTTACACAGTCAAGGGTTGACAGAATTTGTACATAATTGTATAAGTATTTGCATATTGGTTGTCTAGATATATGACAGTATACAGTGCAATCCCTCTATAGTGCATCCCTCTATAACATATTCCCCTATATAACAACACAGCTTGGTGGGCAGAAGAGGTAAAAAACGGAACAAAAGATGAACAATACAATTACAAGAAATGCAGTATGTTTTACTGCATCAGTATATTCCACAATATACTCAGCACACACGAGGGCCATTATCAGAAAACTCTTCTACCACCGACACTGAAAGACAACAAATGGTTCAAGCGAATAGATAGATATAACAACACTTTTAACAAATCTCCAATTATATTTACTCTTTATTGTTTATTCTGTATATAGCGTATTGAATTAATGTGCAGTGGACAATATTTCAATTTGTCCAAATAATATCTTGAAGGTTACTTCGTTAATGGATTAAAAGATAACAACATAGTGAAGGTATTATCAAGTTTATAAGTCTTAATGTGGATGCGTACGAAGTAAGGTTGTGACCCAGTGAAACGTTAGCGATGCGCTCAGCGCGAAGTTCAAATGTGATGTAGTGTCAACATCAGCAAAGTGCAATGGAGACGGAGAGAGAAAACACATCCATGTAACCAAATCATAAGGACAGCTGGAGAGGAGATGGGCACCACTAGCTAAACCTTTTGCCCACTGAAATACTACAATGGATAATGACACACAGAGAGGCAAGATATTTCCAATGTGGTACCCATACGACCCTGAAGGGTTACGGGTTTATTGATTGATTTTATATAGCGAATTTCTGTTATTACATACATATTTCGTCGAATAACTATTTCATAATAGACTTTGTTGTATATATGTTCTAGTCACGTGGCCAACATGGATGAGGCGTCATATACGCATTTCTTAAACACCTAATGTGATTATATTTCTTACCAAGTAACCAAATGCAGTATAACATTATATCCGTCTGCACTAATTTTAACATCGTATAAATCTTGTTAATATCAATATTTGAGTAATAAATGTGTTGTTTGTGTGCTATAAGAAAACTAAACTACGATGAATGGCTATTATCGATGTGGTTCACACGGCCAATCTACGCCACAAAGAGTTTCCCCACAGTAAGTACGGGGAATCCCAGGCCCACATGTTCCATCATGTGATGTTGTGTCTCTTCTTAAAGATGCAGCACAAAAACTAGATGATATCACTTTCTCATTTGTCTTAATACCATTCCTGATTATTCCCCTTCAATGTAACACGATCTAAAAATTAAACATTACATTTTTGTTAAAAAGAACGGTCGAAGTTGGAAAGAGGAGAGGAATGCCGAGAAAATCGTGGATTGATAACATCAAGGAATTGTCTGTGTGTGATTTTTCTCAATTCTTCGAATGGTTGAAGACTGCACCCTGATATAACTAATATGGACAAGTCCTAGGTGGAAAGCGGCGGGCCTCGATCAAATGAGGCGAAATCATTACTAAATAAAAAAAAAAAAGGCTGAAGACAGTTCTGTGGAGGGTTTTTTGTGCTGATGTAACCAGTATGGCACCCTTGCAACCCTGATCGGTTATGGGTCTTATTATTATTATTATTATTATTATTATTATTAAAAAGATCCATATCACCCGTCCCATGATTCTACATCAATGCATATAGTATCTCTATATCATTTTTTCTACATCAATGCATGCAAAAGGTAAAGGTATGTCCCATGGCATCTGCCGTCGGGGATGAAGATAACTCTTCATGTACTAAGCCGCAGCAACTATGAGGTGGTGTGGCCAGTTTCCTTCCTTGCGGTTTTTTACCTTCTGAAGCAGGAGAATGGAGACAGAGGGAGTTACAGCAGTAGTTAATTGATTGATAACTGATACATCAACAAACTCGGTAATATTCACAGACTCTCACAGCATGCTGCGCAAGATAGAAAAGTTCATCCTGAGTAATGGGAATGCCCCGCGTGCTGTGAAGCCAGTTTCTAATCAAGAATCAAATAATTACTTATCTTAGGTAAAATAAAGTTTTCTATAGTTACGTCTGAAGCGTATCCCGGAATATGTTTTTAGGTTCCCATTTTTCTCTGTATCTCGTTGTTAAGTTGTTTTATGTTTCATTTTGGTAACACACCTACCTATTTTTGTATTTCTTGACATTTTGCCCTGTGTTACCCCAGCCACCTACTTCCTGTTTAGGGTTGTTACCCTACACTGGTTGATTTATCCCTACTCATTTACAGCTGATTCGACTGGAGGAGTGGTCGTGTCAAGTGAGAAATCGCAACCCGGTTTTTTTTATTAATGTCCGGACCTGGTTTCGAACCCAATACGTTGTAACCAGATGATAGCAAGAAAGCAAGCAAACTATCCACTAGGCTACCGCGCTCCTCATTGTCATGCATATAACATCTCTATCATTTCTATCTACATCAAGATATGCTATTTTGTCATTCTGATGGTTTTCAAACCTAGTTGTTATGTTTTGTTTACATTCTTCCTGTTTTTTTTAAATTTTCGCTTCTACCATAATACATCATTGCTTCTGTGTATGTTATTAATCGTGTAGTGTCTAGTTCATTTACAATATTACTTGTATTGTTTCTTCCCTGTTTGCCATGCATTTGTGTCAGATAAAAGCCCTTTTACTGAAACGTCTAGCAAATCTTCTTTGCTCACTGTTAACTGTACTTTGTTCGCGTGATTTTATATATTTTATGAGAACTATATGTCTTGTGTTCTCTGTTACAAGATATTGGTGCAAAGTTTTACTGCTGTCCACCATATCGTTCACGATTAAAACAGTTTATGTCCTATCACCGGCCACACTTGCTGGTATAAAATGTAAAGAAATGTTAAACTTGAGATTTGATTCTACTTACAGCATCTAGTGTTGGAGTGTGAATCTCTGACCCATGATATCCGATATCGTGGAAACCATAGTCGTCCGCTAGAACAAAGACAATATTAGGTTGACTAGCTGTAGTCCTGGACTGTGTGTCTGGTAGCGAAGATGCTTGAGCAACTGCCATGAAATATATGGCATATAGCCACGTGAATAATTTCATCTCGTGATGTTGTACTCTACTTCTGTGATGACGTCAGTCCTATGGTATATTTTCCGATGTTTCTCTTTCAGATTATTGATACTATGATAGCATCAAACCCTAAGTACAACAAAATTGAGATTTATTTCATTACAATCTGTTACTAATTACAGGTAATCACAATAGCAGCTCACAAACTAACACAAATGAGAAATATGTGCCAAAGTGGTAATAATAAAAATACTCATTATAAGATCGTGTGTTTTCCCTGTGACAACATACAGATTCGAGACCTGAACTTTAAACAAGAAAATATCAAAAAGGATAAATTCATTTGAAATGAAGTGACACAGAAAGATTCTACGAATATCATGGACAGAGAAGCAGAGAATATATAAGTTTTGAAAATACTGAAATTAAATGAAGGATAGCTTTTAAATACAATCATAAGAAGGAAGCTACATTTATTTGTACACTTAAAAGAGACGTGACAGCATGGAAACGTTGATTCTTGAAGGCAGAGCTCATGAAAGAGAAGAAGAGAAAGACAGAAGACAGTGCAGCAACGATATAAAAGACTGCATGGACATGTCCTTAGTTAATGAAAGGCCAGGACAGAGAATCTTTCATAGTGTCCACGATGAAGACAACGTTATAGAAAGAATATATCACTTGATAACAATCTATAAAATGTAAATGAAAAGATGTAATAAAATCATGGAAATTGGTTCACTAAAAATGCCTCTTACGATGATGTACGATTATTTCAACCGCAAAAGATAATCCAACTTGGTTATATCATAGCTTTTTTACCATTAACAATAATCGAGTCATACAACCTTGGAGATTGTTACCATTAACAATAATTCTTCTTCTTCTTCTTTCGTTCACTTGAAACATGTCTATATCTGTAATTCTGTCTCCTTAATAAAACCCACTGTCTTTTGTAGTTCATACAGTGTCCCATAGAGCTTTGATTCCAGTGTTGTTTCCTCTGGCCAATATGTCTGCCTCAGCGTTTCATGCTCAGAACACTCTTGAAGTATATGTTTGGCACTCTGTGCTGCCTGTCCACATGTACACATGGCCGTGTTGCCAATTAACAATAATGAAGTAATACAACCTTGGAGATTTATTACCATTAACAAAAATGGAGTAATACAACCTTGGAGATTGTTACCATTAACAATAATGGAGTAATACAACCTTGGAGATTGTTACCATTAACAATAATAGAGTAATACAACCTTGGAGATTGTTACCATTAACAATAATGGAGTAATACAAGCATGGAGATTTTTCTTATAGGTCGTAGATTATCGCTGAAAGCTTTTGCAAGCGTGAGTTTCGTCATTACAGGACATGTTGACTAAAGGGGAATCCAGCCTGCTTGATGATATTCCTGAGATTTTCATTGATCACTACAATTATAATTTGGGCCGCCTGCCAATGGCGACCAACGAAAACAACGGACACAGAAAAAAATGACGTAAAGAAGCTTGTTTTCATTCTTCTTGTAGAACCTCTATTGGTGAATGTGCACGATGAAAGTAACCAATGGTGAACAGTGACGCTCGACAATAGATGACCAACCAGACGAATCAAAATAAGTCTTCATAAATTATTATTTTAATAATTGTCGTCATTTCGTCATTTCGTCTGTACTTTATGCCGCGTGCAAACACCGATCAATCAATGCCATGGAAATAATCAGGAAAAACGGCTTGTTTTGATTCTGCTCATTGGTCTTCTTTATATATCTATATTTGTTGTCGAAGACCATGGGTGAAGTGATGAAATATTGGACTTAGTTGAAAGATTAGTTCAAACGTGGGAAACAACAAAAATCTTGGAACCAACAAATAATATTATTGATTTGACACTTAGATCAGTAAATGGGTACCAGATATTTGGGAAAATAAAAGTGCCAGGCGAAATTATGACCACATCACCCTGTGCTATGTCAATGGTCAGTGAAAAATGGGGTCATAAAAACATATTCTGTGATACGCTTCAGACCTAACTATGGAAAACTTTATTTTACCTATGATAAGTGATTATTTGATTCTTGATTAGAAACTGGCTTCACAGCACGCGGGGCATTACCATTACTCAGGATGAACTTTTCTATCTTGCGCAGCATGCTTTGAGAGTCTGTGAGTATTACCGAGTGTGTTGATGTATCAGTTATCAACCAATTATCTGCTGCTGTAACTCCTTCTATCTCCATCCGCATGCTCGATGTGACAGTAGAATATGCTGAAGATTTCTCCACCAACTTCATGCCTTTTCTGTAGGCAACAAAACCCCAACCGCTTTTATTTGTGTTTCTGTTAACAGAGCTATCTGTTTGTATAATTATGTCTTGTGGTTTCGAGTGTAACTGGGTGAGTTCATGCACTGTAACCTGGGCCCTGACATCCGCTCATTTCTACACGCTTTATCTAGTTTAGTCAGTGATTTCTTCTCAATGTCTACCTCAACCCATTCGCTGCCCTTTCCTATTTCTTCAAATTTACATACTCTTCGTAGTATGTCTTCAGCCTCTGTCATCTATGATCTGCCCGCTTGATTTGTTTTCCCTTTGATTCATCTAGACGTTGGTGTAACTGGTCGTGGTTGTGTTCAGTGAAGTACGACCTAACTTGTGCTACCTGATGTCGCACTCTAATGCTGGGGAGATCAAGCAGACATCTCATAGCAGAGATGGGTGTCTCTAGTACACACCAGTATCGCTCTAATTGCCTCATGTTGGACTTTTGTCCAATCTATATACGTTTTGCAATTATGGGAATTCCCCGTATGCTGAGGTTTTGATGTAATTCAAGAATCAAGTAATAATAATAGTAGTAGCAGTAGTTGTAGTAGTAAGAGTACTAGTTACTGTAGCTGTAGTAGTAAAATATGTACACCTGTATAGTATCAAAAACCATTTGGGTTAGCCTGTTGACCATCAACTTCAATTACAAGGGCACAGGACATTCAGGTGATAGACAGTAAGTTGTGGTTCTTTGACGAATGGACCCGTCAAGCGCTTGAGAACCGTTACATTTATCAATTTGGCGGTCTTAAACATTTCGGAGTCAATGTCCGCCAGCAGTATGGATAAAATCACATTATTCCGTCATTTCTCTGTATGTCTCGTGTCACATGTATTTGGTTGTGTTTTGTCTATATTTTGCTTGTCTTGTATCACCTCTGACCTAGTCCCAACCTTCTGGATAATCTCTACATTACAATTAACTCGGCCATGTGAACGTCAATAGTGTCGTACTTGCTCGTGATGTTTTTGTTGTATATGTCGTCTTGATAAATGCATTTCGGCCGAAACGTCGATGTGTGTTCATTAGTATGTGTATTAGTATGTGTGTTTCCAGTGATTAGCACAACTTCATTACTCTGTTCATAGCTTTACATGTTGTAAAGGTAGTAGTAACTTGAGTTGTAGTAAATGTAGTAGTAATTGTAGTTGTGGTAGTAATTATAATTGTAGTAGTTACATCAGTACTATCATCAACATCTTCCAACTAAGACAGATGCTAATCTGTGAGAGAATGCTACATGTCTCTGTATAGTACTTCGGCGGACTATATTCTGTCCTAAAAAAAATAATTGTTAGCGTATCATATTCAGGATGTAGCCATCAATCAGGCATTGTTTGTCTGTATTGATTTTCTAAGTAATATAAATGCGTTCAGTAGTTTGTCATTGCTTTCTGAACGGTCCGGATGCTAAAATGCCTGTGGCGGGAAGAGAACTCGGTATCTTGGCAATCACAGACGCGTTATGTACCACTCCGCTACAGAACCGTGGTCCTAAAGCTGTACTAAAACTGTACGAAAGCTGTACTAAAGCTTAACATATTTCAATGCAAGAATATAACACAATATCAATAAAATATCAGTCTATATTTCCCAATTCTGCATATAATTTGATTTGCTTGAAAACTTATAATCTCAGCAACAAATGCTAAAACACGTTTCACGAGATTTGTCAAACTAGAAAATGATGTATTTCAGCAATTGTATAGCGCACACTTGAAATACAGAAGGGAAAATCCAGAAGAGAAAATAGACAATAAATGGGAAAGCCTAAAGAAAAGTATTCAAACATCAAATAAAAATTTACCAACAAGAAATACCAAGAACAAACAAACATGGATGACAGATGAAATATTAGAGAAAATGACAGAAAGAAAGAAAGCTAAAAATACACCAAAATACTCAAGTATAGACAAGGAGATACGTAACATGTGCAGAACAGCGAAAAAACAATGGCTAGAAACAAAATGCAGTGAAATAGAGGAGATGTCCATACAACAGAAGACAAAATTAATGCATAAGGAGATAAGGCTGATCACAAATAAGAAAAATCCTATAAATGGGGGTGGCTGCATTAAAGATAAAAATGGTAAAATAATATTTGATAAAACAGAAGCACTCACAAGATGGGCAGATTATGTAACAGAACTGTTTGATGACCAACGGAGCAAAAAACCAACAATACACAACAATGATGGACCAGCAATACTGAAATCAGAAGTAGAACATGCAATAAATTCAATAAAATGTGGAAAAGCTGCAGGCTCTGACAACATAACAGCAGACATAATAAAAAATCTAAATGAATTTGGTGTAGATACTATCACAGAAATTTGCAATGACATATACGAAACAGGCCATATACCTAAAGACCTAACATCATCAATATTCATACCACTACCTAAGAAGCCCAGGGCTGTGGACTGTACAGAATATAGAACAATAAGTCTAATGAGCCATATAACTAAAATATTTCTCAAGATAATACATGAAAGAATTAAGAACAAGATAGACATGGAGGTCGGTGAAGAACAATTCGGTTTTAGGAAAAACAAAGGAACCAGAGAAGCTATACTGAGTATCCGGCTAGTGATAGATAAATATATAGAAGTCCAAAAAAGTATCGATATTTGCTTCATAGACTACAGCAAGGCCTTTGACAGAGTCCAACATGAAAAATTAATCAAATGTCTTCAAGAAATAGGCATAGATGGAAAAGACATCAGGCTGAATAGAAATATATATTGGGAACAAACTGCATCAATAAGGTGTGAAAACAGCTACTCTCCATACATAGAAATAAGAAGAGGGGTAAGACAAGGATGCATTTTATCACCAAGCCTATTTAATATCTACACAGAGAATATCTTTAGAAATATAGAAGAAATACCAGGACTCAAGATCAATGGGAAAATAATAAACAACATTAGATATGCAGATGACACTGTTCTTTTAGCAGAAAGTGAACATGAACTACAAAGACTAATAGACAAGTCAATAAATCAAGTAATGAATATGGACTGGATATAAACATTCAAAAAACAAAAACCATGATAATCAGCAAAGACACAGAAGAACAGGAGGTAAACATAAACATACAGGGAGAGAAACTACAACAAGTAAAACAGTATCAATATCTTGGACACATAGTCACAAATGATGGCAGATGTGAAACAGAAGTTAAAAGGAGAATAGGAATGGCTAAAAGTACCTTCAATGACATGAGGAAATTATTAATATCTAAACAAATTACAAACAAGTTAAAAATGAGAATTATAAAATGCTACATCTATTCCATATTAATGTATGGCTCAGAAACATGGACACTAAATAAACAATTAGAAGACAAAATTGATGCCTTTGAGATGTGGGTATATAGAAGAATAGGGAGAACATCATGGAAAGAGAAGAAAACAAATAAAGAGGTGCTAAAGACACTTAATATGAAGAAAGAACTATTAAGAGAAATAAAGATCAGGCAAATAAAATACTTTGGACACATTAAAAGACATGACACCCTATTGAAGACCTTACTTGAGGGTAAAGTCAAAGGGAAGCGAGCAAGAGGTAGGCAGAGATACAAGTGGGAGAGTAACATTACACGATGGACAGGTTACAGTCTAGCAGAATGCACCACCAAGACAAGAGACAGGAGATGTTGGAGATACGTTGCAGCCAACCTTCGTTGCGGAGACGGCACTTGATGATGATGATGATAGCGCACACAATTGAAATGTCTTTCTGAGTGAATTGTAAATGGTACAGAGCTTATGAATTACAATTTTTCATTTAAAATACATCGCTTTAAATTGTCGCTTATTTGTGATGTATCAAATGTCTACTTGTCAACACACAGGTCACATATTTTTCAAGAAATGTTTTCAGTCAATTGTAAAACCCCCGTTTACACATCATTGGTTTATCATACAATTGTAAGACCTCCATTTACACATCATTGGTTTATCATACAATTGTAAGACCCCCATTTACACATCATTGGTTTATCATACAATTGTAAGACCCCCATTTACACATCATTGGTTTATCATACAATTGTAAGACCCCCATTTACACTTCATTGGTTTATCATATAATTGTAAGACCCCCATTTACACTTCATTGGTTTATCATACAATTGTAAGACCCCCATTTACACATCATTGGTTTATCATACAATTGTAAGACCGCATTTACACATCTTTGGTTTATCATACAATTGTAAGACCGCATTTACACATCTTTGGTTTATCATACAATTGTAAGACCCCCATTTAAACATCATTGGTTTATCATACAATTGTAAGACCCCCATTTAAACATCATTGGTTTATCATACAATTGTAAGACCCCCATTTAAACATCATTGGTTTATCATACAATTGTAAGACCCCCATTTAAACATCATTGGTTTATCATACAATTGTAAGACCCCGATTTAAACATCATTGGTTTATCATACAAATGATTGGCATGATTTAAAAGTGTTGCTATTGTTGTGGATATCCAAATGTTGATGAGTAATGCTACACTTGTCAGCTACTACTCAGTGCAGGTCTTCTCAAGTTGACTTAGTGATCCATACAGTAAGTTAGTGACTGTTACGGATATCTGTAGAAGTTTTGTCCTGGCGGTTGAAAGGTAAGAGCAGTCAATAAGGAGGTGTTCCACTGTTTCATTGGGACGAGAGCAGTGTCTACAAGTGGATAGTTGATGTGGTTTGATACGGTTTAAATGGCTATTGATCTTTGCATGTCCTGTTCAAAACTGAAAAATAAGGGATTGGTTTCTCCTGCAGAGTTTGTTGGTGTTGTCATTGTCATTTGACTGTGTCATTTCACTAAATACATTTCTAGCAGTCAACCCATTTGCCCATCTGTTCAGGCAGATTTCACTGTTGTTGTTTCTAGGAATCTGTTTGACTGGTCCCACACTACCAGGTCTTTGCTTTTGCTGTTTTGAGACGCCACTTAGTGCAAATTTGTCCGCTATTTCGTTTCTTGCTATGTCCAAGGATCCATTGCATGGTGACACTGATTGGATATGCAGAGATAAGATGTGCGCTGCTCTTGCTATGTGGAGAATATCTTGATGTTCATATCGGGTATATTTAAATGTGAAAAAACTCAATCATTTTCATACATTTTGTCTCAGAAAAGTTATGAACATCAGATGGCAAGACAAGATTCCAGATACCACTGTCCTTGATAGAGCTGGTATCCCAGGCATTGACACGATCATGATGCAGACACAGATTCGTTGGGCAGGTCATTTGGTGCGTATGCCAGACCATCGTCTGCCAAAGATACTTCTCTATGGTGAGCTAGAGAAGGGTACACGATCTCAAGGTGGCTAAAGGAAGCGCTACAAGGACTCGTTAAAGGACTCACTGAAAGCCTTTGAAATAGACCACGATACATGGGAAGAACTTGCACAAAATAGATCTACATGGCGTTCTAAAATTAAAAAGAGCGCATCATCTTGTGAAAAGAAGAGAAATGCAGCAGCTCAACAGCGGAGAGCAGCTAGAAAGTCACGGATAGACCAAGATCCGTCTACAGTCGTTATTCCATGTCCAAACTGTACATTTACAGCTCGAATAGGGCTCATTAGCCATCTACGAACTCATAATCAAGGACATAACTAAAATTGAATTTTCAAAAGTGGATGTAACAAATGGTCATCATCATCATGTGATGGACGAACAACACAACACATTTAAATGCTTCCAAAACTGACACGCAGTCTGTAAAAATAATTATGTCTAATGATTTTTGATTCGTGAGATCAAACTGTTGCTGCTTTAACTCAATAGTTGTCTTGATAACCTCAACCTCTGCTTTATAGTTTGAACAATTTTCACCACAAGAGTCACAGAACTCGCACTCAAACCCTTCAATATTTTATACATAGCTGCCATATCTTGAAAAACTGGTTGCCTTGAAAGTCGATCCATCAGTGTAGGTCTTGATTGCTGATGATGAATAGATGTGTATAGTTTCTAGGGCTCATGTACACAGGATTGTTGGTAATGTTTCCTTTATTGGCTGTTTTATCTAATAATTGTGTTTGGAAAATTGGTTCGTGCAAGTTACCCCAGGAGTTGGGGAGGAGGGTGGGGATGGGACGAAATATTTTATTTCTAGTTCTCTATCTTGTGGTAGATGGTGTTTGTCATCTTCCTCTTCGGATATATCCAGTAGAGACAGTTGTTTTAGTCTTTTTTGTTTGTTTCCAAGTATCAATAAGTATTTTATTTGAATGGTCATTATTTTGTCTCTGGAGAAGGCTATAATCCATTACTGACCTGACATCAAGATGCAGTTGGCAGAGAGCACCCTCTCCCCCATTTTGTACTAGTTAGTCCGTTAATGAAGTCCGGGCGTTTACTTGCTTTTCAAATGAGATTTTTCCGTGTGGTCTGTTAGTGTTAGTTGTCGGTATAGTTTTACTCTAAAGTAAATAGAGGTTTATTCATTTGTTAATATACTCCACTCATTTTGATGTTGACAGATCTTTTGCCTGTTTTGTGACTTGGTTAAAAAATAGTGTAAGAAGTTTTCTGTGAATTGATTGTTAGTTTCCACAATTCACAGTATACTGAGATTGTGAGGAGAGCTCTGTTTATCTTTGCTTTTGCCAGGATGGGGTATTTGTCAGTGGTCCAGATGGCAAGTTGGTCAGCAAACAATGCTTTTGACAAACTGAAATGTTTCGCTAGATCATTAATGAAAATAAGTTATAAATAATTAGTAATAAATAAAGAGTGAAATCGCACTATTTTGCACTCTTGAACGGAAGAAAGGTAGTGAAATCGCACTATTTTGCACTCTTGAACGAAAGAAAGTTAGTGAAATCGCACTATTTTGCACTCTTGAACGGAAGAAAGGTAGTGAACGCGAATGGCAATCAACTTATGGTACAGCTGAGAGACTAGTACGAAGCAGCAAAGGACACCGCCTAACAATTGCAGATAATATACATAATACGGAATATCATACAGAGATGAATGACACGATATTTCAAGATTAGATTGTGAATCATATATTTCATTGGATAGACAGACAATCATGTATGATAATGGACAATGCTTCATATAATAACGAGGATGCAGCAGAACATAAAGTTACAAATTCAATGTAAAAATGACACAACGTACACATATATTTCATACAGACACGCCGATCCACGAACATGGTCACAGATATTTCAAGCTACTACTTTACCATTCTCACTTAAGGGGGCATATACGCTATATAATTTGTCCCTATATAATTTTTCTTTGCTATAGAATTTATTTTTAATAGAATTTATTTTTAATATAATTTGTCTTTGCTATAGAATTTTTTTTAATTGAATTTGTCTTTGCTATATAATTTTTCTTTGCTATAGAATTTGTCTTTGCTATAGAATTTGTTTTTAATAGAATTTATTTTTAATAGAATTTGTCTTTGCTATAGAATTTGTTTTTAATGGAATTTGTCTGTGCTATATAATTTTTCTTTGCTATAGAATTTATTTTTAATGGAATTTGTCTTTGCTATATAATTTTTCTTTGCTATAGAATTTGTTTTTAATAGAATTTGTCTTTGCTATAGAATTTGTTTTTAATGGAATTTGTCTTTGCTATATAATGTTTCTTTGCTATAGAATTTGTTTTAATAGAATTTATCTTTGCTATAGAATTTATCTTTGCTATATAATTTGTTTTTAATAGAATTTGTTTTTAATAGAATTTGTCTTTAGTCTTTGCTATAGACATTAGTCTTTGCTATTAGCATTAGTCTTTGCTATAGAACTCTATAGAATTTGACTCAATACAGTTTGTCTTTGCTAAAATTAAGGAACAGGTAGCAACAGAAAATAAAACATTCATGAATACATTAGATGGTGACCAATTTGTTTAATGGCCAAGCTAGTGAACAGTGAAACAGCATACATTTTAGCTGCCACTGATATATCTCTGAATTTCTGAAGGATTTCTTTACGCAAACGAAATTTAAACACATTACACATCATAGTTAGTTAATCCCCTAGGACCAAGGACGGCACAAAGGGCGGATGTCATAGATTTCCATGTCTCTCGTTTCATTGCAATATGCTTTACATTTTCATTGTTTCTGATACCGATGGTGAACCGTACTCTTGTAATAGTTTCTATTACCCTAACCCTAACCCTAAAGTTTCTTTTGATCTTCCTCGTTTTCTCTTGCCTTTTGGTGACCACATAAAAGCTTGACAGGGAAGTCTTTCAGTATCCATTCGTAGCGCGTGTCCAATGTAATTCAAGCAACGCTTTCTAATATAGGTGGATACATATTCTTGTTTTGATTCTTGTCTGACAGTTGTGTTTGATTTGAAGTCTGACCAACATATGTTCAGTAGGCTTCTAAGACATTAATTTTCAAAGGTGTTTAGTCTTTGTTCCGAGTTTGATGTTGCTTTCCAACTTTCGCATCCAAATGTTAATGTTGGAATTATGCAGGAGTTGGAGATTTTGAGTTTTTTTATTACTTCTTAGTGTTTTTGAATGCCGGATATTTGATAGTTTATTGAATGAGTAGGCAGCCAGTGCAATACGGTGTGATATTTCTGTTGATGAATCTCCTGTTATTGATAACTTGTTGCCAAGGTATGTGAAGTTGTTGACTTTTTCAAGAGCGTTGTCGTTTAGTTTGATGTCCGTTGGTTTGTTGGTAAGGTCAAATATTTTTATTTTGGATGTGTTAATTTCAAGCCCAAGTAGTGCAGAGAATAATTAAAGGCTGTTTGTTTTTTCTTGGGAATCTTCGTGAGTTGAGCCACGTAACGCACAGTGCAATCTATATGAAATTTTAGTTATCTGCCGCTGATTTTGATAGATGACGTTGCTAACGACGCCATATTGTGTGGGGGAAAAAACTATGTTGGTTTCTATGGTTGTACATAGCACGGAAAACATGCTGTCGCTAACATACAAACAAAATGTGCACTAAAAAACTGTAATATTGTTATATAACATAAGTAGATCTGTAGTCGTGTACAGTTTCACTGCAGCACTAGTTATAGTTTTTAAGATATTGTACTGTGAAGTTTGTTTAGAAACTACGACTTGTGTAACTAGGATTCGATGTATCAATCAATATCAATAAAACCCATAACCCTTCAGGGTCGTAGGGGTACCACATTGGAAGCTTCAGCACACAGAGTCCTCCAGCGAATTCTATCCTCAGCGATGCGGATGAGTGTGGAAATATCTAGCCCTGTCCATTCCTTGATGTTGTCTGTCCATGTCTTTATTTTCCCTCCTCTGCTTCTTCCACCCTCGACAATTCCCTGCAGTATTGTTTTTGACAAGGAATCGTGCCTGCATACATGTCCGAAATGCTAGTTTTCGTGGTTTCACTATTGAAAGCAATGGCTCCTGGACACCTGCACACATCTCTACTTTATTTCTTACGTACACATTGGTCTTATGTTCCCTATAGGAATTTCGTAGAATTCTTCTGTAGCATTTATACTCGAAAGCCTGTAATCTTCTCTCCATGTCCGCAGTGAGTGTCCAACTCTCACAACCATACAACACAACGGAAAGCACCAGCGACCTATACAGTTTGATTTTCACTCCAACACTGATGTTGCTTTTCCAAATCACAGTTAGCCTTGACAAGGACGCTAAAGCCATCTCCAACCTTATTTTTAGTTCTGCTTTGCATTTACCATCGCTGCATATACTGGATCCGAGGTATTTGAAGGTATTCACCTCTTCAAGCTTATGTCCATTCATCATGATATTAGTCTGGTTTTCTGTGTCTCTGTGGTTTACCAAGATTTTGCTCTTATCTGAATTGATTTCCATTCCGTACTTGTTGGTAACTTTTTCTAACTTTGATGTTAATTCTTGCAATGATTGTTCTGACCCAGCTATAAGATCAATATCATCAGCGAAACGCAAGTTGCAAATAGGGCGACCTCCGATCGATATAGACGTGTTGTAGTCATGCAATGTAGTCATGCATTCGATGTATGGCCTGTTTCCAAACTTGAGTGCACGCTAGGTCGTCGGTACAGTCGGGATATTCCAGACTTATACACACCATCCCCATCGAGGCCAGCTCCTTGGCGTGGAGATGGGGCTTAGTCCAGCCAGCAGAGGCTGGAAACTAAGACTGGCTGGGCCCTCCCACATTCGGGCAGGACCACAGTCTTGCCTAGCAAGTAAAGGTGCTGAAGTCAGCGACATTTGGCCAGAAGGCGCACCGCAACAATCAGAATGTCATGCATTATCGCACATGAATGTCTATATCTGCATTACCCCGTTATGGTGCTAACCCTGTGACGACTCACCAGGCAGGAGTAGCACCGGGCCCTATACCTCGAAAGGGCCCACCCCATACGACTGGAGGTCCTCTTCGATTGCCTTGTGGAGCCAGGAGGCACAAGAGTAATATCCCTGACCAACAAATATTACCAACCAATGAGACATCACTTACAATAATGCACTGGAATGCTGAGGGTGTAAATAGCAAAAAAGATGGCTTTAGCAAGAAATTAGAATTATAAAACACCCTTCTTAAGGAACAGGTCAGCATTTGTTGCATACAAGAGACACACCTCAGCAAAGATGTAGCCTTTAAAATTGCAGGTTATCAGTGCTTTAGAGCTGATCGAATAGACAGAAGAAAAGGAGGTATACTAATCCTAGTCAAAAATAATATCAGCGCACATCAAACTGAGCTATACATGGAAGGAGCAGAATATCAGGTCCTTCAACTAAAGACCAAGAACACAGACTTCAACCTACTAAATTATTATTGTCCAAATGACCAGTCCCTTTCCCTGGACACAATACCATACAGAGGAAGACTGATAGTATGTGGAGATTTTAATAGTCACTCACAAAGCTGGGGTTATGACCACATGGATAAAAGAGGAGAAGAACTTGAAAGCTGGCAAGACGATAAATGTCTTCTATTGCTTAATATGCCAAAAGATCCTCCAACATACTACTCAAGAGCATGGCAAACCACTTCCACGCCAGACTTGGCATTGTACTCAGCAGACCTAAACTGGGAAATCAATAGAACAATGGGAAAGCAACTTGGAGGTAGCGACCATCGACCAGTCCTCCTTAGTATTAAAAATGAACTCACAGGAAATGCATGTAGCCTTCCAAGATGGAATTATAAAAAAGCAAATTGGGGACTATTTAAACACCGCAGTAGTGTTTTAGCTGGACAAATAGATATGGAAGGAAAAGACATAAACGCCATAGTCAAAGAGTTCAATAAATGTATTCATCAAGCTGCCAAGGAAGCAATACCAAGAGGAGCACGCAAACAATACAAGCCATACTGGAGTGAACAACTAGAACTGCTGCAAGAGGAATTAGAAAAAGCACGGACGAAAGTGGAAAATAATCCAAGTCAGGAACATCACAACAAACATCAACACGCAAAAGCTAAATTCCAAAGAGCCAAACTAGAAGCTAGAAGAAAGAGCTGGAAATAGAAAACAGAGTCCTTAAATTTTGAAAAGGATGGAAGAAAACTGTGGAAATTGGTCAAACAACTAAATGATGAGGGAACAGGAAGAAGCACAAACATAACACTCGTACAGAATGGCAAAATGATTACAGGAAAGCAAGCAGTAGATAATTTCGCTAGGATATTTGCTCAAGACTGCAATATTGAAATTAGTCCAGAGAAACAGCATACAGTGCAGAGCGACCAAAAAAGTAAAGTGGAACATGCTCAGACTAGAATCAGTGATGAAAACAGCGCAGATGAAATTATGGATACATTGTTCACATATAGTGAATTGGAATTAGCAGTCTCTAAACTAAAGCTAAATAAGTCCCCAGGAATTGATGAAATATCAAATGAAATGATAAAGAATCTAGGAACAACAGCCAGAAGGAAACTATTGGACATCCTAAATATTAGCTGGACTACTGGGAAAATACCACAAATCTGGAGAGAATCAATTATGGTCCCTTTGCTTAAACCTGGAAAAGATGGAACAACACCAACTAGCTACAGACCAATTAGTCTTACAAGTTGCCTGTGCAAAACAATGGAGCGCATCATAAACCTAAGACTAAAATTTCACCTGGAAAGTAGAAAATTCCTTGCACCACAGCAGGCAGGTTTCAGGCAATGCTACTCCACAGAGGATCAAACCACATACCTCTCACAGGAAATTGAGGATGCTTTCCAAGACAAAAAAATCAGTTTTAGTGGCATGGATTGATTTACAGAAGGCCTTTGATAAAGTATGGAAAGAAGGATTGCTTCAAAAAATGAGAAACTACAAGATATGTGGAAATTTGTACAGATGGACGAAAGCCTTTCTTCACAATAGAAGAGCCAGATTACAAGTAAATGGCAAAAAAAGTAGGAAAGTATTACTACGCCAGTGAGTGCCACAAAGAGGAGTTCTATCACCCACTCTTTTTCTCATATTTATCAATGATCTAATTGAAGAAATACCCTGTGGAACTACGGCAGCACTATATGCAGATGACTTGGTTCTATGGTGCACACATGAGAGCGCCATGGTTGCCACAAAAATGCTTCAGAGAGCCATGGACATTTTGACTAATTGGGCTGACAAATGGTGTGTAAGTATCAATATAGAGAAGTCGGCAACAACCCTTTTTACACTTTCACCAAAACAAGGAGCAGGAAACATCTATGTAAATAAAACTATCTTAAAGGTAGATGACCAACCCACATATCTTGGTGTAACATTTGATGCCAAAATGACATGGAAACATCATATCAGCATGGCAGAAACAAAGGCTAGAAGGAAGATAGCCATACTAAGAAAACTGAGTGGGACAACTTGGGGAGCTAATGAAAGAATTCTAAAAAATGTATACCAACAAGCCATTCGACCACACTTGGAATATGGTTCTACAGCATGGAGTTCATCATCAAACACTACACTACAAAACCTAGATAGAGTACAGAACCAAGCACTTAGAATCAGTACAGGCGCAATGAGATCCACACCAATCATAGAAATGCAGAATATCGAAGGGATGCAGTCATTGAAAGAGCGTAGAGATACTAAAATTATAATTCATGGAGAAAAGTTTCTTTCCCACCATAGTCACCCAATGAAGGAAAGATTCCAGAATCTATCACAAGGACGGCTTAAAAGAAGCAGCTTCATACACCAGGCCAAGCGTCTACGTAGACAGGTATCGGATCTACCAGAGGTAACAATACCACTGACATCTCAACCAGAACACACCCCATGGGAAAAACGGACATGCCTACCAGTGACCATCCAAACAACAGTAGCAGGTGTGCATGGGGATGAACATCAGAATAATCTGCAGAAAAGAGTAGCAGCTCTCAGTTTCCTTGATGATGTTTACCCAAGTGATCTATGGACCAGAGTATATACAGATGGATCAGCACAGAATGCAGTAAAAAATGGAGGAAGTGGTGTATATGTAGAATACCCAGATGGCACCACTGATACTACTTGTATACCAACAGGGAATTACTGCAACAACTATGACTCTGAAGTCAAAGCTATTTATACAGCTGCAGAGAAACTGTTAACATTGGACAGGACCTCACAGCCTATTGTAATACTTACAGATGCAAGGTCAGTACTAGAGGCATTACAATCCAATAAACTTCCAGAGTTAAAAGAGGTACTGTCCATAGTACAAAATAGGTGTAGAGTTATACTGCAATGGATTCCATCACACTGTGGAATAGCAGGAAATGAGAGAGCTGATCAACTCGCCAAGGAAGGTGCTAACATGCAGCAACCGGATGTACCAATCACCTATCACCAAAAGAAATCCATGATAAATGCACAACGAAAGCCTAACTTACCTCCACGGGATGACTACCACCTACTTAGCAGACAAGAACAGGTCATCATATTTCGACTGAGAACTGGACACAATAGACTAAACAGCCATATGTATACAAAATTTTAAATTGGCACAAAAGCAAAGTGTAATTGTGGACAAGTCAACCAGACTTCAGAACATATCCTTCAAGAATGTGCAAACTATGACACATTAAGATGCACATACTGGCCTTCTGATACACCAATGAATGTTAAACTTTATGGTACAAAACAAGAAATGGAAAACACTGTCCAATTTATACAAGAAACAACACTGCAGATATAGACATTATTAGCGAACGAAAGAAGAAGAAGAATACACACCATACTAGAAA
Source organism: Meghimatium bilineatum (assembly GCA_034231615.1). Taxonomy (NCBI): domain Eukaryota; kingdom Metazoa; phylum Mollusca; class Gastropoda; order Stylommatophora; family Philomycidae; genus Meghimatium; species Meghimatium bilineatum. Next base: position 29,016,773 of record CM067307.1, read on the forward strand.
ATATTAACTTATAATCATTCATACATTAGATAAATTCTCTTCTTTAATATCTTCTACATCGCTACAAATTAAACGTAACATCGCTACAAATTAAACGTAAGATCTCTACAAATTAAACTTCAATATTGCTACAAATTAAACTTACGGTTGACAAAAACCTGGTTATCTCGTCTGATGTAATATTCTGCAAACGAAAATTGTGTCACGTGATATCTATCACATGATGTATATTTACAAATATTTCTAACCAACCTATGACCATATGTTACAGGCTCAAGAATATACTTTAGCCTGTATAAAATCAGAATGAACAAAAATAGGTATGTGTTACCAAAATAAGTCATAAAACAACCTATCAACGAGACACAGTGACAGGCGACGTTTCGACTAAAAAGCCGTAATCAGGACAAACAAAGAACAACAGTAACCAAATATTAATAGAGACACACAGGGTGGTGATAGTAAGGAAAAGAGAAGTAAGAGGGACAGAAATGAGGAGACCACGGATTACGCAAAGATAAGGACAATATGAAAGGGTAAAAAAAACAGTGTGAGATGAAGATGAAAGTTGAAAGTAAGTGCACAGAAAAAAGGTGGAAATAGATAAGATATAATGCAAATAAAATTAAAAAGACTTAGCTCGGTAGTAGTTTGTGATAAAAAAAGAGAGTGGGGACTGGAGACAACAAGGGATCGTGTATTGGTGGGTCGAGGTTCTGTCCGCTGATCTTTGTTCTTTATGGATAGGCCAGTGTAAGTGCTAGCAGTACCCACACGGGGGTTGCGATGTGTGACTGGACCATCCTTATATCATCTTCGGTTTATGCGACAGGTCACATTCCCCAGCACACGACCACAAAAGGTACTTGACGCCGCGTTTGTGTCGTTGGTCCATTTTTCGTTATATTTCATTGGTACTGAAGCCATACCGACCTCTACTGACTACGACAGTGAGGTCACTTGATACCTACTAGTCACCTACGACAACATTTCCTCACTATTTTTCCATCCTATACTTCTTCTTCTTCTTCAGCGTTCGTTCTCAAACTCCTGCAGATCAGCAGGATGTAGTCCGAAGAACGGAATGCGTTGTGTCATGGTTTACAGCATTACTGCGATATCTGCGCCTTTTGGCCTGATACATCCGACTTCAGCATGGCTTTGGGTCACTGACCCTATATGGGATGGGACAGCCAACTCCATCTCATAACCTCCTTAGTCCTCCATCCTATACATTTCACATGACTTGGTTGTAGTTCCGGGTCTTCCTCCTTCTGCCATAGACTTCGTCTCCTGTCCCTTTTCTCCGGCACAATCTTCCCATGTCTTCCTGTATCAGCCTTCTTCTTTTTAATACTTACCACGACGCACATTCCAGCTATGCTCCCCTCCTCTTCATCTCTGCCGCTCTTTTTCTCCTGGGCACCCTCCCACAATCACATTTCTTCCTTGTGTGACGTATCTCCGTTTTAGTCCACGTCGATCTGCCTTTTTCACTGTTCTTCTCTCACGCTTCTTCATTTACCCCCTTTTCGTTTTCCTTCCTTCTCTCAACCCCTTTCTCCCTTTCTATTTGCCATCATATGTCATTTTGTTCCAGCTATGTTTACGGATACCTGCACCTTTTGGCGACTACGGCCCTGCCTTACGCTAAGGTTCTTGTTTGCCGTGTATTATCTATAGTCACTGTGTTTCATCGGAACTTTGTCCACTCAAGTTGTACTGTATTGCCTCTTATAGCCCGCGGATGGTCTTTCTGCCTCTTCGTCCTTGAACGTGTGGTAACAGGCCATAATTTGCTATTCAATTTGTTGTCTCCAGTTCCCACTCTCTTTTCACCTCAAACTACTACCGAGCTAAGTCATTTTCATTATTATTTTAATTTTATTTGCATTATTTCTTATTTATTTCTACTTTTTCTGTGCACTTACTACGTTCATCTTCCCCTCCACACTTTTTTCCAGTCAAGCTGTCCTATCTCTGCTTCCTCCGTAGCCTCCTCATTACTATTTCTCTTCCCTAATGTTTTCCTTCCTATCGTCACCATGTGTGTCTCTATGTAAGTTTTGTTTATTGTTTTCCTTTATTTATCCTGATGAAGGCTTGTTATTGTTTTATGACCTATTTTAGTAAAGCTTATACTTATCTTCTTTCAATTTGATATTTCACTGTTTTACCTCAGCCACCCATTTCCTGTTTAGGGTTGTTACCCGACATTGGAACTTTTATCTTTCAGACTGCATAAGCCTATTTGTTGTTACCCGACACTGGAACTTGTATCTCTCAGCCTGCATAAGCCTATTTGTTGTTACCCAACAATGGAACTTTTATCTTTCAGCCTGCATAATCCTATTTGTTGTTACCCGACACTGGAACTTTTATCTTTCAGCCTGCATAAGCCTATTTGTTGTTACCCGACACTGGAACTTGTATCTCTCAGCCTGCATAAGCCTATTTGTTGTTACCCAACAATGGAACTTTTATCTTTCAGCCTGCATAATCCTATTTGTTGTTACCCGACACTGGAACTTTTATCTTTCAGCCTACATAAACCTATTTGCCCAAAATAGCAACAACAATAGTTACCAACCAAATACATATATTTGAAATAATCTCATGAAAACATTACCCTAACTCCAGAGAGTTATAAACTTGTCAAGGGAGGAACACGCCCTTCCAGGCTGCTACAGACCCATTCAAGGGGTCACAGTAAGGTGACTATTTAAGAAACACTTATTGAGAATATATAGTATGATGCTCGTGTGTAGCATATAGTATGAGCTGGCTGTCCCATCCCATGTCATCGTGAAATGTCACAGAAGCCATGCCGAAGACGGATGTGTCAGTTCGAAAGGCGCAAATACCATAGTTAAGTTGTAGACCATGACACAACGCATTACGCTATACGGACTATATCCTGCTAATATGCAGGAGTTTGAGACCGAGTCCAGAAGAAAATATAGTATCAAACCCTGAAGAAAATCAACAAGTTTTTAAAAATGCTCAATGCACGAAAGAAAAATTGACCAAAATGGGACAGGTCAAAAAGGATGAGATCCGCTGTCCCAGATAAAAGAGATGGCAAGCTGACATTATGGAAATGCATTTATAATGCAATATTTCATCAATATTTTAACAAACATGGAGTAGTCACATCATGCAAGATACTAATCTGATAGAAAGAAAAGTAATTTAAATCCTAATTTAAAATACAACGAAATGTTTTTTTTTAGAAGCGATACACGTTGCTTGTTTCAATTGCATGATGACTAACACTAGTATAGTGAAATCCCGTTATAACAACTCGATCCAGGTCGACAAAACATGTATGTAATAACATAAATTCGCTATATACAGTGGAGTCCCGTTATAACAACTCGATCCAGGTCGACAAAACATGTATGTAATAACATAAATTCGCTATATACAGTGGAATCCCGTTATAACAACTCGATCCAGGTTGACAAAACATGTATGTAATAACAGAAATTAGCTATATACAGTGTAGTCTCGTTATAACAACTCGGTCCAGGTCGACAAAACATGTATGTAATAACATAAATTCGCTATATACAGTGGAATCCCGTTATAACAACTCGATCCAGGTCGACAAAACATGTATGTAATAACAGAAATTCGCTATATACAGTGGAATCCCGTTATAACAACTCGGTCCAGGTCGACAAAACATGTATGTCATAACATAAATTCTCTATATACAGTGGAGTCCCGTTATAACAACTCGGTCCAGGTCGACAAAACATGTATGTAATAACAGAAATTCGCTATATACAGTGGAATCCCGTTATAACAACTCGATCCAGGTTGACAAAACATGTATGTAATAACATAAATTCGCTATATACAGTGGAATCCCGTTATAACAACTCTGTCCAGGTCGACAAAAGATCTTTGTAATAACAGAAATCCGCTATATACAGTGGAATCCCGTTATAACAACTCGGTCCATGTCGACAAAACATGTATGTGGTAACAGATATTTGCTATATACAGTGGGATTCCGTTATAACAACCCAGAAATTTGCTATATACAGTTTAATTCCGTTATAACAACTCAGAAATTTGCTATATACAGTGCAACGCTTAAAGAATAAATATAATAGCTGATTGCTGATCGAGATGGAAGTTAAAAGATAAATGATTTACAGTATATCCCTACCAACACTGCGTTACAAGTGTCATACCTAGTCTGTCTCATCTTCATATTACAGAAAGATAGTGACGTATGAGATGAAATGAGAAGAGAAAGCATCACGACAAGTTAACCGTGAAGTCATATAACGAAATGAGATCAGGGTACAAAATCAGAGGAAGACAACGGAAAATATGAATAGACAATTTCAGGGACATCTTGAACAAACATGATCATAGCACAGCCGTGGCGACACATCTGGCCTTGGTGCACAAGTTCACGCTTCATTCATCCCCCTACGCTTAACGGCAAGAGTGGATAACAACCCACCTGAAGATAGACGATAGAAGATATTGCTGATAACTCTGGAGATGATTATATCTCTGTGTTTACACATGGATCTGCGCGTCCTGCTAAAAAGTCTGGCTGGAGCTTTTACAGATAGTTATCGGGGTAAAGTCGTTGCCGAGATCAACCAAACATACGGGACAACTACATCCAGTACGAGGATAGAAGTGGAGACTGCCACTGTTACCTTCAAATGGAACTCTGAGACCTCAATCAATCTTGTGTCAGACTCCTAGTCCATCATGTGCAGGAGACAAAATGGCCGATATTGATATTGCTAGAATTCATCCAACCTCCAGGGCATCACATGGATTTTCTACACCGGACACGCCGGTGTTCGCGGTATCGATAAAGCATATCTGCACCCCATGTACCAATAGACGGAGAGTTGACAATGGAAAAAGGGAATGTGATCCAACTTCTTTCTGAGCGCCTGCTGGATGTGGACATCATGAAACATCGAGGCTGATATGTGAAGGATTTAGTACTGCGTGGTAGTAGTAGAAATGGACGCCTGCAGGAAGAACCGAGAAGAATGTTTAACCAGTAGGCTACTAGAACCATCAGCATGCATATCCTTCATAATCTGCTATGGGAGACTTAGTACCAATAGGTCTGCATGGAGTGCAATGCAGTCGGTTTATAACGAATAAACATGTTTGCAATTAAGAATGAATCAATTTTGTGCTTCAAACAATCAAGAATGAATCAAGTTTGAGCTTCAAACAATCAGGAATGAATCAAGTATGTGCATCAAACAATCAAGAATTAATCAAGTTTGTGCTTCAAACAATCAAAAATGAATCAAGTTTTTGCTTAAAACAATTAAGAATGAATCAAGTTTGTGCTTAAAACAATCAAGAATGAATCAATTTTGTGCTTCAAACAATCAATAATGAATCAAGTTTGTGCTTAAAACAATTAAGAATGAATCAAGTTTGTGCTTAAAAAAATCAAGAATGAATCAAGTTTGTTCTTCAAACAATCAGGAATGAATCAAGTATGTGCATCAAACAATCAAGAATGAATCAATTTTGTGCTTCAAACAATCAAGAATGAATCAATTTTGTGCTTCAAACAATCAAGAATGAATCAATTTTGTGCTTCAAACAATCAAGAATGAATCAATTTTGTGCTTCAAACAATCAGGAATGAATCAAGTTTGTGCTTCAAACAATCAAGAATGAATCAATTTTGTGCTTCAAACAATCAAGAATGAATCAAGTTTGTGCTTCAAACAATCAGGAATTGCCTCATCAATAAGTTTTGGTACATCCAACTTTCATATAGTACACTATCCATATAAAAATTAATAAGAAGACAATTTCAAGAAAGTCATGACAAAGTGGCTAATAAATAAATTAGAAGACAATTTCAAGAAAGTCATGGCAAAGTGGCTAATAAATAAATTAGAAGACAATTTCAAGAAAGTCATGACAAAGTGGCTAATTAATAATAAGACAATTTCAAGAAAGTCATGACAAAGTGGCTAATTAATTAGAAGACAATTTCAAGAACGTCATGACAAAGTGGCTAATAAATAAATTAGAAGACAATTTCAAGAAAGTCATGACAAAGTGGATAATAAATAAATTAGAAGACAATTTCAAGAAAGTCATGACAAAGTGGATAATAAATAAATTAGAAGACAATTTCAAGAAAGTCATGACAAAGTGGCTAATTAATTAGAAGACAATTTCAAGAAAGTCATGACAAAGTGGCTAATAAATTAGAAGACAATTTCAAGAAAGTCATGACAAAGTGGCTAATAAAGAAATTAGAAGACAATTTCAAGAAAATAAGGACAATTTCAAGAAAATAAGGAGAAAGTGGCTAATAAATAAATTAGAACACAATTTTAAGAAAGTCATGACAAAGTGGCTAATAAGTATAACATTTCCCAGTTGGTGGCATTGTACCAAATAATCACATTTTGTATATGTGGCTTCCAAAAGTTCTTCTTCTTCTTTCGTTCACTTGAAACATGTCTATATCTGTAATTCTGTCTCCTTAATAAAACTCACTGTCTTTTGTAGTTCATACAGTGTCCCATAGAGCTTTGATTCCAGTGTTGTTTCCTCTGGCCAATATGTCTGCCTCAGCGTTTCATGCTCAGAACACTCTTGAAGTATATGTTTGGCACTCTGTGCTGCCTGTCCACATGTACACATGGCCGTGTTGCCAATCTTGAACTTTGTATACATGTGACTGCGGAGTCGGTTGTGTCCTGTTCTGAGACGTAGAATTATAACTTGTTCTGGTCTGTTCATAATATGATAGTCATCTTGTGTTGGTGTTTGTGGCTTTCTTATTGACTTGATCATCTGTTTTTTCTGATGGTAGGTGATTGGTATATCTGGTTGGTCTTCGGCAGCACCTTCCTTAGCCAGTTGGTCTGCTTTTTCATTTCCTGGTATTCCACAGTGAGAGGGTATCCACTGCATGGTTACCCTATACTGGCAAGACAATTCGCTAAGTAGTTTTTTTAAGTCTGTTAGTTTTCCAGACTGGAGAGCTTGAAGCACTGACCTTGCATCTGTCAGGAATACCACAGGCTGTAGGTCAGAGTTGGAGTTCAGCAGTTTTTTAGCTGCCACACTAATTGCCTGGATTTCTGCATCATAATTATTGCAGAATTTTCCTGTCGGTGTTCTGATTGTATCTCTAGGCTTGTGTGGATATTCTATATATACACCTGCACCTCCATTCCTCACAGCATTCTGTGCTGACCCATCTGTGTACACTCTGACCCATATATCTTGTGGATATTCCTCATCCAGGAAACTGAGGGTGACTGTCATTCGCTGCACACTGTTCTGTTCGTCCTCACTTAGTATTCCTTTCACATGGGTCTGAATGTATATTGGCATTCCATGGCTTTCACTCCACGGGGTTTGCTCTGGTACAGACCTTAAGGGGATGTCAACTTCAGGTAGGTCCGTAAGTTGTCTACGGAGTCGTTTAGCTTGATGGATAAAGCTGCTCCTTTTCAGTCGTCCCATTGCTAGATTTTGGAATCTTTCCTTCATTGGATGACTTGGCATACACTGAAACTTTTCTGCTTGAATTAGTACTTTTGTGTCTCTGCGTTCGCCAAGTGTTTGCATTCTTCCCATTTTCTGCATCTCTGCTATGGGTGTTGATTTCATTGCTCCCAACATTATTCTAAGTGCCTGGTTTTGCACTTTATCTAGATCTTGTAATGTGGTGTTTGATGCAGGACACCACGCAGCTGAACCGTATTCCAGGTGTGGTCTTATGCCTTGCTGGTAAACTTTACTGAGTATATTTCCACTGGCTCCCCATGTGGTTCCACTTAGTTTTCTCAGGATAGCTAGCTTCCTCCTGGCTTTTGTTGTTGCTTTGTTTATGTGCTGCTTCCATGTCAGCTTATTATCAAAAGTAACTCCGAGGTATGTGGGTTGTTTGTCTTCTTTCAAGAGCTCTCCATCTATCTTGATATGACCAGCTTTTTGTTTTGGTGAGAGGGTAAAGAGTGTAGTGCTGCACTTATCTGTGTTAATGCTGACGCACCATCTATTAGCCCATAAGGTTAGGGCATCGATAGCTCTTTGTATTTGTTTAGTGGCCACTGTTGCATGTTCTTCCGTGCACCAGATCACCAGGTCGTCAGCATACATTGCCACTTTGATCCCGTGTGGTAGTTCAGCAACTAGGTCATTGATGTAAACCAAGAAAAGTGTGGGTGACAGGACTCCTCCCTGGGGGACTCCATGACGCAGTAGAACTTTCTTGCTCTTGCGACCATCTAATTGTACCCTGGCTCTTCTATTATGCAGGTATGCTTTTACCCATTTGTACATTCTTGAGCTAACCCTGCAATTTCGCAATTTCTTTAGGAGCCCTTCTTTCCAGACCTTATCAAATGCTTTCCTGAGGTCTATCCATGCTGCTAGTACCAGTTTCTTTTCTTGGAAGGCATCCTCAATCTCTTGGGAGAGGTAGGTTGCCTGATCTTCAGTAGAGTAGCACTGTCTGAAACCTGCTTGCTGTGATACCAGAAGGTTTTCACTTTCAAGGTACCACTGCATCCTAAGATTGATAATGCGTTCCATTGTTTTACATAGACAGCTTGTGAGGCTGATGGGCCTGTAGTTGGAGACTGTGTTGCCATCTTTTCCTGATTTGAGGAGTGGTATCATTATTGCTTCTCTCCACGCCTGTGGTACATTTCCTGTGGACCAGCTTGTGTTAAAGATCTGCAGTAGCTTTGCTCTTGCTGCACTTCCCAGGTTTCTAATCATTTCATTGGACACTCCATCAGCTCCAGGGGACTTTTTCATTTTTAATTTGGATATTGCATGCTCCAGTTCTCTCATTGTGATTGGTGCCTTCATGACTTCAGGTATAGGTTCACCTCGTCCAATGTTTTGCTGGTTCTCTCGAACCTCCTGTTGTTTGTCTGGGCTGACTTTGACGTTATTGTCTTCTGCAAAGGAATCTGCAAAGTAATCAGCTGCATGTTTACCTGTTAAAATGTTTCTATCTTTATAAAGTGTGATCCTGGTATTTCTCCCTGTACCTTCATCATTTAGTTGTTTTACAAGTTTCCATAATTTTCTAGTATCTCTTTCTAGGTTCAGCGACTCTGTTTTTTCTTTCCAGCTGCTCCGTCTGGCTTGTAACTTGGCTCTTTGAAATTTAGCCTTTGTTTGCTGATATTTGTTGTGATGTTCTTGGCTAGGTCTGTTCTCAGCCTGCTGTCTAGATGTTTCCATCTCATTTTGCAGCTTTTCCAGTTCATCATTCCAGTAGGGTTTGTAGTTTTTGCGTGCCCCCCTGGGTATGGTTTTACTAGCAGCATGTAGTATACATCTATTAAATTCACTCACTGCTCTATTGATGTCTTTGTCCAAGTTCATGTCCTTAGCTAGAACACTGGTTAAATGCTGGTACATTTTCCAGTCTGCCCTTTTATAGTTCCACCTAGTGAGCGTGCTGCTGTCCGTGGTAAATTCATTGAGGATTTCCAGAAATACTGGTCTGTGGTCACTACCTCCAAGCTGCTTTCCAACGACACGTGTGATGTTCCATTCCAAGCCTGGTGAGTGGAATGCTAGGTCTGGTGTAGAGGTGGTGTGCCATGCTCTCGAGTAGAAGGTTGGCGAGTCTGCTGGCTGGTTAATAAGGATGAGATTATTTTCATCCTGCCAGCTCTCAAGTTCCTCACCTCTCTTGTCAATATGATCGTAGCCCCAGCTCTGAGAGTGGCTGTTGAAGTCACCACACACCATAAGTCTCTCTTTGTCTGGAATTGTGTCTAGTGCCAATGGTTTATCATTTGGGCAGTAGTAGTTCAGGAGATGGAATTCTGCACTGTCTGTTTTTAGGTGGAGCATCTGGTATTCTGCCCCTTCCATATATACTTCAAGCTGACATGCGCTGATATTGTTTTTAACAAGTGTCAGAATTCCACCCTTTCGCCTGTCCTTTCGGTCAGATCGGTAGCACTGGTAGCCTCTGATTTTGAAGGCTATGTCGCTGCTGAGGTGTGTTTCTTGGATACAGCATATGTTAACTTGTTCTTCACTGAGGACATTTTCAAGTTCCAATTTTTTGCTGTATCCATCTCTTTTACTGTTGACACCCTCAGCATTCCAGTGCATTATTTTTATTGGTCATTTGTTTGTGTGGCCAGTAGCTCTATTCCCTTGCCTCCTGGCTCCTCGGGGCAATTGAGAAGGACTTCCAGTAACTGAGGTTGGGCCCTTTCGAGGTATAGGGCCCGGCACCGTCCCTGCCTGAACGTCCGCCACAGGGCAGGCACCATAACTTTTTATAGATGTAGACATGTTTCCATTGTGTTTTGTGCGTGGCATCCTGATTATCTGTGCGCCTTTTGGCTGGATGCCTCCGTCTTCAGCACTCTGCTTACTAGGGCAGGACTATGGTCCTGCTCGAGTGGGACTGCCCGACCAGTCTTAGTTTCCAGCCCCTGATGGCTGAACTAAGCCCCATCACCTCTGCACGGTGCTGGTCTCGATGGAGCCAAAAGTTCTGATATTTCCTCCATCAAAAAGTGACAATGAAACATCAATGTGGAGCAGGTAGTAAATATCTACTAGAGAACATGTATGATATATAGGCCCTAGCGTTACTTCCTCGAATTACATCATCACCATTTTCATTATGAACTCGAACATCTTTATCATCACAATATCATCGTCCTCATCACTATCAACCATCATCAACATCTTCCTCATCTTTATTGCCCGTTATCTTACTTATGAGCCTTGTGGTTAGTGCGTTAGTTATCTAACCTGGTAATCCAAGGCTCAATTCCTACCTCAATTGGAAACAATTTTAAATCACAAACAATTGCTAGACAGACCCAGTCTATGAGAAATAGGCTCCAGGTCTGAACAAAAGACGACGGCATACGTTTATTTGACATATTTTCATTCTCCGGTCTGCATCCTGTTGAACATCTAGTAGGACCATTGTCCTGCTAAAGGAGCGATCTAGTAGGACCATTGTCCTGCTAAAGGAGCGATCTAGTAGGACCATTGTCCTGCTAAAGGAGCGATCTAGTAGGACCATTGTCCTGCTAAAGGAGCGATCTAGTAGGACCATTGTCCTGCTAAAAGAGCGATCTAGTAGGACCACTGTCTTGATAAAAGAGCGAAGTAAAGGCCAGAGCTGCTCAATGTCCCACAGATTATTCACGCAAATGCTCAGAGTGTGGTTAGACAATTCCAGGTACGTATATGATTCATTAGTCACAGTCCGGTAGACCACAGACATCATCATCATCATCTGCATCATTATCCCAGTTGAGCTGAATGGTCATCGTCGATTACGACGGACGAACAACGCAAGCGAGATCTGGCGGGAGTTTGAGAATGGACACCGACGAAGAAGACGTGATGATGACCACATCAGTATTTGATATGTGGACAATAACACGTCTAACACGGCATCCCACAACACAACATGCCACAACACAACATGTAACAGCACAACATGTAACAACACAACATGTAACAACACAACATGTAACAGCACAACATATGGTTCATGAGGATAAGTATATCATTCTCTGAACGAGTAATATCGCTGAGATAGAGTGAGGAATGAGGACATTAAACAAGGAGCCGGCACTAAGCCAATCAGACAGCACACCACAGCAAGTTATGCTACACAGATACAGTGAAGGCAGACCTAGAGGCCGAACACACAAACGATGGGCCACCCACAAAAAAAGAGGCGAAGAATTCCACAATATAGTCAGCACGCACGAGGGCCAACACCAGAAAACGCTTCTACCCCTGACGATGAAGGACAACAAAGTGTTTAGCGAATGGATAGATAGATAGATAGGCAGGCAGGCAGACATGCAGGCAGACAGACAGACAGACAGACAGACAGACAGACAGACAGACAGACAGACAGACAGACAGATAGATAGATAGATAGATAGAATACGTACATGTTCTTATTCAACATCGTATTGATCATTTTGCAATGTATCCATGATCGTGTGTCATCGCAGGCCATTCTGTACGATTTTAAGTTCAGTAAAAGCTGCCCGAGGAGAGCGGTAGACTAGTTGTTAGTGAGCTTGCTTGCTATCACCGGGTTACAGCGTGCCAAGTTCGAAACCACGTCCGGACAAAAAAAATTCCGGGTTGTGATTTCTCATTTGACACGACCACTCCTCCAGTCGACTCAGCTGTAAATGAGTACCTGGTGCATGAGTTAGGTAAGGTAAAGACAGCAAGGAAGGGAGCTGGCCACTCCACCTAATAATTGCTGTGGCTTAGTACATGAAGAGTTATCTTCATCCCCGACGGCAGGTTGCTGTCATGGGACATACCTTTACTTTGAAAAGCTGCCTAGGTTCGATCAGGTTTATCTAGACCATCTATACACACACTGCACAATTGTATCTTTGACAGTCATCAAGTCTTGTCCAAAATGTGAGCGAATAGATAATATTCAAGGTTGAGGTTGAATTCTCGACCAGTTCTTGAAGTGTGTCCCTGATTTCATAACATAGTTTTCAGATGATGTTTAGTGATAACACACATTCATAATACTTATCACGTGATAAATATCATGTGACCCACTATTTATACAGTTGATAGCGGCGTCAGTCTAATAATCTGTTGTTTCTTCTGTTATATAATAATCTTAGATTGTGTTAATGAATGTATGTTTATTGACAAGCCTACACATTTAATTACTATATTCTAATGTTCATATGTGGTTTCATGATTTCTTTATTGTTTTGTTTTTTCATGTGGAGTAAAGTATTCATTTGTAGGAATAGTCATACATTAATTAATTGTAATCTTAGCATTAATCTTATCATGCAAGGTTTTACGAGAGTATTTGCATGCCTTCCGTCAATTATACAGTCCTGTTGTTTCATTGGGATTATCCTACTAAACTGACGCAATTGTATTTTAACCGCGACCATCGACTTTATAAGTCATTTTGGCTAAATTATAAATTATCTTTATAAAGTAACACATTTACTTTTCCCGGGATTTTCATTGGCTGTCGAAACAAAGTATATACACAGTGACCAATTACAATCCAGCGGAAAGTAAATGCGTTGCTTTAGAAGGATGTTTTATAATTTAGCCAATATGACTTATAATGTCGACGAACCACATTGAGGAGCGCGATAGTCAAGTAGAAAGTAAACGTGCTTGCTTGGTTATTATTATGAACTGACAACACTGCAATCTGGACAACCCCATAGGTGGTCAAGCCCTTCTAGTACACGAGGAAGGGGTCGCATGCCGCTGGGTCTTGTCTCTCTTGTTAAAGATTCTCTTCATTCTACCGGCGCCGAATCTATGAATGTTGACGTCATTGGCTAGCTTCGTGTTCTTCATGTAGATAAACTAACCATATTTCTGACGTCCTTGAGTATTGATTTCTGACGACCTTGAGTATTGATTTCTGACGTCCTTGAGTATTGATTTCTGACGTCCTTGAGTATTGATTTCTGATGTCCTTGAGTATTGATTTCTGACGTCCTTGAGTATTGATTTCTGATGTCCTTGAGTATTGATTTCTGATATCCTTGAGTATTGAATTCTGATATCCTTGAGTATTGATTTCTGCACTCTCCCCTTGTCTAGTGTTTCGCTGAATTCTTCCATGCTTGAATCCAGCTCTACTAATTCTTCTATTGGACGTATGCTCTTCAGATCATTCATGTAATTGGTTCTTGACTAGAATCCAGCATCACTGAACACGGGACATTGCCATAAAGGCTCTGCTGGTCCTTCCGTCTCAGCATTGTTCATTCTCAGCATCCTCTTCATCATTTTGAATCGTATCCATGAACTGTCACTCTGTGAGCTTCTAAGTTCAGCAAATAACTGTCCAGTTTCTTCCAGCATTATCTTCAAAAGGTCTTCTACGTCCTGTTAGTTCTATCACCACTACACTTTCACGTCCTGTTAGTTCTATCACCACTACACTTTCACGTCCTGTTAGTTCTATCACCACTACACTTTCACGTCCTGTTAGTTCTATTACCGCTACACTTTCACGTCCTGTTAGTTCTATCACCACTACACTTTCACGTCCTGTTAGTTCTATCACCACTACACTTTCACGTCCTGTTAGTTCTATTACCGCTACACTTTCACGTCATGTTACTATTATTACATCTACACGTAATGCCAAATTCTCAGTCTGACTCTAGGCATGCTGTCGATTATAAAAATAACTCTTCAGGTACTAATCCGCAGCAACTGTTAGCCTGGGTTACCAGGTCACATCCTCGATGTGTTTACCTTCCATAACTCAAGCGCCAGTTACTCCTTTACAGCTGATTCGACAGGATGAGCGGTCATGACAAGAAGAAAATCACGACCCGGATTTCTTTCCATGTCCGACCTGGTTTCGAACTTTACGCCTGTAATCCGACGATAGCAATCAGGCTTACTTTTTACTAGACTATCGCGCTTCTCAAAATATGTCAATAAAGTTGGCTGTAATCAGGAGACCAACAAACAGGAATGTTAGTACGCTGCCCTTATCCATTCTTAACTCTCTGTCTTTTGGTGCTTTAGAACTAAGTTCCTCACACTGAATTAAATGCAACCCTAGGGTTCAGTTCCGCGAAAGGACACTAGGGGGTACTCTATAAATGGTCATCAACAGGCTAATAATACTTATATAAGTAATTGTTGGGTACAATACCGGGAGGTGAGATCTCGAATTTCCTGGAATGAAATAAGGGCAGAGAAGCAGTGCTAGCATACTTTTTACATGTATTATTTCCCTTTGTGCGGGACCAGGTGAAATATAGTTCTTGGAGGAGAGATAGAGAGTGAGAGATAATTGTATAGATTTTGGTAGACTTAACTACCCCTGATTCTTCTTTCTGCTTCTCCTCTCTTCATATATGCTTTATAAACTAATGAATCACACGGCATTCTTTCCAGATGACCAAACCATTGTATATGTTGGTTTTGTATGTAATGTAGAATTGATATGACACCAACTCTTTCTCTTAAGACATCGTTTTTAATTTTGTGTTTTCTGGTCACTGCTGGCTTTTCTCAGACATCTCATCTCTGTTATAACTAGTTATTTCTTATGTTTAAATGGTACCATCTGGTACCCATTTTAATGATTGTAGTGGCAGTCTGTTTTCATTAATTCTAAGTACATGTCCGATAAAAGTCCATCGTTTTCATCGTGTTGTTGTAGAAACATATTGCTGTTTGGTGTCTTCTCTTACTTGCATGTTTGGCTTGAATTCTTCCCAACCAATATCAATTTCTTCAATTGTTTCTTCAGCGCCTTTGTTCTTTTCCAACTTTCGCAACCATTTAGAACATTTTTTTAAAACATTGCTTTTACACTAAATACAAAATTATATTATTTTTCACAAGGTTTAAAGTCATCACCAGAATTAATAATCTAGGAAGGAAAAGTGTTGAACTACAACTCTAGACCGAAGTCTGCAGAGTACATTACCCCGACATGAAGATGATAAGCTGGTTCTATGCCATATGTTTCACGGCAGTAGCTACAGCATCGTCGTCGAGCAGTACAGTTACTCAACCTAATATTGTCTTTGTGCTAGCGGACGACTATGGATTCAACGATATCGGATATCATGGGTCAGAGATTGATACTCCTACACTGGATGCTGTAAGTGGAATCAGTGGTACAGTTTAACAGTATTCTGCTACTTCTACATTTGTTCTCAGATTCCTGCATATTAGCAGGATGTAGCCCGGAATAGCCTGTGTCATGGTTTAAAGCTTAGCTGTAATATATGCGCACTCAGCCCGATACACACGTTCTGGGTCACTGACACTCTATGGATTGGTTAGGGCTGTTTAGCAAACTTCACCCCTAAAACTATTAAATCGCCTCTTACACGTGCATTACAGGCTTCTATGTGGGTCATTTCTATTCTCTTTCGTGTTCAAAAAACACAATATCGAAGACCACTATTAATACTAGAAACTGAAAACAACTATTAGTAGTAGAAGCTGAATACCACTATTAGTAGTAGAAGCTGAATACCACTATTAGTAGTAGAATTTGAATACCACTATTAGTAGTAGAAGCTGAATACCACTATTAGTAGTAGAATTTGAATACCACTATTAGTAGTAGAAGCTGAATACCACTATTAGTAGTAGAAGCTGAATACCACTATTAGTAGTAGAATTTGAATACCACTATTAGTAGTAGAAGTTGAATACCACTATTAGTACTAGAAGCTGAATACCACTATTAGTAGTAGAAGCTGAAGACTAGTAGACACCGAGGATCACTAGTACTAGTATAAGATGAAAACCACTATTAATACCAGTAGTTACAGACCACTGTTAGTACAAGAAGCTGAAGACCACTATTAGTACAAGAAGCTTAAGACCACTATTAGTAGTAGTGGTTGAAGACCACTATTAGTAGTAGAGACAATATACCACCATTAGTAGTCGAAGCTGTAGACTACTATTAGTAGTAGCGGCTTGTGAGAGGTCAAATTAGTTGCACAATCTATGACATGGCTGCCTGATACAGTCAATTCTCCGAACATTGTGGCGCAGATAACTGTCATGTCAACAAAGGGCATTTAGTGTAACTGTGCAGGAAGTATGTCGGAAACGGATGTTCTGGGCCGGAAGGAGCAAAATATCGTAGCTCCATTGTGAAACCATCAGTACTACTTCACGCCCATTCCCCCGGTTGGAAATCACACGAACGTTCGTGTTGTTTATAAGAGTTCGAATGCAGACGAAGAAAATGTATAGGGAGTTCAAGGTAGGTGTGTTAATGGGAGAAAGCTAATTAGAGCAACAAAGATAAAAGGAAATATGTATCGATTACATACGATAAGGATAAAAAATAGTGTATAAACATTGATAAAATTATCTTGCATAAAGCAGATATCAAGTTACGAACGGAGAATAAAAAAGGCTATCCTTGAACTCAGTACAAAAGTAAAAGCGTTAGAGAGCCATAAAATGGGGTCGCAAAAGATTTTATGTGGGGTCGCGACTAAATCAATCAATCAATCAATCAATCAAGTGGAATGCTGAGTGGCGTAGTCGATCATGTTTTTCCACAACTCTCTGTCCTTTGTAAAGTTCAGTTCTTGATATCTTTTTGTGCCACAGTGATAATAAACCATCCACAAATTGTTCTCTTTGTCTTCGTCTCTTCTAACCTTGATCTTATCGGTGATTACTAAATGCTCAAGTTTGAATTAAAGGTAGGTCCCATGGCATCTGCCGTCGGGGATGAAGATAACTCTTCATGTACTAAGCCGCAGCAACTATTAGGTGGGGTGGCCAGTTCCCTTCCTTGCTGTTTTTTTACCTTCCCTAACTCATGCGTCCGGTACTCAGTTACAGCTGAGTCGACTGGAGGAGTGGTCGTGTCAAGTGAGAAATCACAACCCGGATTTTTTTTATAATGTCCGGACGTGGTTTCGAACCTGGCACGCTGTAACCAGATGATAGCAAGCAAGCTCACTATCCACTAGGCTACCGAGCTCCTCAAAATTATTGAATTATCTCTTCCTATTCCCTACAAATCTTGATTGCCTGCTTCTAATGCTCTTATTAGTAGTATTTGCTAGTAGTTTTCTTATTTGCTATAATTTGTCTTTTTACTCCAGCATCTCCGAGAACTTCTACATTAGTTTTCTTGTCTGGCCATGGAATTTTCATCATTCTTTAAAAAAAAAACATCTCAGTTGCCTCTAGATCACCTTCTCTTTTTCTAACCATCCATGCTTCAAATCCATAAAGAAGTATTGGCTAAAAATAACATCCTAACACTTCAACTCGTGTAGCTATTGATACTACACCACCACAGAGCCATTAAATGGGTTCTGTGATATGGTCGCAAAAGTTTTCTGTGGGGTCTCGGGCTAAAAAAAAAAAAACTACAAAAAAAATTATGAATTATTAAAGACAATTTTAAAGCAAAAATTTTATTAAATTCTCCCTCCCCTTGCTTAAACACATCTCCGCAAGTATGGATCTCATCGTTTCTTAATTCGAAAACTAAAACAGTAAACAAATTAAAAGTATAGAATGACATGACATTCGTAAACTATTTTCCTTCCTCATTAATTTCCTTTAACAGACTGAACTATCTTTCTTTAGATTTTAATATACAATTTGTCAAAAAGTTAAAACCTCAAATAACATTTTGTACTTTTAGTTGAAATGTAACGTATTATATATTAAAAATAAGTAGCACGATTGTACAACATGAAGAAATTGTTAGCAGGACATAGTAATGTATGGTTGCGTTGAGGTCTCATCTGTGGGTCTCACCAATGGCTCACTAGACAAACCAACCATGCAAAAGAAAACCTTAGTAGATGATATGCCTTTATATTGAGGTTATCTTCTTATAGAAGCTTCATGGCACGTCATCTATACAATCCCGTAGTTGTAACCTCCGATAACAGTTACAATGTTGTTCCGACGTTGTGCTTGAACTAGTTACGGGCACGACGTGGGCGGGCGGAACAACAAAGAAACCTGTCGCAAGGGTCACAGTTGTGCCCTGATGTCGACGTCTATTTAGGCGTTATTGAAATCGAAACACCATCGATTCGAATGGCTGCTGGAACAGAAGGCGGAGCACTTATGGGAATGCCCCACGTGCTGTGAGGCCAGTTTCTAATCAAGAATCAAGAATGTATGGTTGTTAAAATGTGAAACACAGAGTAATTGAAGAAATCAAAATAAATGAAAATCTGCATTCCAAATTTGAATTCCAAGGCAAATGCTGATATTCTATATAACTTCTGGAGTATTCCAAAGATGTGTATTTTTGAATAAAAGAATATCCATAATTGTCTCTGGTAAATGCGTTTCATCCATAGAAAATTTCTTGGCACAATATTCCTGTAGTTTGCCGTTGCTTTCAGGAGGAACATCCGATTTAAACTGACACCGAGGAAAACACATACATTCTCACTCGCCATTTTGACCGGAAGTCCAGCAGAGGCAAAGGCCGACCAAGACGCCGTTGGACAAAAGACATTCAAGAATGCCTGCGCATGTCATTGGAAGATGCAGGGCAACTTGCTCAAGACCGCGGAGAATTCAAGAGATCCATAGGAAAGATTACGATCTGGACAGAATATGTCACTTGATGAGGATGAAATGAGTTTCACGTGCAGAATTTTGATATTACGCGCATTAGCAGAATTTCCAAAAGTACACACATTTAGTTAAATTGTCTTTTTTATTTACATTTTGCAGGCATTGCCTTATAACCCAAATTACAAAACAATTATGTCTTCACACAGTTCCCTGTACATTGTACAAAAATTAAACCTTTTTCGAAACAATATATTTGATCTAGAACGATGAAATGTTTATGAAATAATATATTTTATCTACAATCATTAAATGTCGATGAAATAATATACTTTTTCTATTATAATCTTTGAAACAGTTCATATGTATGTGCGAACTGTCGTCGTATACATACAGATGTACACTTTCTGCCCAGTTTTACTGTTCCTGCACTTGTTGTCTTTCTTTGAATATACGGGAACGTGTTTAGCTCTAGGTATTCTAGCGATGCTGCAGGTTCTTACGAATATAATTAATCAAATGGTCAGAGGGTGTCCGACAAAGTGGATGGTGCCGCAGTAACCTAATGAACAAATAGTCAAGCAAAATGAATTAAACAGGTTACTAAAACACTTACCTTGCCTATTAATAAAAATATATAAAAAAGTATATATAAAAAAACATACAATAAAACTAAACAGGACAATTCTCCACGTATCGGCTCAAATTGAATCTTTTTCAAGAGACAAACAACAGAAAGCAAAACAATAAAAACAAAATAGATGACTAGATTTCATCAAGCCCCGTCTCCCCGTCTCCATGTTCATTTTTTGATGGAGACGGGGCTTGATGAAATCTAGTCATCTATTTTGTTTTTATTGTTTTGTTTTCTGTTGTTTGTCTCTTGAAAAAAGATTCAATTTGAGCCGATACGTGGAGAATTGTCCTGTTTAGTTTTATTGTATGTTTTTTTATATATACTTTTTTATATATTTTTATTAATAGGAAAGGTTCTTACAAATTCTCTGATGTCATTGCTTCGCATTTGATCCATTTTTACTTTATTGTACTGCTTTGGAAACTGTCCACGTTTTACTATAATAGAACAATGTTGGTATACAAATTGTATTTATTAATGTTCGTTTCATTGTTATACCCCGATATTCGGGTGTTTAAGTAGTTGTGTCAGGTTATACCCCGATATTCGGGTGTCTAAGTAGTTGTGTCAGGTTATACCCCGATATTCGGGTGTCTAAGTAGTTGTGTCAGGTTATACCCCGATATTCGGGTGTTTAAGTAGTTGTGTCAGGTTATACCCCGATATTCGGGTGTTTAAGTAGTTGTGTCAGGTTATACCCCGATATTCGGGTGTCTAAGTAATTGTGTCAGGTTATACCCCGATATTCGGGTGTCTAAGTAGTTGTGTCAGGTTATACCCCGATATTCGGGTGTTTAAGTAGTTGTGTCAGGTTATACCCCGATATTCGGGTGTCTAAGTAGTTGTGTCAGTTGATACATTTTGCATTGGGCTAGTTGCGCATAATATAATTATGATTATAATCGATTACGTATACTCGGCGCTTCCTAATCATACTTGTACCTAATTTGTCTCTGAATCGTACTTGTTTCAATTTATGTAATCTTACAAGAAGACTTAATGGTCCTTGTAGTATTGAGGCCTGATGGCACGTACTAGTGTTTAATTTTTGTGGTCTATGAGAGGTTTGTCTTCTTGTGCAGTGTATGTCTTGTTACTGTCTGTGCGTCGATCGATCCATCCATATTCATAGTAGCTTGAGAAAACACACTTTGAAAGTCTTGAATATAATCGAATATTTTGTTAGGGAAAAGTAATAATCGAATTAGGAATATGTGCTGGACACAATGTGGGAAGCGGGTATGTGCCAGCAGATCAGAACCAGTTCAAATTCCATCTGCTACCTTCTGATGCAAACTAGCAACACAGTACACACACCCTTCCTTGATTCACTTGTTACTCACTAAATATACACGTTTGTTTGTTTTTGTTTTTTGTATGCAGCTGGCAGCCAGTGGTGTTAGACTTGAAAACTATTATGTCCAACCAATCTGTACACCGACCAGAAGTCAGTTGATGTCAGGGAGATACCAGGTAGATTGATTTTATGTGACTTTTAAAAACTTATTTAAAACGTAATGATTTGGAAATATATCAATACCATAAAATAATTTAACTATGCGAAATACTTAACACAACAAGCCAATATCAACAGGTGATGTTTCTTATTGATGCAATGTCTGTCCTACAAACCCTTGACAGTGAAAACAACCAGACCTGAAAGAAGCCATTCGAAAAGTGCGCATCTAAAGAATGGTAGAACTACAGTGGATACCAATTCACTGTGAACCTTTTTCAAGTTATGCCCACAGAAATTAGAACATTTGCAAAATGTATGCCTATAGACTTTTGGGTATTAATAAAATAAGAAATTACTCTCTGCCCTAGATATTTTTCTGTATTCTTCCCCATCTGTTGTTTTTATAATTAATTCCTGTTCCAGTACTATGTTCCAAGCAATGAGGAGGCAGGTAGGTTTAGCAAACGATTGAACATCACAGGAACAAAACTACCACGAAATTGCCCACCAGCAAAAGAGGACCCACATAATAAAAAAAAATAAAAACGTTCATTACTGCATGTTTTCCTGTTAAGGAGTCCTGTTAAGGATGTGGGAATACAGGCCGCTTTGCTAAAGCTGTCGCCGCGACGTGTACAGGAAGAATTTTTTATTGCACCTCCGAAAGATAAAAATCCATATCTCAAGCGCGGATTCAACCCGAGACCTCAGGAATCTGAGGGCGGCGTTCTAGCCGTACGACCACACACTCCACTACGGCTACGCGCTCCACATCAAAGCTATTATCAAAGTCGACCATCCAAAAGACAACTATCATTATCTGAACAGAGCTGAGAAAGTAATCATCTTCCGTATCAGGACAGGACACAACAGAATAAATAGCCACTTAAATAGACTAACACTGGTTCCATCACCTATATGTTCATGTGGGCTGGAAGCACAGGCCACTGAATATATCTTGCAAAACAGCATTACACAAAACCATTTAAGAGAGGAGCACTGTTCCAAAGATAAAGATATCCACAGAAAGCTGTATGGGAGCACTGTCCCAAAGATAAAGATATCCACAGAAAGCTGTTTCGGAACACTGTCCCAAAGATAAAGATATCCACAGAAAACTGTATGGGAGCACTGTCCCAAAGATAAAGATATCCACAGAAAGCTGTATGGGAGCACTGTCCCAAAGATAAAGATATCCACAGAAAGCTGTATGGGAGCACTGTCCCAAAGATAAAGATATCCACAGAAAACTGTATGGGAGCACTGTCCCAAAGATAAAGATATCCACAGAAAGCTGTATGGGAGCACTGTCCCAAAGATAAAGATATCCACAGAAAGCTGTATGGGAGCACTGTCCCAAAGATAAAGATATCCACAGAAAGCTGTTTCGGAACACTGTCCCAAAGATAAAGATATCCACAGAAAACTGTATGGGAGCACTGTCCCAAAGATAAAGATATCCACAGAAAGCTGTATGGGAGCACTGTCCCAAAGATAAAGATATCCACAGAAAGCTGTATGGGAGCACTGTCCCAAAGATAAAGATATCCACAGAAAGCTGTTTCGGAACACTGTCCCAAAGATAAAGATATCCACAGAAAACTGTATGGGAGCACTGATTAGCTGTCAAATACAACAACATTTATTACGAAAACAGGACTTGCTGTGTAGACATGTTAAACGGCAAACGAGAAAAAGAAGACTATGAGACGGATGTAAACATATTAATTTTCCCCGAGAATTTAACGTAAATACGATACACGACTGAACTCGTGTAAGACAGCTAAAAATGATAACCCTATGTACTTCCATCATAAGAAAAACCTATAGGACATGGAAGAAAAGACACTGTTTGAAGCAACTCTTCAAAGATGGTAATGATAACCCTTCTGTAACTGCTCTAAGTTCTATCGGCATATGTTTATTAAATTCTCTAATGTCTATGGGCATAACTTCTGTAACTGCCCTAAGCTCTATGGGCATAACTACAAGGACCTACTATAAAGGGTTTTAGCGAAACCAGCCAAACTAGCTGTTTGATATTACAGCCAGTTAAGTGGATGTTTGATATTACAGCCAGTTAAGTGGATGTTTGATATTACAGCCAGTTATGTGGATGTTTGATATTAGAACATCATATTACTGGAACAGGAATTTAAATACATTACAAAAAAATTATACAAAAATAAATAGTTAAATTCCTGCAAGATCAGTCGCTATTATAGACTCAGTTTGCTCATGAAACTTGAGGCAGTTACAAAAGTTATGCACATAGAGCTTAGGGCAGTTACAGAAGTTTTGCCCAGAGAATTTAATAAACCTATGCCCATAGAACTTAGAGCAGTTACAGAAGTTATGCACATAGTATTAGGGCAGTTATAAAAGTTATACCTATATAACTGAGAGCAATTACGCAAGTTATGCCCATATAACATAGGGCAGTTACCAAAGTTATGCCCACAGAAATTATAACATTTGCAAATTGTATGCCTATAGACTTTTGGGTATTAATAAAATAAGAAATTACTCTCTGCCCTAGATTGTTTTCTGTATTCTTCCCCATCTTTTGCTTTTATAATTAATTCCTGTTCCAGTACTATGATGTTCTAATATCAATTCCTGTTCCAGTACTATGATGTTCTAATATCAATTCCTGTTCCAGTACTATGATGTTCTAATATCAATTCCTGTTCCAGTACTATGATGTTCTAATATCAATTCCTGTTCCAGTACTATGATGTTCTAATATCAATTCCTGTTCCAGTACTATGATGTTCTAATATCAATTCCTGTTCCAGTACTATGATGTTCTAATGGTCTCAGCTATGTTGTAATGTTCTCATGATTGTTCTAATATTCTCATCCATGTCCTTGTGTTCTTATTAATGTTCTAGTATTGCCATCCATGTTATAATCTCACCCGTCTTGTGTATTTTACGCTTTCTCAGCCAACTATACGAGTTTCTTTTTATTTCAAAGGAAATAATCTCGACAAAGCAGAGCAGGTTATTATCTTCCGCCTCAGAACAGGACACAACAGATTAAACAGCCACTTAAATAGACTAAGTTTTGTCCCATCAGCACTGCTTCTTTGTGAGCAGGCAGCACAGACAGCTGAACATATCCTGCAAGACTGCAATATACTAAACCAGTTAAGGGAAGAACACTGGCGCACAGAGATGGATATCCACAGAAAGATGTATGGGAGCACTGAGCAGCTTTTAAATGCAGCAGCATTTATTAAGAAAACAGGACTTGCTGTGTAGACATGTCAAACTCCGAACGAGAAGAAGAAGAAGAAGATTTCAAAGGAAACACAAATTCCTACCATATGTGCTCTGGAAATAAGCTCGTGAAGATTGTACATGGCCAAAAATAGAATTTTTAGAAGACGTGTGAAACAGTGACACTGTCCTCAGTGCGTTAGGATTAATGATAAATAATTTATCACCTTTCCCACCAAATAACTTCTTGCATTCAACAATTCACTGATATCTGTGAGTTTGCTCTATCCGTGTATTTATGTGTTTTCCGTTGTTTAACCTTAGATCCATACGGGACTTCAACATGGCATTATTGATGCGGACCAGCCAAACGCTTTACCAAATGACAGTCCGACTTTGGCTGACAAACTGAAGGAATCTGGCTACTCCACTCATATGGTAGGAAAGTGGCATATTGGTTTCTACAAGAATGAGTATATGCCCTGGAATCGTGGCTTCGATACTTACTTTGGTAAGTGGAAATATTACTTTAAATCAACGTTGGCTCAGCATGTTCTCTGCCGTTGCCATTTCGGGATGATTTCTTTCTTCATGGCTAATTCCGCTAAGACCTAATAAAAATATTGTCATCAGATTTCCCCAGCCTCTTTGTTAATTGTTGTTATCAGATTTCCCCATGTTCTCTATCACATGTATTAAATGATGTCATCAGATTTCCCTAGGCTCTTTGTTACATGCATTTTTTGAATATCAGATTTTTCCAGGATCTTTGTTACATCCAGTATTGAATATCATATTTCCAGAGGCTCTTTGTTAAGTGTTGTCATAAGATTTCCCCTGGCTCTTTTTTAAATGTTGTCATCAGATTTCTCCAGGATCTTTGCTAAATGTATCAGATTTTCCGTGACTCTTTGTCAAATGTTGTTATTGGATTTTCCGTGACTCTTTGTCAAATGTTGTTATCGGATTTCCCGTGACTCTTTGTCAACCGTTATCATCGGATTTCTCCAGGTGTTTTGTTACATGCATTACTGAATATCGTACAAATAAGACAGACTAGTTCGCACCTCATAATTTCTAATTTTTTCTCTCCAAAAACTCACACAAAGACTCCACCAACTCACAGAGGACTCCACCAACTCACAGAGGACTCCACATACTCACAGAGGACTCCACCTACTCACATAGGTCTCCAACTCACAGAGAACTCCAGCTCACAGAGAACTCCAGCTCACAGAGAACTCCAGCTCACAGAGAACTCCAACTCATGGATGACTTAATTTCCAGAGATGTACAACTATTCGAGAAGAAGTTTCCTACTCACAGGATGTACATTTGATATAGAATAGTGTATTGTGTACTTACTGTCATTTGATATCTAGATATTTGATATCACCCTGTTATCATGATCCCAAAAGGAGTTCAAAGAATCGCAACTCTCTCACATACCGTATGTGTCGAAGGAGGCGACTAAGGAAGTAGGAGAAGTAGTGGAGTATATAACTAACTAGCAATTTATATCACATTGTACTGCCGAAGATGAATGTGTCGGGTCATTGGCACAAATAAAACGTCGACACAATGCATTTCCATTTTCTGGACTACATCCTCCTGGAAATGTAAAACCATTGTCCTGCTTGAAGAAATACAGTATCCAGCGGAAGTGAATAATAATAATAATAATAATAATAATAATAATAATAATAATAATACCATGCTGTATGGTTATGAGAGTTGAACACTCGCTGCAGACACGGAGAGACATAACAGATATTTGAATACAAAGTGTTGTAGATAAAGTGTTGTAGATATTTTGTGTGCATTTTTCATAGATAACATCAGACACATTGTTCCGTTAGAAAAGTAGAGCATCTCGCATATTCACAAGAATCACTACTTTGACAAGAATAACTACTTTGACAATAATTACTTCGACAAAAATAATTACTTTGACAAGAATCCCTACTTTGAATAATAAAATGACGAAAACGTGGTTTTGACATGTATGCCGACACAATATCTTGTCAAAAACGATCTTGAATAGAGCAGTCGAGGCTGGAAGAACGCGAATTGGGGGGTGGGGGTGGGGGGGGGGGTTGGATACCGTGGACAAACAATATGAAAGATTGAAGCGATCACAATTTATTCACACTGATAAGCATCATTGAAGATAGAAATCACTGGAGGACTCCGTGTTGATGCATCCAATAGGTTACTCCTACGACCTTCAAAAGTTATGAATTTTTAGATAGATGGATGGGGTAAGTTCTCCCATCCCACATACCAGAATGACCCAATAGTCATGCCGAAGTAAGATATTTTGGGTCAAAATCTCAGATACCGCTGTGATGCTGTAAAACAGTAACATGAAATATTCGTAAACCACACAATTCATTCAAGCTATTGGGTACTGAAACTTGGTGATAGCCAGACTAACTAAACACAATTTTAAAATAAATACGTATTGATTTTTTTTTACGTGTAGGTTACCTAGCAGCTGCTGAAAATTACTATGAGCATACACACCCATGGAAAAGCAAACCTTACCTGGACTTGAGGGACAAGGAAGGACCTGTCAGAACTGAGACTGGTCATTACTCGGCTCATATGTTTACGGAGAAAGCTATTGATGTTGTTAAGTCTCATGATAAAACAAAGGTTAGGGTTACTTATACTATGGCTTTACAACTCTAAGCAAGGTTTCAAGGTGTAGAAACGTTGACTTGTTGGTGAGACTGAAAGTATTCACTATATATACAGTGACCTCTGAACTCACAAATTAGAAAACAAATGCATACACACAATTGTGTTTGAACACATCAATAGGGTAAAAATGATGGGCACGTTTTCGTGTACCAGATTATTTTGATGACCTTTTTTTGTAAATAATCGCTACGGTGGTGGGGAATTGGGAGGGCGGGGGGTGTGATTAGTGGTTGGCTTATGACCGGCGTTGTGACCAAGTTTCTAAGAGTCTTTTAGTTTCTAAGTTTCTACCAAGTACTAAGAGTCGATTCGAATTGCTGGGGGAGGGGGGATGAATATCCCTACACTCTCCACACCTCCCCCCTTATCTTGATAATCACTGGACACATCTCTAGGTGATCATATCCCATTCTGCATAAATCTCCCGCCGAAGCCGGATGTGTCGGGCCATTGGCGCAAATAAAACGGCGACACAACTCATTTCCGTTCTCTGGACTACATCCTGCTGGAAATCTAGTAGGACCATGTTCCTGCAAAAAAGACCCAGTGGGAGTTTGAGAATGAATGCTGAAGTAGAATAAATCTTACAGGGTTACCACTCACAGTTTTAGATCGTTGTTTATTTATCATATACGTTTAAAAAAATTGGAGGTTCTAAAAGTACTTAAACAAGATGTAGATATTTTGAATCAGTAAAATTTGAATCTAGTACTTTTCATGTTCTTGCATATCGTTTTAGTAACCCAACACCTACAAATTCTAAAATTGTGAATGACAATCATGTTTTAAATGAATCTATATATTTGTCTACCTACCTACCTACCTACCTACCTACCTACTACCTACCTACTTACCTACCTACCTACCTACCTACGTACCTATCTATCTATCTGTCTATCTGTCTATCTATCTATCTATCTATCTATCTATCTATCTATCTATCTATCTATCTATCTATCTATCTATCTATCTATCTATCTATCTATCTATCTATCTATCCATCTATCCATCTATCCATCTATCCATCTATCCATCCATCCATCCATCCATATCTATCTATCTATCTATCTATCTATCTATCTATCTATCTATCTATCTATCTATCTATCTATCTATCTATCTATCTATCTATCTATCTATCTATCTATCTATCTATCTATCTATCTATCTATCTATCTATCTATCTATCTATCTATCTATCTATCTATCTATCTATCTATCTATCTATCTATCTATCTATCTATCTATCTATCTATCTATCTATCTATCTATCTATCTATCTATCTATCTATCTATCTATCTATCTATCTATCTATCTATCTATCTATCTATCTATCTATCTATCTATCTATCTATCTATCTATCTATCTATCTATCTATCTATCTATCTATCTATCTATCTATCTATCTATCTATCTATCTATCTATCTATCTATCTATCTATCTATCTATCTATCTATCTATCTATCTATCTATCTATCTATCTATCTATCTATCTATCTATCTATCTATCTATCTATCTATCTATCTATCTATCTATCTATCTATCTATCTATCTATCTATCTATCTATCTATCTATCTATCTATCTATCTATCTATCTATCTATCGATCCATCCATCCATCTATCTATCTATCCATCTATCCATCCATCCATCCATCCTTCCGTCCGTACGTCCGTCCGTCTGTCTGTGTTTGTTTTTCTGTCTATAAGGATAACATTTTTCCTCACACGTCATCATCGTTGAAGATATAACTTGCTGGTGCACTCTGTATATTTTTGCATGCAATATGGTGCCCCAACGTTCTTGACGGATTTATATATATATATATATATATATATATATATATATATATATATATATATATATATATATATATATATTGCACACTCAGAAGACTAGTTCTTAGCGATGTGCACCAACTCTCAGCGGTGTGAAACAACTCTCAGCGGTGTGAAACAACTCTCAGCGGTGTGAAACAACTCTCAGCAATGTTTAAGATGTAGTCTCCTACACAAAACAGTTAATTTCTACAAGAATTATGTGACCTTCTTACCTTTCCGCAGCTTACAGAGTTATAGTCATGAGCTTCATCTATCCTGCCAAGTATCCATTCAGAGGTACCATAGCATGGGTTGCCTTGGGTAGCTTTGGGCAATGGTTAATGTGATGCGTGGAGCAGCAGATGTGCATTCCCCACCATCAATGGAGGGGGAGGGGTAGTTTCCGATTATGCTGGACTAAAATATTTGCCTAAGTCTGAGTTCTCACTGGAAATTACCTCCCTCCCCCCCCCATACACAGAGGTGTGTTTCACTACACTTCATATGCTACCTGTCACAGAATGTACATAGAAAGCATGTTTTGTCGTATGTTACGAAGACCATCCGACTACCCGACTATGTGACATATGGACATCATACAAATAACAATATACAAGATCTTTTCAACGTTTCAACACTAAGGTCATTATCAAGAATTTATAAAACAAACAGTTTAACAAACAATAAAAGCAATAAAAACAATCTCAGAGGCACTAGAATGAAGACCTTAAAAAGTACGACTTCCAAGGTGACAATGACATACCTAATACACAAGTGGCAATAGAAGCGGATTTTGTAGAAAAAGGGAACAGGTATTGAGAACAGAATGAAAACACGTTTACTGAAAACAATACGGATAGCAATAAAACGAAGACTACATCACTTAAAATTTAAGCAAATGATGGGTCGGCAATAAGGGCTAAAGGTACGAAACTAGAAAATAAACGGGAGGGGGGGGGGGGTTGTGAACCATGACTACACCCAAATAGCCATAGAAAAAGATGACAGAGTAAAAGAAAAATGCAGTGGTAGAAATTGTTTTTCCCTCTTTTATTTTCTACCTCTGCATTTTTCTTTTACTCTGTCATCTTTTTCTATGGCTATTTGGGTGTAGTCATCATGGTTCACAACTCCCCCCCCTCCCATTTAGTTGTTCGACTTACGCCCCTGTACTCTCATCAGTTGGTATGCGCTGTGACCCATCCATGGCTATAGTCTTTTCTATTGTTCTCCCTTTCGCGGGTGTGTTTTCTTTTCACTTCGGCGCCTCGGGTACCGTCTATTACTGTGGCATGTCTTTATTTTTCTGACCTGTACAAATATATGCTATCATGATGCGTCCATTTTTTTTTACTTTGTTGCTATTATACGTGGGCTCATTCATTTGGAAGGAACGTAGACTAGATGATGCATAAGTTAAGTTATTTTACTATTTTATTCTCATATATCACCATTATCTGCTCATATTCTCTTTCTGTTGTTCGCTCTTTCTCTTCTGTTCCTGCCGTTTTTTGCATCTTTCTCTCTCCCAACTGATATCTCGTACCATCTCATTTTGCTCTTCCCTTACATCATGATTGCTTGTCTGTAGCATTCATATTCTCTGTTGTCACTTTTGAGGTATTTTTAATGTAATTTACTTGCTACCATATCTTTTCCTTTGTTCTCACATTATTCAATCTACTTTCTCCTCCCTACTTACTACTAACTACTCCCCATACGTTTTTCTCACCTGTCATACCTCCACATCATTTCTTCCCTCATTACCTAAATGCTATTGTCTTCCTCATTATAACCCTTTTTGTCTCCATGTAAGATTTGTTTTATTGTGGTCATTTGTTTGTCCTGATGAAGGCTTTATAGTCGAAACGTCGTCTGTCTCTGTATCTCGTTGTTAAGTTGTTTTATGTTTTACTTTGGTAACACACCTATCTATTTTTGTATATCTTGACATTTTGTCCAGTGTTACCTCAGCCACCTACTTCCTGTTTAGGGTTGTTACCCTACACTGGTTGATTTATCCCTAGAAAATAAACCAATTTTCAAGAGCGAACCTAGATCTATCATCAGTGGTGCAGGATCGCTGCGCATTAACCTGAATAGAGATGCCACAGACCACGATGACCATAACCATTGACATGTATGCTCATAGCCTGGCACTTACGTACACGGTGAGATCTAAGACAGAGGTTAATAGTCGGACTAATATAGTTCCCCAGCGTATTGTTCAATGCTGAGTTCTCTGAATATTACACCACTAAGGGAAACATTTGGTCGTGTGGTTAGAACGCCGTTCTCAGACCTTGAGGTCACTGGTTCAATCCACGGTTGGGACATGATTTTTTTCTATCGGAGGTACAATCACAATCCCTTCTGTACATGTCTCGGCGTCTGCTATGGCAAAGCGGCCTTTATTTCCACATCCCATAGGAAACTCCCTGCACTTCTTCACATAAAAACATGCAGTAATGAAAGAAGGGAAACATAATCGTACAGATACAATGATGTTAATCTTTGCAGAATAGTTGCTCTGATTGGCCAATAGAGAAACCTTCAGATCTTCCACGTGCAGCTCAACATCTATAACGAGTTGCACATGAATATATATATGATATATGTATATGTATTGGTAATACCATCTCTTTCTAACAGCCGCTGTTCTTGTACCTGGCCTACCAGTCCGTTCATGCACCTCTTCAAGTACCTCAGAAATATGAGGATAAGTATAAACACATCATTAACAAGGACAGACGTCTTTTTGCAGGTAAGATGTATCTATCTGACACGTTCTTTATAGAACGTTGTCCTCACTGTCACTATGTAAGCCTCTCGGTTCTGCGCAAGTTGCCCAGTCTCTTCCAGAGTCATGTTCAGAAGGTCTTCAATGTCATGTGTCCATCGTATTCTTGGTCTTTCTCGTGTTTTCTTTCCAAGAACTTACTCCTCCATGATTAATCTTTTAAAACTTTTGTGTCTCTTTATATGTCCGAAATATGTTGGCCCGTGTATTTTGATAGTTTTGAGGAGTCAGTCTTCTACTATGTTGCCTGTGTTGGTCAGTCTTCTACTATGTTGCCTGTGTTGGTCAGTCTTCTACTATGTTGCCTGTGTTGGTCAGTCTTCTTCTATGTTGCCTGTGTTGGTCAGTCTTCTACTATGTTGCCTGTGTTGGTCAGTCTTCTACTATGTTGCCTGTGTTGGTCAGTCTTCTACTATGTTGCCTGTGTTGGTCAGTCTTCTTCTATGTTGCCTGTGTTGGTCAGTCTTCTTCTATGTTCAGGTCTTTGCGGAGGTCTGCATTGTTTCATCTTTCTGTCCGTGATATTCTTAGAATCTTTCTATAATCAATAATCAATCAGTAAACCCGAAATCCATCATCAGCGATGCGGATGAGTATGGAAATATGTTGTTCTGTCCATTCCTTGATGTTGTCTGTCCATGCCTTTATTTAACCCCCTCTGCTTCTTCTCCTTCAACAGTTCCCTGCAGTATTGTTTTTGACAAGGAATCTTCTTCTTCTTCTGCGTTCGTTCCCAAACCCCTGCAGATTAGTAGATAGTAGTCCGGAGAACGGAATGCGTTGTGTCATGGTTTACATCATTGCTGTGATATCTGCGCCTTTCGGCCTGACACATCTGACTTCAGCATGGCTGTGGTCACTGACCCTATATGAGATGGGACAGCCAACTCCATCCCATAACCTCTTTAGTCGCCTTTTACGACATGCATGGAAGATAAACAGTGTTGCTATTCTTTGCTCCCCTTTCGGGTCCCGGCAGCACACAGGCGACAAGGAATCATGTCTGCATAGATGTTCAAACCATGCTAGTTTTCGTCGTTTCACTATTGAAAGGAATAGTTCTTGCACACCTGCATACATCTACTTTATTTCTTGCGTACACATTGGTCTTATGTTCCCTATAGGAAATTCGTAGAATTCGTCTGTAACATTTGTACTCGAAAGCCTGTAATCTTCTCTCCATGTTCGCAGTGAGTGTCCAACTCTCGCAACCATACAACACAACAGAAAGCACCGGCGGCATACAGTTTGGCTTTAACTCCAACACTGATGTTGCTTTTCCAAATCACAGTTAGCCTTGACAAGGACGCTAAAGCCATCTCCAGCCTTATTTTTAGTTCTGCTTTGCATTGTCAATCGCTGCATATGCTGGATCCGAGGTATTTGAAGGTATTCACCACCTCAAGCTTATGTTCATTCATCTTTATGTTAGTCTGATTTTTCTGTGTCTCTGCTGTTTACCAAGATTTTGCCCTTTTCTGTGTTGATTTCCATTCCGTACTTGCTGGTAACTTTTTCCAACTTTGCTGTTAACTCTTGCAATGATTGTTCTGACCCAGCTATAAGAGTAATATCATCAGCGAAACACAAGTTGCAAATAGGGCGACCTCCTATCGATATAGACGTGTTGTAATCATGTAATGTCTCTTGTATGATGTGCTCTACGTGAAAAATACTGGAGACATTATGCATCCTTGTCTAACTTCCACATATTTTCTTTGAAGAACTCTTCAATTGTATTGTTTGACAAGACATCACTATCTGAATTTGTTATAGAGCTTGAATACTGTCTATGATTGTGGTGTCAAAATTAAATTGTCTTAGTATGTGCCACAGACCATCATGCCAAACACGGTCAACGGCCTCTGTAAATTCAATGAAGTTGTGGTATAGATCACGTTGGTTCTGCATATGTTTTTTGATTAGTGTTCGGATGTTAAATATTTGTTCAACAGCTCTTCTGGTTGCTTTGACTCCAAATTGTTTTTCTGCAATTTTTTCTTCCGACTTGTGCTTGATTCTGTCAAGTAGTATTTTGAGCATTACTTTACTGGAGTGCGTTATAAGGCTAATGGTTCTGTAATACGTGCACAGTTTCAAATTTCCATTATTTGAAATTGGTATTATTAGTGATTGTGTCCAATCAGTGGGCCATTGTTATGAGCTCCATATATTCTGGCATATTTTGGTCATGATATTTACCACATTAATGGCCCCGTATTTCAGAAGTTCTGATGGGATGTTGTCTACACCAGGTGACTTCCCTCCTTTCAATGTTCGTATATCCTCTTTTATTTCATCTACTAGAATTTCTGCATTTTCTATTTCCCTGTTGCTTAGTTCAGAATTCTCTAATATAATGAAGCCAGGATTACACTAGCAGTTCTACAGTTCCTTGCAATACTCTGTCCATCTTTTGACTATATCTGTTGTTTTATTGAGTATCTTTCCGTGTTTGTCTTCTATCGTAGATATCTTTTGTATTTTTGGCTATCTTTCTTAGAGTGTCGTATGCTACCGTACTGGTATAATATCTTCTATCATACTTCATGTGTAGCATGGACTATAAACAAGAAAATTCAAAGTGAATTGGAGGCTACAGAAATGTGGTTTCTGAGAAGAATGATGAAAATACCATGGACAGCCAAGAAAACTAATGCAGAGGTTCTCATTGAAGCTGGCGTAAAAATATCAATCATATCAAACATTAGAGGCAGGCAGTCAAGGTTTCTAGTGCATGTGCTGAGAAGAACACAGCTTGAACACTTAATAACCACTGGAAAGATGAAAGGGAGAAGAGATAGAGGTCGACAAAGAGAAAAGTTACTAGATGGGCGTGTATCGTGACACGGTAGAAGCTCACAAACCGAGCTTATTGACAACACAAGAGACAGAGAGTCGTGGAGAAACATGATCGCCTACGCCAGTCGGCATGGCACTTGATTGATTGATTGATCATTCTTCTATAATATTTATTTTTCGAATGTCGATGTCCTCTTTTCCATTGTGGATATCATTGTCTTTCTCACACAACCAGATATTGCTTCTGGAAACGTAATAGTTGTAAACTTATTTTTCTATTTGTCCATTGCCATATTGTTTTTATTTGTGATGTTTTTATATACTGTAAAAAGGAAATTTATAATTTAAGACAATATTTGCAAAATTAACTAGATTTTGTTAATTTTATACATTGGAAATTGTAGAGTAGTTGCTACATAGTATGTTGTACCAGTTGAGTAGTTAAAGAGCATTTTGTACCAGATGGAGAAGTAACAGAACGTGTTGTACCAACTTGTGTAAATGTTGCAAAAAAATATTGTAAAAATCTGTGTAGTTGTTGCATAACATGTTTGTACCAGCTAGAGTAGTTAATACCATAATATGTTGTACCAGCTAGAGAAGTTACAGAACGTGTTGTACCAGCTAGAGAAGTTACAGAACGTGTTGTACCAGCTAGAGAAGTTACAGAACGTGTTGTACCAGCTAGAGAAGTTACAGAACGTGTTGTACCAGCTAGAGAAGTTACAGAACGTGTTGTACCAGCTAGAGAAGTTACAGAACGTGTTGTACCAGCTAGAGAAGTTAATACCATAATATGTTGTACCAGCTAGAGAAGTTACAGAACGTGTTGTACCAGCTAGAGAAGTTACAGAACGTGTTGTACCAGCTAGAGAAGTTACAGAACGTGTTGTACCAGCTACAGTAGTTGCTGCATGATATATTGTACAAGCTAAAGTAGTTACTGCAGAATATATTGTAGCAGTTAGAGTAGTTACTACCTAAAATAATGTACCAGATAGAGTAATTACTTTGCAACTAATTGTACCATATTTGAGATCCTAACATTTTTGCTTCATCATCAGGTATGGTGTCTGCCTTGGATGAAGGTATTGCTAACTTAACTAAGGCCTTAAATGAAAGTGGACTCTGGGACAACACGGTTTTCATATTTTCAACAGGTAACATTGTGTTACAGGTGGGTGTAGCTGTAATAGTGTATTAACACTTGCCAGTGACCCATGATGCATCAGATAATCTATATATACGCTGTGGCCCTTGTTTTCATTGCGGTGTCAGGGGCAGAAGAGTTTCCTGGAGATGGTCTTGCTATATGCTGTTTTTAAACTTGTTCTTGTGGCTTCTTTGATTTCTGTGATCCATCTTTTACATGGTCTTTTACATACATCTTCTTTATCTATGTGTCATGACCGTCTGTGGCATGCTGTCTGTTGGTAGTCTGTAAGCGTGTGAAAACCACTTGATAGTCTTCAGATGATTGGTATTGTTTTGGTTATCTGTCGGATGTTATCGTTTC
Organism: Meghimatium bilineatum; assembly: GCA_034231615.1. Classification (NCBI taxonomy): domain Eukaryota; kingdom Metazoa; phylum Mollusca; class Gastropoda; order Stylommatophora; family Philomycidae; genus Meghimatium; species Meghimatium bilineatum. The sequence continues at coordinate 29,052,818 of CM067307.1, forward strand.
TAATTCTATCTTTTAATAATACTTGGAGTATTCTTTGTAGATAATTCATATTTGCTGTCACTATTTTTTCTTTTGTCGTGTCCTGTCATTGTCCAGGTTTGGCACTGGTAGCACAGTGATGGGATAATAATAGTCTTGTATAATGCAACTTTAGTGTCTATGTTTACATTTTTGTTCTTGAAAATACGTGTCATCTGTCCTAGGATCTGGTATGTTTTGTTGCATCTATTTTGTATCTCTTTACTGTTTTATTTCCCATCACTCCATATAATTCTCCCTACGTGAACTTCTTTACTTGTTTAATGTGTTTATTATCGATTAGTTTGTTTGTTCCTTTCGTGCCGCAGGCGGCACATAGGGCAGAGTTTTTGATTCTCCATGTGTTGATGTCCGCTGCCTGCAGTTTTAGTTCTTATATGGTCTTGTAGCCTGTTATTTCCCCTTCTTTACGTATGTTCTTTAGGGTTGCATTAGGCCTTCCTCGTTTTATTTTACCCTCAGGTGTCCACAGAAGGGCTTGTTGGTTTATTTTGTTTTCATCTAGTCTTAAAACGTGACCCAGGTATTTCCATCTGCGTTTTCTTATGATGTTTGAAACATATTTTTGGTGTGTTTTGTTTCTTAAATCATTATTTGTGACGAAAGCGCTCCATTTTTATGTTCATCAGTTTCAGGAGACATTTGTTTTCGAAGCTGTTTAATTTTTGGTCTGTTGCTTGAGTTGATTTCCAGCTCTCACTTCCATACGTTAATACTGAGACAATACAAGAGTTGAATAGCTTTAGCTTGGTGTTTCTTCCTAGATCTTTTGATATTATTTAGTTTAGTTAATGTGCTAGCTGCAACTGTTATGTGTGTATTTCTTTCTTTCATTGAGTTTCCGTCAACAAACATTCAGCTGCCCTTGTAATTAGAGTTGGAGACTTTCTGCAGCATTTGGTTGTTTACTGAGATATTGTTTGTTGAACAGGAAAGTTCAATGATTTTTTATGTGGATGTGTTGATCTGGAGGCAAATTTGATCTTCGAGTGTGCATAGTTTGTTGCTTATATCTTGTCTTTGTTGATGAGTAGAGTTTAAAATTGCGATGTCATCTTCAAAAACAGGGTCAGTTAAGGTGTTGTTTTTGAGCCACATGATGTCCGTTTTTCCATCTTGATTGGTTTTACGCATCATCCAATCGGTAGCTATTCCAAATAACATTGGAGATAATACGCAGGTATGTTTCACTTCTGTGTCGACATTTAACCATTCTGAATTTCCTGTTTCTGTTCTTACGCAACAGGTTACATCTTGGTAAAGGGCTTTATGATGTTTATATATTTTATTTGGAATCCATAGATCTTAAGAATTTCCCATAGTCGATGTATATTGTCGAATGTCTTTTGGAAGTCTAGAAAGTTAATTACTAAAGGAGAGTATGCTTTTAGTTGAATGTTCTATAATATTTCTAAGAGTGAAAATGTGAAGACAGCATTTGAGCATCACTTTACTGGGGTGTGTTATAAGGCTAACTGTTCTGTAATTCGTACACACTTTCAAATTTCCTTTCTTGGGAATTGTTATTATTAGTGATTGTGTCCAATCAGTGGGCCATTTGTGCTCCATATATTCTGGTATATTTTGGTCATAATATTTACTACATTAATGCCCCTGTATTTCAAGAGTTCTGCTTTAATGTTGTCTACACCAGGTGATTTCCCTTCTTTCAATGTTCGTATTCCAATACGATATTGTCTCCCCTCCAAAAGACTAGAAAGATGGTGTAATCTTCAAGCTACCACAAAATAGACACCTGTCAAACTGCAAAAACTGATAAGGAATTACTTTACTATCAATCCCAGAAAAAACTGTTTTGTAGCATCATAGTGGAAAGAATTTTAAAAAGCTATTGATCAAAGACTTAGAGATGAACAAGCCGGCTTTAGACCTAACAGTTCGTGTGTAGACCACATCTTCACTCTTAGAAATATTATAGAAAATTCAACTGAGTTATTATCGATGGAGATTGTGAAATTTCTTTCTTTCTTTTATATTGCAATTATTTTGGTCTTTTCAATGTTAATCATCATCAATTAATAAAAAATTATGCAGAATTACGAAAATTCCCTGTCTCTTGATTCGTTAACAAATTTAGTTGGTGGCATTCTCCCATGTTACGAGACCAACCTTTGTGTTGAACGTGAACAAAATTTGACTAAACGGTAATGTGAAGAACCTTTCAGACATTAACAATAAAATGATGTTAATTGAATTTGGTTTGGACTTTTATTCTTTGCGACAGATGCCTCCATTCTCTAGCAGAGAACATCTCCATGACATGGATCCGATTAGCCGTTGGATCTGTTGGTGTGGAATGGCTGCCCACTAATCCCTCAGTACAAGTGACAACTGTCGGAGATGGGCTGGATCGTGGCTACTGACAGTAAAGGCGATCTAACAGAATTAATTAGGACCCCGTTCATTGCGTTTTTGATTATTGTTGGACTTTTGATTCGTCGCTGTTTACATACTTGAAGCCGCATGCCAAAAATAGCCAATGCGAATGAATAGACTGCACGGAAATTGGTCCGTTAGGTCATGTTTACGTTTTAGTTGAAGGAATATTGTACTATCGATAGCCACCTCTCTCTGGCGTAGTCTGTCGCGTTCATCCCATAAGTTTTTTATGTCTGAATCATGTCCGATGACAGGGCTGACCACATATTGGTCTGGGCATTGTTGTCTGCCAGGAACTAGATGGTGAGTTGTGCCACATGAAATCGAATTTTTCCTTCTGAAAAATCGACTCTCGTGCAACCAAAATTGTGACTAATTGTGCTTCTAAACCAAATTAAATTGATTTGCCAGTACATTTTGTGATTGTCCAGCCTGTAAGCGTCCAATGATCATGTATCTTTGTTCTGTAGTAAGATGAACCATACCTGCACATTGAATTTTCGAATGAATTTATTCGAGTACCGTCAGTCTTTTGTATGCATTAAATGATAAGGTCAGAGAGTTTTGTGTTCAGTAATTTTCACGGGATTCTCTTGAACATGTCACACGTTATTGGTAAAAATATTGTTTTGACTTTGACCATTCGTTACGTTTCCTGGTTAGTCCCGTGTTTTCCGTAGGCCGATATTTATAAACTTGGAAGCGCATGCTAAAAATAGCCAATGTTACTTCAAGTATATAAATAGTAACCTATCGAAAACGAGACAATAATCTAGAACGTACCGAATGACGGCCCCATTATTACAGCTAGAAGGCCCTTACAGTCGAGAGCCACGTCTGATTACGATATTATCATACTGATGTATTCATTGCCAATGGACATCGAATGACATAGTTTTAATCCAGTGTACATGTTTGTAGATAATGGTGGAGAGATACACGCTGGCGGCAACAACTATCCTCTTCGTGGATGGAAACATTCTCTGTGGGAGGGTGGCTTGCATGGTGTCGGGTTTGTAGCCGGAGGAGGACTCAAGAGAAGAGGAGCTATCAACCATGAACTAATACATGTTTCTGATTGGTTCCCTACATTGGTTAGATTGGCTGGAGGAAATTTGAATGGGACCAAGCCATTGGATGGTGTTGACCAATGGGATACAATAAGGTAATTTACATCGTCCTTCTTTAGACTAGGTAGTTTCGCTAATCATAAATAGCGTACGTCATCTAGGGTGATCAGACTTTTCCCTTGCTTTCCATTTGCTGACGAAACTATGTATGCACAAAGTGACCAAAGAACGGTAATATTACAAAAGATAAGTGACGCTGTTTATAATGGGATCTCAGGCTTACTCTGAAGAAGGCTGTACTTCTGGGGTATTGGGGGGTTACGGAGCCTGTGTTTTTGTCAGATAGGCTATGGGCTGTCAAGAGCTAGCTACATGCTCACATCTAAAGGGATTATTCATCATCGTCGTCATTCATGACGAGTGATAGCTCTAGTTTTCTGTATATTTTTAACGCCCGTGTGTTGCCGGTGCACGAAAGGGGAGCAAAGAATAGCAACACTATTTACCTTCGACGCATGTCGTAAAAGGCGACTAAGGATGTTATGAGTTGGCTGTCCCATCCCATATAGGGTCAGTGACTCAACGCCATGCTGAAGTCGGATGTGTCAGACTGAAAGTCGCAGATATCGCAGCAATGCTGTAAACCATGATACAACGCATTTCGTTCTCCGGACTACATCCTGCTAATCTGCAGGAGTTTGAGAACGAACGCAAAGAAGAATAAGAAGAAACCCGTCTCCGGACATTCCCAACGATCCATTGACGATGCTAGTTTGCCCACTACAGTCGTCTCTGGCTATAACGGTCAACATGGTCTCTGTAGGTCTTCTAGCCCAAAAAGCCAGTTTCGTGCAGCCCCGTTTCCTGAGCGTTTGATATGAAATTCGAGGACCTGCTAGCATTGGCTTGCCTGTAGAGGATGCAAATACAAGTCGATTTTTGGGGTGACGAAGCTGCACGAAGCAGTCTTCAGCAGCATTTGTGACTCTGGGTACTCACTGCGCGGCCTTTTTGTCACTGAGTTTGTTGAAATCATCTCCAAAGGTACATCTAACTATATTTAATAATGCATTTAAAGGTGCATCTAACCACATTAAATTGTCTGGCCACTACACTTTATGATTGTCAAGTCTGTAAATATCCAATGATGATGCATCGTTGTTCTGTAATGGGATGAGCCACACTTGCGCATTAAATTTTCAACTGAATTTTTTTGAGTAGCGTCAATTTTTATAGGCATTCAAAAATATGGTCAGAGAGTTTTGTGTTCAGTAATTTTCACGGGATTCTCGTGAACCTGTCACGAGTTGTTGCCAAACATATTTTGACCTTGACCTCTTTTATGACCTCACAAATAATGATGTGAGTACAATTCAGGTAATCACAAGACGTTAATGACTAGATGGACACAGTCGATAGGCTGAATGATGTCCAGTCAGCGAATATCTTTTCTAAAAGTAACTCCAAAAAAGTTGCGTTTTTTATTTGAACGGTATAGAAGCAGGCAGTGACGATATTTAGGGCATGTGATGAGAAAAACAAAACTTGAACATTTAGTAGCCATCAGAAATATCAAGGGGAGAATACAGAGGAAGACAAAAAGAGAACATGTTGGATGGGTTACGTTCCTGCTTTGGGAACATGCAACGAACTGAGTTTTTTCTTTAACAATACAAGCGACATAGATTTGAGGAGAAACATGCTTCGTGTACGTTCTCATTCGTCCTGTCACGTGATTGAGTGAACTATTGACAACATAATAATGTACACATATCCGTTCAACTACTCGAAATATCTTTCTAGCAACAGAAAGGTGGAAGATGTTTGTTGGAGACCTATACTCTACATGGGGCTGAAACACAAAGAGAAAAATAGATGGTTGTGTGGTTGCTGATCTAGCGTCCATTTGACCCAATGCCATTAAAATGGCATTATATTGCTGGGAAGTCTGTGGATTTCCGGCCAGAGTCAGATAATAACTATCAAACCACCAGGGATGTAAGTTTCAACCTATGCACTGCTTCGAGCCACTTCATCCAAGATAGGGTTCACTGTTCCCATTCCCCGCCATCAATTGACTACTGATTATACCGAACTTTATTGCTCCAGGCATGCAACCAAATGTTAAAGTCTTAAGAATTGTCACGTCCTGAGTCGCTGTGCCTCTATAAAACAGTGCTGTCAGTTATCTCCTCCCCAGTGTTGCAGTGCAACTCTCTGGCCCCCTCCCAACCACAGAGGGTGCTTACATATATGCAAATAACAAAAACACATTGCAACAACAAAATAAAAGCACGAGAAGCATAATTGTATAGATGACGTACCACGAAGCTTCTATAAGAAGATAACCTCAATATAACGGCATGCCATCTACTAAGGTTTTCTGTTGCATGGGCGGTTTGTCTAGTGGGCCATTGATGAAACACACAGACGCAACCGCATGCGTAGAAAAATAGATATATTTTTTATTTTCTAAAAATATCAGAAATTGAGCGAACAGATGACGTGATAAATGTCTATACTCCGATTTCCTATTTCAGCAAAGGAGCTCCATCCAAGCGTTCAGTACTGCTGCATAATATTGACATTCTGTTTCCCAAGAAAGGTGCGCCCCTGTATAATGACACATGGGACACTAGAGTCAGAGCTGCTGTCAGAGTCGGAGATTTAAAACTTATCACTGGAGACCCAGGAAATGGTAGTTGGGTACCACCACCGAATGAACAGCTGTATGATCTACCAGGTTGGTCTTACTTTACCTTACTTGGTTAAGATTTATTGTGCAAGATTAATAGTTTCAAAAGGGTTCAAATAACATATACGATTGACTTAACTGTACTCGGTTTCCCATATGTACTCCGTATCCCTCAACGAAGCAGCATACCACCTGCCGAGAGTACCACTCATAGCACGTAACTCTGTAGCTTCATCGATAATCCACAGGGATCTCCGAAAATAAATCCGCCTTGTGCATTAGACGAAACGAGCCGGATTCGAACCCCAGTCCTCTTTAACACAAAGGTGATCATCGTAACAACTACGCGAGGGAGATCCACTATTAATATGTGTCTTAATTAATGGTAAATTGTTTGGGTCAGATAATGAGTGTGACAAATTTTGCAACGTTTTCTCACTGTAATCTAACGATAATCAAAATATGGCCCGCAGACTAAATCCTGCTCTCCAATACATTTTCACCGGCCCTCAATGTTGTTTAAAAATTACTATCTGCGTAGATATAGATATCAGAGTTTAGATATTACTACTTGGAACTTCAAAGGATAAAACAAGAAATAAAACTATTTGACCACACCCCACACAAAACATAATCAACCAAGCTGGCCGACCCAAGAAGATTGCCCACTTTCGCATTAATTCAAACACAGCAACAGCTTCATTTTCAGAAACTTCTACAATCAGATATAAAAAAAAAAAATTCGAAACATATCATTTACATGATTTAGCTATCAACCCAGCATTTGTTGGTTGTGATGATTTTCTAGGAAATATAAATACGTTTAATAGTTTGCCATTGCTTTCTGAACGGTCCGGATGCACAATTGCCTGTGGCGGGGATAGAATTCGGTACCTTGGTCGTTACAGACGCGCTCTGTACCACTTCGCCACATGTCCGGACCCAATCATTGTGTATATGTATACATTGAAAACGTTGCCAAATGGATAGAAAAGTCATCATGATGTTCAACTCTTTCATCATGATGTTCAAATCTGAGTATCCGTTGTTCCCCATTAAGGAGTTTCTAATCAATCCAGAATAATATTTATTAAGTCATCTGTGAACCAACCAGACAGGCGCAACAAAATAAGCCTGCGATGAATGTTATTATTATTATTCCGCATGAGGATTGTTTGCTGGATTTACCAGTGGTCTATCAGGGTGGAAGGTCGGGTTTGATGATCTTTCATCCTGATGAAGGCTTTTAAGTCGAAACGTTGCTAGTTGTTCCGACTCCTTTCTAGGATTTCGTATATAAATATGGCAACATTTATACACATTTTCATTTAGTTTGTTATTTGCCCTTGTATTACTCTATCCCTTGTATTACTCTATCCATTGTATTACTCTATCCCGTGTATTACTCTATCCATTGTATTACTCTATCCCGTGTATTACTCTATCCCTTGTATTACTCTATCCCTTTTATTACTCTATTCCTTGTATTACTCTATCCCGTGTATTACTCTATTCCTTGTATTACTCTATCCCTTGTATTACTCTATCCCGTGTATTACTCTATCCATTGTATTACTCTATCCCGTGTATTACTCTATCCCTTGTATTACTCTATCTCTTGTATTACTCTATCCCTTGTATTACTCTATCCCGTGTATTACTCTATCCCTTGTATTACTCTATCCCGTGTATTACTCTATCCCTTGTATTACTCTATCCCTTGTATTACTCTATCCCTTGTATTACTCTATCCCGTGTATTACTCTATCCCTTGTGTTGTTTAGGACTGTTTTCCGACACTGGTCTTCTATCTTGTGACAGCTCTAATTAAGGTCTGCTCATAAGTCGAACAGACCCCGATTAATTGTAGCGCCAGAACTAGGCAAAACGGTTGGACAAATTAGTTACTGACATGCGCACTGGCATACACTTTTGTTCCCAAACCCACAAGAAATACACTTGACGGAACTTACTAAATGCTGATTACCTATTAAAGTTGACCATGGAACATCAGAAGAATATTAATTAGGCATTATGTGCCGTGCCGACTGATGTAGGCGATCATATTTTTTATGTAACTGTAACACTATACATTACACTTGTTTATAAATATCTCAGAACATTAGAAGAGAAACAATTTCTACAGAAAAATAATTAATATATTTAATTTTTCAATATTTCTATAAACCATTTATCATCATCATCATTAAGTGCCGTCTCCGCAACGAAGGTTGTCTGCAACGGATCTCCAACATCCCCTGTCTCTTGTCTTGGTGGTGCACTATGCTAGACTGTAAACTGTCCATCGTGTGATGTTACTCTCCCATTTGTATCTCTGCCTACCTCTTGCGCGCCTCCCTTTGACTTTGCCCGCAAGTAAGGTCTTCAATAAGGTGTCATGTCTTTTAGTGTGTCCATAATATTTTATTAGTCTGATATTTTTCTCTTAGTAGTTCTATCTTTATATTAAGTGTCTTTAGCACCTCTTTATTTGTTTTCTTCTCTTTCCATGATGTTCTCCCTATTCTTCTATATACCCACATCTTAAAGGCATCAATTCTGTTTTCTAATTGTTTATTTAGTGTCCATGTTTCTGAGCCATACATTAATATAGAGTAGATATAGCATTTTATAATTCTCATTTTTAACTTGTTTGTAATTTGTTTAGATGTTAATATTTTCCTCATGTCATTGAAGGTACTTTTAGCCATTCCTATTCTCCTTTTAACTTCTGTTTCACATCTGCCATCATTTGTGACTATGTGTCCAAGATATTGATACTGTTTTACTTGTTGTAGTTTCTCTCCATGTATAACACTTTAAATCTATAAACCCATAACCGGCCAAGGTTGTAGAGGTACACCCATGCGATGCCTCAACACTCCTCCAGCGAAATCTGTCTTCTGCAATGCGGATGAGTGTGGAAAAACCTAGATCTGTCCAGTTCTTAATTCTTTCTGTCCATGCTTTTTCCCCCCTTCACTTCTTTCATTTCAACTGGTCCTAGTGGTATCGTTTTTTATAAGTAATCGTCTCAGTATGTCTAAACCATGCAGGTTTTCGTCTTTTTACTATTGAAAGCAATTTTTCTTGTGGCCCATTAAAATTTTTATTTTCTTCCAGTATCAGATGTTCGACACATACATGGAACACGCTGACACTTAGTTAAGGTTGTACTCACTGAGATTGAAACATGCATTAATTTGCCTGTATTTTCAAAATCAAAAGGTTGTACTCACTGAGATTGAAACATGCGTTAATTTGCCTGTATTTTCAGAATCAAAAGGTTGTACTCACTGAGATTCAAACATGCATTAATTTGCCTGTATTTTCGGATTTTAAAGGTTGTACTCACTGAGATTGAAACATGCATTAATTTGCCTGTATTTTCGGATTTTAAAGGTTGTACTCACTGAGATTCAAACATGCATTAAATTGCCTGTATTATTAGAATCAAAAGGTTGTACTCACTGAGATTCAGACATGCATTAATTTGCCTGTAATTTCAGAATCGAAAGACACAGCTACCAAGAATGTCTGGCTGTTTAACATCACGGCTGATCCAAACGAACACAATGATTTATCTGAAAAATATCCAACAGTTGTATGGGCAATGCTACAAGTATTATCTGCTTACAACAGCACGGCAGTTCCACCTCGATATCCTCCACCGGATCCTCGTTGTGATCCAGCACTGCACGGAGATGTTTGGGGTCCATGGGAGTAATTGTCTTGTTTTATAGCATTATAACGTACTTAGTTCAGCCATATCTATTATTGTTGCGTGCTTAGTTCAGCTATATCTATTATTGTTGCGTGCTTAGTTCAGCTATATCTATTATTGTTGCGTGCTTAGTTCAGCTATATCTATTATTGTTGCGTGCTTAGTACAGCTATATCTATGATTGTAACGTACTTAGTTCAGCCATATCTATGATTGTAACGTACTCAGTTCAGTCATATCTATGATTGTAACGTACTCAGTTCAGCCATATCTATGATTGTAACGTATTTAATTCAATCATATCTATGATTGTAACGTATTTAATTCAATCATATCTATGATTGTAACGTACTTAGTTCAGCCATATCTATGATTGTAACGTACTCAGTTCAGCCATATCTATGTTTGTAACGTATTTAATTCAATCATATCTATGATTGTAACGTATTTAATTCAATCATATATATGATTGTAACGTATTTAATTCAATCATATCTATGATTGTAACGTATTTAATACAATCATATCTATGATTGTAACGTATTTAATACAATCATATCTATGATTGTAACGTACTTAGTACAGCTATATCTATGATTGTAAAGTAATTAGTTTAGCCGTATCTATGATTCTGTTCGGATGATATATATAAATACATATACACATATAAATATATATATACACATATATATATACATATACATATATATATGCAAATATTAAATATGAATTTAATGCAATTTATGCAAGAAAGGACAAAAACCCAGTTAAATATTGTCTCACGGAAAGGAAACATAATCCAAAACATAACGGCTTGCAATAAATATAGTCTTTTTTCAGAAAATAACACGTATATATTGTTAGTAGAATTAGGAGACCATGGAAAGGGAAAACTTGGAGATAATGGTGACTGTAATACCTGTATCACAATAAACAATGTTGAGATGGCTAAGTTATCTGACCACATCTGAGCTAAGCTAGATTGATGGCGTCTATGGGTTAAAGAATCGCGATGCCTACCAAACCTCGATAGGTTAACCACGAAGGTTGTGGTGGCTGGATTACCAGAATCTCGACCACCATTACTTTTTGATGGTTGCAAAACTCTGATATAACCAAACTGTGTTAACGTCCAATGAGGAGCGTAGTAGCTTAGTTGTCTGTGAATGGGTTACAGCGTGTCAGGTTCGAAACCACGCCCAGATCAAAAAATATTATTCGGTTGGTAATTTCTCTTCTGACACGACAGCTCCTCCAGTCGACCCAGCTGTCCTCTTCTACTTCTGCGTTCGCATTCTATGAGCAAACTGGAAAGATCGTGTGATTTCCACCAGGAAGAGTCAGGCACGTTGTACTGCAAGTTCCGCAGCAGAGCTGTGTTATTTGTCTCACCTCCCCGTGGGTATAGCACATATGTTTTAGGCATTCTTTTAATTCGAGTGGGCTTCCCTAGCATGCGACAGGCTTCTTATCTGTCGTCAGGCGATGGATGTGTATCGACTCTACGCCATGGCGGTTTTCCACCCACTGTACTCTTGGACTGTACATGTCAAAACATGTCGCTGTGTGAGTCTCCGAGGAAACGATAATCAGGGATTTAAGCTTGAGTCGACTACGTCAATAGCGCACGAGGTGTTCCGCTGCCAGTGAATTCATATTACGTAATTATACGTATTGTGCCTGTACCATCAAGTAATGAACCTGTTCTCTCCTCGAGCATGAGGCTGAAATAGGAAAGCATCGATGGTAGAGTTGAGACCGGGTTCGTTCGCTCTCTTAGCCGAGGTGTCATTAAGCGACCTCGTGAACCCCTCGTTCAAGTATCTACGTATTTCACCAGAACTAGCAGCTTGTTCTCCAGCTAAACAAAATGTGTTCAGATTTCCTTCTAGCATTTCCCGTTCTATTTACCATGTTCCAGCTTCCCAGTGGCGCTGTGCTGCCCTATCATTCTTTTCCTTATGTTATCCTTATGAAGGGTACAATTCTCACTATTCATCTTGACATCTACCTATTTCCTGGCATTTACATTCGTCGCCGGTCCAATGCTCGTGCCGAACTGTCTTGCGTCAGCATGTGTTGACGCAGAGGTGTCTGAGATATTGCCTGTTCTTTTGCAGTCAATTCTCATTCCATCTGTTCCTCCACATTCGCCGACACGATCCCCAAAAGTATTCGCCAGGAAAACAGCACGAGCAACTGTAATTCTGTTTCAAGGGTGCACCAACAGAAGATAATTGTGGGATCTTGGATATCTGCTAACCCTGAAACAGCACAGAGCAATGCGGTACTCTTAGCATCCAGACCCAAATGTAAATGGATACGTGACGCATGAGTTAGGAAAGTAACAACAGCATGGATGGGGTCTGGCCACCGTACCTAACAGTTGCTGCGGATTAGTACATGCAGAGTTATCTCCATTCCCGACAGCAGACTGCTGCCATGGGACCTAAAGGTGACGGGTGTATATGTTTGTTTGTTTGAGAACCCTAGGAATTGCGAGCGATTAGCTCTTATTTCCTATAGGCAGTGGGGTGTTTTTTCTGAACATTATTTCATACCTAGAAGTTATCAGCTTTCGGCTTAATGCAATGCCTATTGAAGGAGGCATCTAATCAGATTGGGTCTTCCCGAGCGTATATTATGGGGCGTATGTAAATTTGCAACACAAAATGCTACCAATGTCAACAAAAAACATCTTATCCAAAGTATCTTCATTCCAACCCTGTGCTACCAATGTCAAACATGGTCCTTTATAACAAAACATAAGAGACAACTGGTTACAACAGAGATGAGATGTCTGAGAAAAGCCACAGGAGTGACCAGAAGACACATAATTAGAAACGATGTCATAAGAGAAAGAGTGGGTGTCATATCAATTCTACAATACATACAAAACCAACAGATACAATGGTTTGGTCATCTGGAAAGAATGCCGTGTGATTATTTAGTTTATAACGCATATACGAAGAGAGGAGAAGCAGAAAGAAGAGCCAAGTGTACACCTAGAGTACGCTGGATCGACAACATCAAAGAGACATTACATGAACACCTTCTTCTTCTTCTTCGTTCGTTCTTAAACTCCTGCAGATTAGCAGGATGTAGTCCGGAGAACGGAATGCGTTGTGTCATGGTTTACAGCATTTCTGCGATATCTGTGCCTTTCGGCCTGACACATCCGACTTCAGCATGGCTTTGGGTCACTGACCTTATATGGGATAGGACAGCCAACTCCATCCCATAACCTCCTTAGTCGCCTTTTACGACATGCATGGAAATTAAACAGTGTTTCTATTCTTTGCTCCCCTTTCAGGCCCCGGCAAATAACGGGCGAACACGAACATCAAATAAAATTATCTGAAGCTGCCAGAAAAGCGAGAACAAGAACATTGTATCTCCCTCGACACCCGTAAAGGGTAAAAGAGGAAGGAAAGAAGAAGAAGATATAACTTTGTGCGCTGAATTTGATACGAAATGTTTGTGCTCAGTATGACGTCATCGAAAGTTGTGTATTTCCATGACCCCCTTGAACAACGTGACTACGAGCCACTTTACCAAATACACGATTAACATAAGCAGTAATGTTTTCATAAATATTGTAGCGCCATTGATTGCACACAGATCTGTATTAAATATTAAACATCCACGGAATGTAGTGTCACCAGGAATGTATATGAGTGCACAGCGTCTTTGAAGACAGCCTATATAAATATTTGGAGGAGAGATTTGTCGACCATCACATGTAATGAAGGTTGTGGTTCCATCCCATAACAGACTTTTAGTATCTCTTGTTGTCCTGAGATAAAGGTAGATATAATCCTCTAGAATATACGCTTATCTCAAATAGCATCAGTTACCTTGGCTTATACAGAATATACGCTTATCTCAAATAGCATCAGTTACCTTGGCTTATACAGAATATACGCTTATCTCACCTAGCATCAGTTACCTTGGCTTATACAGAAATTTCCCCCTGGTTTTCCATTGGCTGGCAACACAAAATATGCAAAAAGTGGACACTGGTCGATCACATCAGCCAAAATGAGTGACTGTACGTGATATCAGGACGTAGGGCATATATTTTCAGAAGCGCATGGTTATATTATCACTGCGAACTTAATCGCGTGCACAGCACTCAGTCACAATGTTGTTTCTATACTCGACTGAGCGTCGGGAATTTGATTTCACAAGAATTAAATCAACAAGAGAATCAATTTTAGTCTGTTGATAATGCTGTTGACAACTGCTGCCATACTGGAAGATGGATTTGTCGAGTTTCACAAATTGAAAGTTTGTTGTTAAAATAGTAGAAATGATATCTTAAAGACTATGTTTTAGGATATGATAATTCCTAATATTATGTGTGTTCGTTCTCAAACTCCCACTAGATGTTTCTGTTAGGAAGATAATTGTCATACTGGATTTCCAACAATATGTCGTCCAGAGAACGGGTATGTGTTATGTCGATGTTTTATTTGAGCAAATAGCCCGACACTTTCGACTTTGGCATTGGCAACTAACACGTTCTGTGTTTTCAGCATTTCAATTAAACAATGGAGGTTTGTAACTTTATCACTAGTAGATCAGCTGTACAAGAGAACTGGTAATCCGACTTACACGCGTGCCACCAAGTTCAAATGTATCCAAGGTCACACATGCTTGACCTAGTACTCCGACTTACATGGGTGCCACCAAGTTCAAATGTATCCACGGTCACACATGCTTGACCTAGTTCTCCGACTTACACGCGTGCCACCAAACTAAGAGCTATCCACGGTCACGCAATCTTGGCCTCTTTTTGCTGCAGTCTTACGACACTATTGACATATCCAGAGATACACACTAATAATTACTATTCAGGTGTCAAATTCTTTCCAGAACGTAGTCTTCGGTAGTTTTTCTATAACTTATCAATACTTCCCTATTATACTATTTATTTACACATGTAACATGAAGCAACACATTGTGTCCGTATGTATTGTTTATGTTGACTAGTTGACCTAATGGTCTTTGTAGAACTGATGAATAATGGGTACCTACTAATGTTAAATGTTTGTGGTACGCGTGTTGTTTGTGTTAGATCAACCAGTTCATACTCGTAGTAACTTGTGAATGCGGTTGCGTCTGTGGGTTGCGTCAATGACTCATTAGACAAACCAACCATGCAACAGAAAACCTTAGTAGATGACATGCCTTTATATTGAGGTTATCTTCTTATAGAAGCTTCAAGACACGTCATCTGTACAATCCCGTAGTCGTAACCTTCGATAGCAGTTACCATGTTGTTCCGACAGGCCGACGTCCTGCTTGAACTAGTTACGGGCACAGCGTGGGTGGGCGGAAAAACAAAGAAACCTGCCGCAAGAGCCAGAGTTGTGCCCTGATGTCGGCGTCTATTTCGGCGGAATTAGACTCGAAACATCATCGAGTCGGACTGCTGATGTAACAGAGAGCGGAGCACTTATGGAAATGCCCCACGTGCTGTGAGGTCAGTTTCTAATCATGAATTAAGTAACTTGTGAATATACACGTATACAGATATCGTGAATAAAATGACATCTTTCTTTAGGGAATTGTTTTGGTCGAATTCGAAAAACGTGAAAACTCAGCTGGTTTAAATTAGTTTTATTATCTATTAATTATTATTTCAACCAGTAGCGATAGTAAATTATCCTAGTTATCGTTGACTAAAGTTGCGAGGCCATCCTAGTTCAAAACTAATCTTCTGAATTCGGATTTTTTCTATAACTTCTCGATCTTTCCCAAATATATTCGTCTTGGTGGATGCCCCATACTTCTAACAATTCTGGGAGAGATAACCAGCTTCAAACATAGTCAAGTGTAGACATTGTTATCCCTCTTGTCCATCCTCGTCTTATGCGGTAATTGCCCCTGTCACCAATCACAATTCATTATATTATATAAAAAATTGGTAGCATATCCTATCCAGGACGTAGCTATCAACCCAGCATTTGTTGGCTGTGGTGATTTTCTAGGCAATATAAATACGTTCAGTAGGTTGCCATTGCTTTCTGAACGGTCCGGATGCACAATTGCCTGTGGTGAGGATCGAACTCGGTACCTTTGCCGTCACAGACGCGCTCTTGTAGCTGGACAATGATACTACTTGATATATCTATTTTAATTATACAAAACTAAGACTGTTTTAACTTCAATATAATATCTGTACTCACATATGTTTGCGAAAACTGGAAAAGAAAAAAGCAAGGGAGAAGTAATTAAATTCATTTAAAACGATAATGTCTTAGAAAACTCTTAAATATTGTCTGGGAAGAATTCAAGTAAAACAAGCACTTAAGACTGGGAAGAATTCAAGTAAAACAAGCACTTAAGACTAGGAAGAATTCAAGTAAAACAAGCACTTAAGACTGGGAAGAATTCAAGTAAAACAAGCACTTAAGACTGGGAAGAATTCAAGTAAAACAAGCACTCAAGACTGGGAAGAATTCAAGTAAAACAAGCACTCAAGACTGGGAAGAATTCAAGTAAAACAAGCAAGAGAAGACAGGTCACGATATTATGCTTCTGCAACAATCAATCAAACAAGAGTAGCTTAGTCGTTCGTGTTTCTCCACAAACTCTTTGTCTCTCACGTTGTTAAATAAGTTCAGCTAGTGACATCTTTTTTGTGCCACCGTGATAACCCATCCAGAAATTTCTCTCTTTGTCTTCCTCTGTTCTCTTCTCCCTTTGATCTTTCCGGTGGTTATTAAATGTTCAACTTTTACTTTTCTTATTGACCTAAAATACTAATTGCCTGCTTCTAATTTTTTGCTATAATTTGTTGTTTTCCTTCCAGCATCTTTTATAACTTCTACGTTAGTTTTCTTTGCTATATTGAAATTTTTCATCATTATTAATAAAAAGCACATCTCAACTGTCTCCAGCTTATCTTGGATACTTTTGTTTATCGTCCATGATACGCTTCCATAATGATGGATTGGGTCAATATAACATCCATATATTATGGGTTCACTTCATAATTCACGTCAGTTGAAATTATTTACCCCCAAAACTACTTGTTAGATCGAAAAGATCTGTTAGATCAAACTTGAAAATCTTCATGACCCCATAAAAATATTTTTTTACCTTAAAAAATATAAGTAGATTAACATTTTCTCTATAAAGTATAAATTTGTAAAGGTTTTGTGAATATACGTAATGCGCCATGTTGTATAGTACAGCCGAGTCTGTCAGACAGTCCCGGTTGATTAGGGGGATTACGTCTTATTTCTTTATTGTTGTTTGCCTCTCCAACTCTTCATTGGCTGTAACGCAAAGTATAAATATGCTGGCCAATTAAAAGCAAGATAAAATAAGAAGACGTCATCAGTGATTGAATTATATTGCTGTGAATTACTACTATGTTTTTGTTTCGTGTATGCTCTTTCCATTGCGACCCAGCAAGAGGACGGAAATCACGTCATCTGTTTGTCGTTTATTTAGACTTACGTAAAACACAGGTTTATATATCGTCTCAATGGGACACAACAGACTATAGCTAAAACTAGTGGGTAATGATGGGCAATGATGAGCACACAAGAAATCCTAAAAATTACAATACACAAATCATATTCAACGTTTCAACCAAAAGGTCTTTATCAAGACACAACCAAAACATTAAAAGACGACGATTACGATTTGTATTGATTGTCGTTTATTTAGAGATTTAATCGATATTGTTAGACTACGTACATTTATGGATATGAATATCTTCGTACTTTTTATTGGTTATTGTGATATGTTGTCAAGATTGTCACCAATGAAATTCACGGAAATACTGGGGTATGCTTTAGAAGAGACATCGTCAGTACATTTATTGTTAGTTTCGCTGTATTTTTGGTTAGATGACCCAGTTATTCAATCATAAATAATAGCTACTCATATCTGGAAGCATGTAAAAATCACTTAATCTGTTGCCTTCTGCTTTAATCCAGGATGCTTATTGGGCATGGTAAGTCCTCTGATGTTGTCATTTCTGATTCTGTCTCCGATCGTTGAACTACTGTCTCTTAGCAGCACTCATTTAAGAGTTAAGGAATTAGTAATATCCCCTTCCGGTAGGAGCTCTGTAGTCTAATTGATAGTGTACTTGGTAACTATCATAGAGTTATATCGTTCCAAGTTTGAAACGATGTACGGATCTAAAAAAATGTGTTAAGGTCGTGATTTCTCGCCTGACACGACCGCTCCTCCAATCGAAACAGCTGTAAATACGTCGCTGACGCATGAGTTAGTGAAAGCAAAGACAGCAAGGAAAGGAGTTGGCTACTCCACCTAATAGTTGCTGCAGCTTAGTATATGAAGATCGAAAAATATGTACTCACTGCAGCAAAACTGAAATCCAACAGGTAAAGTGTGAAACGGGGAAATAAAGTTTTGCTAATAATACAAAACATAGGCACATACACAAATCGACGTTTTGACCGAAAGGCTTTTATTAACGATAACGTACATATACACGGAGTGCATGGCTATGCGGCTAGAACGCCTGCCTTAGATTCCTGAGGTCCCGGGTTCAATCCGCGGTTGGGATAAAGATTTTTGTCTTTCGGAAGTGCAACAAAAAAATTCTTCCTGTACACGTCGCGGCAACATCTTTTGCACAGCGGCCTTTATTTCCACAGCCGTAAAATCCCCCCTGCACTCCTTAACAGGAAAACATGCAGAAACGAAAGTTGTATACACATATACATAAAAAACGGCAAGTAGGAAGGACATAACTTGGCGTCTAGTACATGAAGAGTTATCTTCATTCCCAACAGCAAGTTGCTGCCGTGGGATCTAGCTTTACCTATAACATTACTAGCAACAATTAACAACAACAGTTAGCACCTAAGTCATGTATTGTGGTCATGTAATTAGTCGTATCAACTTGGTTACTAAAACTGGTGCATGAAAAATCTGGCATCCATCGATAACCGTAAACAATTTGTGGCCATTTCAAATTACTGTTTCAACCGCAGCGACATTTTGTCGCTGGAATTGTTTGCCATAACAACGGTAACCATAGACACAGCAAACATGAGTATATTCTCTAATCGTATAACTTTCTACTACTCAAATTATTGAATATATATCGCTGGGATTGTGTGTGGAAGTATGCAAACTGTATGCCATTCAATGAGGTCGGTCGGAGATAAAAGCTTTGACAGGATAAACAGTTATCAGTTTCTGAGTGCTGTGACGAGGGAGTTCAGATACTCTATTGAAAGTCACGAGTTGTGTGTTTACAGTTGTGATACATATCATTCAAATGTAGTATTGCCAGAATCTGTATTTATAAACTACAAATAAGTAACAGAAAAGTAGAAGGAAAATGTTCACAGAAAATGTGCAAAAAATATTATTTTTCAAATTTGATACGTTTGTTGCATGTTTTGAGAAAACAAAGTTGAAATACACACATAATTCAGATGTTTGGTAGAATTTTGAAAATTAAATGAAATACATCACATTTTTACATGTTTGGTGCAAGATTTAGAAACCAAAAGGTGGAATACACTAGTTTTTTTTCATACGTCGGGTTCGATTATTTTTTTATTTGGGCAAAATTGCTCAGATTTCCCCAGAATACGGTGAGATCGATACTTGCTGTAAGCACTCCCGTCACAGGAATTGGGGAATATATTTGTGCATATTTCTAGCTGTCATTTGTTGTTCTTCTACTTGGGTATATACCGCATGTTCTTATATAAAACCTCCAATGTTCAGATGACTTTATAAAGTGAACCATTCAGTAGATAACAATCTATTTATGCCTGGGAGAACACAGTCCTTGTAGATGATTCTGGCAAAAGTAAGTTATAACATTATTTAATGCCTGGATAATATAACTTACAACCCAGCATCTTAAACTATCCATCTGGGGGCCAAACCTTATTTTCAAATGTTCTCTAAGAATATATACTTTATTACTAAGGCCACGTACAACATGAATGATGCCTTCATGAAGTTACACAATCCAAGTTTGTAATAGTTTACTCTTGTTTAGCATGCATGAAGTTAGACAATCAAAGTTATAATGGTATACTTGTTCTGAATCCTGCATGAAATTACAAAATCAATGATTGTAATTGACTATTGCTTGTGAAGTTTGCATGAAGTTACACAATCCAAGTTTGTAATGGCGCACTCTCTATCAAATCTGACAGCAGAAAATAACTCCACATTTGAACATAATGCTTCTGACATAGTGGTATCTTGTGTGGATCTTCTCATGTCGTCAATGTCAATATTCTTAAACATCACAATTCTGGTCTGCATCATTTGCAAGAAACGTCTACACACAATTCCTAATATATTTATAGCGTCCGTAGCAACCAGTGACCTACTTCTGGCTTGTCTGTACACCTTAAACGCATGTTTAGTTTTGAAATTATACATCCGGAATGAAAAGCCCAGTAATCTAGACTGCATACGTTTATACTTTATCAGTTTCTCAATAATATTTAACCTCTGTAACCACTTTCTTATCTCGTGTGAGAGATGGATGTACATCGCTCGACCATATTTACACCAAAGGGTCGTTACCAACGTTTCGGCAATTTGTGCTGTGATTGTAACCTGGATTTCAACCCTGATTGCATGCATGAACCTTATTGGTACGTGTTTTTCTGATTATTACACAGGCAATATCTATATTTTTTACTGTTTAGTATTGTCTTGCATTCATTTTGCATTTAGTATTGCCATGTTTACTATGTACTGTCACATCGCAATCATTACAAACTATCAGACCAAGGCTATACGGAAGATTGCTGCGATATATTCGCCAAACACGAGCAATGAGCCTGAACAATTTCTGTCAAACTTGAGATCTACATGGAAACAAGTTCAAATGCTGGTAGTCGTATTCGGAACCTATTTTCTAATCATGACTCCATATGTTTGTCTGAATATCGATGTATATATTCATGATATCCCTATCGAGTACTACGATTACGGTGTGGCTAGAGCGATATCCGTGTTATCACATGCTCAGTGTTTCATTAACTTTTTCACATATTCCCTTCAAAACAAAGATTTCAGGTGTGTTTTGAAACAGTGTTGGTTTAATGTCAGGTTGGCAACTATCTTTGTGAAGATTCATCCCATGAACAGTTTCACGTGATTTATGCTGATTTCAGGAGGTTGGAGGAGGAGGCAGAGATTTGTGATTACATCCTCTTTTGTGTAAGACACACTATAAGTGCATAATAAGCGTATATAAACTTTGGTTATATTCATGGTGACCAGATTGTGGAATAAATACTGGGCAAATCAAATAACAATACAAAACTGTGGAATACACTAACAATACAAAGTTGCAGCAAAAATAAACAAGCGAAATATTTTTTTTTTTACTAATACATATTTACTTGTAAATCTTAATGTGAAAATGAATTTCATTTTATAATTGATAATAAACAACAAAACATGAGATTTTTATTGTATTTGCTTATATCATAAAACTTCATCAGTCAACATTTTGTATTTTATTCTTCTCAGTTGAAGTTTGTAGATTTGTTGGAATATACGAGACCATTTTAACTGTATCACGTTACAAACCCCGGTTCGTAATTGTACGCTCCATCTGATAATTTCACACTGGTCTTTTATAGACGGTCCCACGCAGCAGTGAGATGCAACAATACAAGTCTGACATTATCATCATTGCCTGTGCTAGACGGTCCCACGCAGCAGAGAGATCTAACAATACAAATTTGAGGATGGCTATTATTTATAAATGTGGTACCTCGACCTGCATCGACACCTCGTCCAGAAACAACAAAATTGTGCGGGTCGTGATTTCTCGTCTAACATGACCGCTGCTCCAGTCGACCTAGCTGTAAATGGGTACCTCAAAAAGAGAGCCAATGTAGCTTCCGAAAGGGAAGAGGTACGATTGACATGATATTCACTGCCAGACAACGACAGGAAAAGTGTCGCGAACAGAAGATCGGTCTCTACACTACATTTGTCGATCTAACTAAGGCATTCGACACTGTAAATCGCAAATCGCTATGGAAGATCATTGCCAAATGTGGATGTCCCGAAAAATTCATGAAGTACGAAATATGAACAGAAAATAAAAATTCTTGAGACCAACAGGAATTGAACAAGTCCGTTCTAATGGCACCGAATCGGCTGGCAACAAGAGTAAACGGGTATTCCCGTACTTGACTGAGAATAAAAGTTGTAATTTTGTCAAGTCATTGAAACTGTGTGCTTAAATCACCGAGAACAGACCAATCGAGACAAAGACTATTACAACAATAACGAACATCCTGTACAAGTATTAAAGTATCCTCAGTAACAACAACGAACATCCTGTACAAGTATTAAAGTATCCTCAGTAACACAAACATATGACATCCTTATTTTCGTATACAAGTACATTCAAATAGGAAGCATGAGGATAAATTTAAAATTCTTAAGACCAACAGGAATTGAACGAGTCTGTTCTAACGGCGCCTAATCGCCTGGAAACAAGAGTGAATGGGTTTTTCCGTACTAGGTTAACCACATATTTGATTGGAGATCGGACTTGTTCAATTCTCGTTGGTCTCGAAATATTCACCAACATGATTCGTCAGTTCCATGATGGTATGACAGCCTGTGTGCAAGATGACATCGCACACTCAACCCCGTTTCCAGTAACTAACGGTTCCAAAGAGGGTTACATCCTTGTTTAGATGCACTTCAACGTGGTGTATGCTGCCATGTTAAATGATGCCTGCTGGAATAACTGCAGGAATTTTTTGTCACTATCGAGCTGATGAAGGGAAGTTCAATCTGAGTAGATTGAAGTCCAAGACCACAACTAAGACGGACATTGTACACGATCTCATGTTCGCCGACGATTGTGCACTAAACGCTACCAATATGAAAGAGATGCAGGATAGTATGGACCAGTTTTTATTTAGCCTGTGGTGCATTCGGTCTCACCATCAGCACCGTGAAGACATTAGTAATGTATCAAATAGCGCCAGGTGTCCCCTACACAAAACCAGTAATCACAGTAAAGGAACAGAAACTCAATACTGCCAAAAAGAAAGTTTGTATATCTCGCTAGCACCCTATAGCAATCTGCGACAATTGACGAGGATGTTTCTCTGCATATTGCTCGTACCAGTGCGGCATTCGGGAGTCTTCGTGCCAACGTCTGGATCAGGAGTGGTCTCAGTTTGACAACTAAGTTGAAGATATACCGAGCAGTGGTTCTACTAACAAGGCTTTATGCTGCGTCATCCTGGACTGTCTATGCGAGACACTCTCGACAGCTGAGCTCGTTCTACCGTCGATGCCTAAGAAACCTCATGGGAGTAGGCTGGCAGGATCCAATGCTAGACACGAAAACTCATGCCCTGCAGACTAGGTCCCAACTTCGCTTGACTGGCTACATCGTACGTATTCCAGACACGCACCTTCCACAGAAATTATTCTATGGGGAGATGTGGGATGGTAAACATTCAAGCAGAGGGCAGAAAATGCGCTTAAAGGACCCTTAAAAAACTCTCTCCAGCACTGCAATATCGACCCTAGTTCCTGGGAGACTACATCCCTTGATTGATCAGCTAGGCACACCTAGATCACTGCTTGTATCACACATTTTTCAAAAGAGAGAACACTGCGTGCAATTTACAAGCGGCGGAAACGGAAGAACAAATCAGAATATTCTCCTACTCGGGACCCTCTGCACTCCTGCGTGCACTGCAATAGAACTTTCCTGACACCAATCCGACTCATCGAGCATCTACCAACTCACACACCCATACCGAAATAAACAATAACAAATTGTTTGTTTTTTTCCCTACTATGTCACCAAATATTCATTGTTCCCCCCCACCCAATTATTTCACCAAATATTCATTGTTTTTTCCCTACTATTTCACAACATATTCATTGTTTTTTCCCTACTATTTCACCACATATTCATTGTTTTTTCCCTACTATTTCACCAAATATTCATTGTTTTTTTCCTACTATTTCACCACATATTCATTGTTTTTTCCTTCACTATTTCACCACATATTCATTGTTTTTTCCTTTACTATTTCACCACATATTCATTGTTTTTTCTTTCACTATTTCACCACATATTCATTGTTTTTTCTTTCACTATTTCACCACATATTCATTGTTTTTTCTTTCACTATTTCACCACATATTCATTGTTTTTTCCTTTACTATTTCACCACATATTCATTGTTTTTTCTTTCACTATTTCACCACATATTCATTGTTTTTTCTTTCACTATTTCACCACATATTCATTGTTTTTTCCTTTACTATATCACCACATATTCATTGTTTTTTCCTTTACTATTTCACCACATATTCATTGTTTTTTCCTTTACTATTTAACCACATATTCATTGTTTTTTCTTTCACTATTTCACCACATATTCATTGTTTTTTCCTTTACTATTTCACCACATATTCATTGTTTTTTCCTTTACTATTTCACCACATATTCATTGTTTTTTCCTTTACTATTTCACCACATATTCATTGTTTTTTCCGTTACTATTTCACCACATATTCATTGTTTTTTCCTTTACTATTTCGCCACATATAAATTGTTTTTTCCTTTACTATTTCACCACATATTCATTGTTTTTTCCTTTACTATTTCACCACATATTCATTGTTTTTTCCTTTACTATTTAACCACATATTCATTGTTTTTTCCTTTACTATTTCACCACATATTCATTGTTTTTTCCTTTACTATTTCACCACATATTCATTGTTTTTTCCTTTACTATTTCACCACATATTCATTGTTTTTTCCTTTACTATTTCACCACATATTCATTGTTTTTTCCTTTACTATTTAACCACATATTCATTGTTTTTTCCTTTACTATTTCGCCACATATTCATTGTTTTTTCCTTTTCTATTTCACCACATATTCATTGTTTTTTCCTTTACTATTTCACCACATATTCATTGTTTTTTCCGTTACTATTTAACCACATATTCATTGTTTTTTCCTTTACTATTTAACCACATATTCATTGTTTTTTCCTTTACTATTTCACCACATATTCATTGTTTTTTCTTTTACTATTTAACCACATATTCATTGTTTTTTCCTTTACTATTTCACCACATATTCATTGTTTTTTCCTTTACTATTTCACCACATATTCATTGTTTTTTCCTTTACTATTTCACCACATATTCATTGTTTTTTCCTTTACTATTTAACCACATATTCATTGTTTTTTCCTTTACTATTTCACCACATATTAATTGTTTTTTCCTTTACTATTTCACCACATATTCATTGTTTTTTCCTTTACTATTTAACCACATATTCATTGTTTTTTCTTTCACTATTTCACCACATATTCATTGTTTTTTCCTTTACTATTTCACCACATATTCATTGTTTTTTCCTTTACTATTTCACCACATATTCATTGTTTTTTCCTTTACTATTTCACCACATATTCATTGTTTTTTCCGTTACTATTTAACCACATATTCATTGTTTTTTCCTTTACTATTTCGCCACATATAAATTGTTTTTTCCTTTACTATTTCACCACATATTCATTGTTTTTTCCTTTACTATTTCACCACATATTCATTGTTTTTTCCTTTACTATTTAACCACATATTCATTGTTTTTTCCTTTACTATTTCACCACATATTCATTGTTTTTTCCTTTACTATTTCACCACATATTCATTGTTTTTTCCTTTACTATTTTACCACATATTCATTGTTTTTTCCTTTACTATTTCACCACATATTCATTGTTTTTTCCTTTACTATTTAACCACATATTCATTGTTTTTTCCTTTACTATTTCGCCACATATTCATTGTTTTTTCCTTTTCTATTTCACCACATATTCATTGTTTTTTCCTTTACTATTTCACCACATATTCATTGTTTTTTCCTTTACTATTTAACCACATATTCATTGTTTTTTCCTTTACTATTTCACCACATATTCATTGTTTTTTCCTTTACTATTTCACCACATATTCATTGTTTTTTCCTTTACTATTTAACCACATATTCATTGTTTTTTCCTTTACTATTTCACCACATATTCATTGTTTTTTCCTTTACTATTTCACCACATATTCATTGTTTTTTCCTTTACTATTTCACCACATATTCATTGTTTTTTCCTTTACTATTTAACCACATATTCATTGTTTTTTCCTTTACTATTTAACCACATATTCATTGTTTTTTCCTTTACTATTTCACCACATATTCATTGTTTTTTCCTTTACTATTTAACAACATATTCATTGTTTTTTCTTTCACTATTTCACCACATATTCATTGTTTTTTCCTTTACTATTTCATCACATATTCATTGTTTTTTCCTTTACTATTTCACCACATATTCATTGTTTTTTCCTTTACTATTTCACCACATATTCATTGTTTTTTCCGTTACTATTTAACCACATATTCATTGTTTTTTCCTTTACTATTTCGCCACATATAAATTGTTTTTTCCTTTACTATTTCACCACATATTCATTGTTTTTTCCTTTACTATTTCACCACATATTCATTGTTTTTTCCTTTACTATTTAACCACATATTCATTGTTTTTTCCTTTACTATTTCACCACATATTCATTGTTTTTTCCTTTACTATTTCACCACATATTCATTGTTTTTTCCTTTACTATTTCACCACATATTCATTGTTTTTTCCTTTACTATTTCACCACATATTCATTGTTTTTTCCTTTACTATTTAACCACATATTCATTGTTTTTTCCTTTACTATTTCGCCACATATTCATTGTTTTTTCCTTTTCTATTTCACCACATATTCATTGTTTTTTCCTTTACTATTTCACCACATGTTCATTGTTTTTTCCTTTACTATTTAACCACATATTCATTGTTTTTTCCTTTACTATTTCACCACATATTCATTGTTTTTTCCTTTACTATTTCACCACATATTCATTGTTTTTTCCTTTACTATTTAACCACATATTCATTGTTTTTTCCTTTACTATTTCACCACATATTCATTGTTTTTTCCTTTACTATTTCACCACATATTCATTGTTTTTTCCTTTACTATTTCACCACATATTCATTGTTTTTTCCTTTAATTTTTAACCACATATTCATTGTTTTTTCCTTTACTATTTAACCACATATTCATTGTTTTTTCCTTTACTATTTCACCACATATTCATTGTTTTTTCCTTTACTATTTAACCACATATTCATTGTTTTTTCCTACTATTTCACCAAATATTCATTGTTTTTCATGGAATGTTCATCTTCACAAGCTAAGAACGAACATCATCAAATGGGTACTTGAGCATGAGTTAGGGGAGGGAATGGGTACTTGAGCATGAGTTAGTGGAGGGAATGGGTACTTGAGCATGAGTTAGTGGAGGGAATGGGTACTTGAGCATGAGTTAGTGGAGGGAATGGGTACTTGAGCATGAGTTAGGGGAGGGAATGGGTACTTGAGCATGAGTTAGGGGAGGGAATGGGTACTTGAGCATGAGTTAGTGGAGGGAATGGGTACTTGAGCATGAGTTAGGGGAGGGAATGGGTACTTGAGCATGAGTTAGGGGAGGGAATGGGTACTTGAGCATGAGTTAGGGGAGGGAAAGACAGCACAGAAGAAAATTGACCACCTCATATAATAGTTACTACAGAATACTATATGATAAGTTATCTTCATTCCCGACTGCAGGTTTCTGCTATGGGACCTACCTTTACCTATAACATTACCAGCAACAATTAACAACGTATAGTTAGCACCAAAATCCTGAATTGTGGTCATGTAATTAGTCGTATCAACTTGGTTAATAAACCAAGTGCATGAAATCTGGCATCCATCGATAACCGTAAACACTTTGTGTCCATTTTAAATTACTGTTTCAGCCGTAGAGACATTCTGTCGCTGGAATTGTTTGCCATAACAACGGTAACCATAGACACAGCAAACATGAGTGAATTCTCTAATCGTATAACTTTCTACTACTCAAATTATTGAAATATATCGCTGGGATTGTGTGTGGAAGTATGCAAACTGTATGCTATTCAATGAAGTCGGTCGGAGATAAAAGCTTTGACAGGATAAACAGTTATCAGTTTCTGAGTGCTATGACGAGGGAGTTCAGATACTCTATTGAAAGTCACGAGTTGTGTGTTTACAGTTGTGATACAGATGATTCATTTGTAATATTGCCAGAATCGGTATTTGTAAACTGCAAATACGTAACAGAAAAGTAGAAGGAAAATGTTCACAGAAAATGTGCACAACATACTTTTTTAAATTTGATGCGTTTATTACATATTTGGACAAAACAAAGTTGAAATACACAAACGTTTCACATGTCTGGTAGAATTTTAAAAGGAAACAATCGGAATACATTACATTTTCACAAGTTTGGTGCAAGTTTTAGAAACAAAAAATTAGAACACGCTAGTTTTTCATATATGGTGTGCAATTATTTGTTTTATGTTGCAAAACTGCTCATCCAGGTGCTCAGCTGCCTCCTAAATACGGTGAGATCGATACATTCTGTAAGCACTCTCGGCACAGGAATTGGGGAATATATTTGTGCATATTTCTAGCTGTCATTTGTTGTTCTTCTACTTGGGTATATACCGCATGTTCTTATATAAAACCTCCACTGCACAGATGACTTTATAAAGTGAACCATTCAGTAGATAACAATCTATTTATGCATGGGAGAACACAGTCCTTGTAGATGATTCTGGCAAAAGTGAGTTATAACATTATTTAATGCCTGGATAATATAACTTACAACACAGCATCTTAAGCTATCCATCTGGGGGCCAAGCCTTATTTTCAAATATTCTCTAAGAATATATACTTTATTACTAAGGTCACGTAAAGCATGAACGATACCTTCATGAAGTTACACAATTCAAGTTTGTAATAGTCTACTTCGACTGAAGCCTACATGAAGTTACAAAATCCAATATTGTAATGGCGTACTCCATCTGAAGCCTACACGACGTTACACAATCCAAGTTTGCATTGGTGTACTGTTTCTGAAGTCTATATGAAGTTACGCAATCTAAGTTCGTAATGGGGTGTTCGGTCTAATGTTTGCATAAAGTCACACAATCCAAATTGATGATGACTTAATATTTGTGATGCCTGAATAACATTACGCCATGGAGGCTTGTAATGATATACTCTTATTTCCTTCTCAAGCTTGAATGCAGTTGCACAATATCCCTTCGTAATGGTATACTACTTGTGAAGTTTACATGAAATTACACAATCCAAGTTTGTAATGGAGCACTCAATATCAAATCTGACAGTAGAGAATAACTCCACACTTAAACAAACTGCTTTTGAAACAGTGTTATCTTGCGTGGATTTTCTCATGTCGTCAATGTCAATATTCTTAAACATCACAATTCTGGTCTGCATCATTTGCAAGAAACGTCTACACACAATTCCTAATATATTTATAGCGTCCGTAGCAACCAGTGACCTACTTCTGGCGTGTCTGTACACGGTAAACGCATTTATAGTTTTGAACAAATACAGCCGGAATGAAAAGCCCAGTAATCTAGACTGCATAAATTTATACTTTATCAGTTTCTCAATAATATTTAACCTCTGTAACCACTTTCTCATCTCGTCTGAGAGATGGATGTACATCGCTCGACCATATTTACACCAAAGGGTCGTTACGAACGTTTCGGCAATTTGTGCTGTGATTGTAACCTGCATTTCAGCCCTGATTGCATGCATAAACCTTATTGGTTCGTGTTCTTCTGAATATTACGCAAGCAATATCTATATTTTTTACTGTTTAGTATTGTCTTGCATTCATTTTGCATTTAGTATTGCCATGTTTACTATGTACTGTCACATCGCAATCATTACAAACTATCAGACCAAGGCTATACGGAAGATTGCTGCGATATATTCGCCAAACACGAGCAATGAGCCTGAACAATTTCTGTCAAACTTGAGATCTACATGGAAACAAGTTCAAATGCTGGTAGTCGTATTCGGAACCTATTTTCTAATCATGTCTCCATATGTTTGTCTGAATATCGATGTATATATTCATGATACCCCTATCGAGTACTACAATTACGGTGTGGCTAGAGCGATATCCGTGTTATCACATGCTCAGTGTTTCATTAACTTTTTCACATATTCCCTTCAAAACAAAGATTTCAGATGTGTTTTGAAACAGTGTTGGTTTAATGTCAGGTTGGCAACTATCTTTGTGAAGATTCATCCCATGAACAGTTTTACATGATTTATGCTGTTTTTCCGACTATTCAGAATGTGGCAGGCTGTTTCTAGACTCATTTGTGTAAGACACATTGTAGTACAAAACAAGGCGTATATAAACTTTGGTTGCATCCAGGTTGACGAAATCTTGCAATACAAAACTGAGGCATACATTATCAATACAAAATCACATTAAAAAAATAAAGCGAACAGATTTTCTTGGCCAATTATTTTAATTGTAAGCAATAATGTAATAGTGACTAACAGCTGATTATTAATAAACAACAACAAAACATGAGAAGATTGTGTTTGTTTATATCATGACTACATCAGTCAGCATTTTATGTTTTATTCTTCTCAGTTGAAGTGTCTAGATTTGTTGACATGTACAAGACCAATTCAGCTATATGACGTTACGCAACATCGGTTCGTAATATGCTCTGTATGATACCTACATGAAGTTACACAGATCAGGATAGTAATGTCATACTCGTCTGCGATAGACAGTCCCACACAGCAGAGAGATGCAATAATACAAGTCTGAAGCTGTCATCATTGACTGCGATAGACGGCCACAAAGGCCATAGAAATATAACAATACAAATGTGTGGACGGCTATTATGAATAAATGTAGTACCTGCACTTGCATCGAAACCACGAGCAGACAAACAAAAATTGTCATGTCATGCTTTCTCGTCTAGCATGACTGCTGCTCCAGTCGACCCAACTGTAAATGGGTACCTCTCAGAGAGGGAATGTGGCTTCCCACAAGGCAGAGGTATGGTTGACATGACATTCATTGCCAGACAACTACAGCAAAAGTGTTGCGAACAGAGAAGTGGTCTCTACATCACATTTATCGATCTATATAAGGCATTCGACACTGTCAATCGCAAAGGATTATGGAAAATCATGGAAAAATTAGGATGTTCCGAAAAATTCACCAACATGGTTCGCCAGTTCCATAATGGTATGACAGCATGTGGGCAAGATGACGGCGCACACTCAACC
Source organism: Meghimatium bilineatum (assembly GCA_034231615.1). Lineage (NCBI taxonomy): Eukaryota > Metazoa > Mollusca > Gastropoda > Stylommatophora > Philomycidae > Meghimatium > Meghimatium bilineatum. The sequence goes on from CM067307.1 coordinate 29,084,014, forward strand.
CCGTTTCCAATAATTAACAGTTTCAAACAGGGTTGCATCCTGGTTTCAGCGCACTTCAGAATGGTGTACTCTGCCATGTTAAATGATGCCTTCCGGAATAACAGTGCAGGAATTTTCTTTCATTATCGAGCTGATGGAGGGCTATTCAATCTTAGTAGATTGGAGGCCAATACTAAGATGCACATTGCTCGCGATCTCATGTTCGTCGACTATTGTGTACTCCGAGTTACCAGTCTGCAAGACATGCAGGACAGTATGTACCTTTTTCTTCTGTCTGTGATGCGTTTGATCTCACCATCAGCAACGCGAAGACATCAGTAATATATCAACCAGCGCCAGGTGTTCCCTACACATACACAGTTAACACAGTAAAATGACAGAAACTCAATACTGCCAATACGTTTGTATACCTCTGCAGCACCCTATCGCAAACTGCGACAAATGTCGAGCCTGTTGCCTTGCGTATTGCTCGCACCAGTTCAATTTATGGGAACCTTCGTGCCAACGTCTGGATAAGGCATGGTCTCAGTTTGACAACTAGTTGAGCGTATTCCACGTAGTCGTTCTAACAACACTGCGTTATGCTGCGTTATCCTGGACTGTTTATGCGAGACACGCTCGACAACTTAACTTTTCCCACCTTCGGTGCCTAAGAAACCTCATGGGAGAACACTGGCAGGATGGAGTACCAGACACGGACATTCTTTCAAAGTCCTGTATGTAAAGCATCCATGCCCTTGCTTACTATGTCCCAACTCCGATGAACAGGCCACATCGTTTCGTCCATATGCCAGACAAGCGTCTTCCATTGAGATTGTTCTATGGGGAGCTGTGTGGTGATAAACGTTCAAGCGGAAATCAGAAAAAGCGCGTTTAGTGATTACTTAAAGAACTCTCTCAAGCATGGTTTGCGTCTGTGGGTATCACCAATGGCCCACTAGACATACCACCCATGCAATAGAAAACCTTAGTAGATGACATGCCGTTATAATGAGATTATCTTCTTATAGAAGCTTCATGGCACGTCATCTATACCATTATGTTTCTCGTTCCTTTATTTTATTGTTGCAATTTGTTTTATGCTTTATTTTTATAAATGTATTCACCCTCTGTGGTTGGGAGGGAGCCAGAGATGTACTGTGCAGCACTAGGGAGGAGATAACTGACAGCACTGTCTTTTCCGAAGGCTTAGGCTCATCATGGGGGCACAGTGACTCAGGATGTGACAATCCTTTTGACTTGAACATTTGGTTGCATGCCTGGAGCAGTATAACCAGTAGTAAATTGCTGGCGGGAAATTAGCACAGTGAACCCTATCTTGGCTGCAGTGGCTCGGAGCAATTCATAGGTTGAAACCTAACGTCCTAGGGGTTTTATTCTCTGGCTCTGGCCCAGGGTAGGACGAAAATCCACAGAATCCCCAGCAATATTCATTCATTCATTCATTTTCTTTTTGCGCTGAAGTTAGCGCATAGGGCAGAGGTCAGATCTCTCCAATTCTGTCTGTTCAAAGCTATTCTGTGCAGTTCTTGAATAGTATTAATATTGGTTGTTTTACTTTCTCTAAGTATTATTCTTCTGAGTGTTTCTTTTGGTCTACCCCTGGCTCTTTTGCCTGTAGGTATCCAGTCAAGAGATTGGTGGTGTATTCTGTCGTTGTCTGCGCGTAGGACATGCCCGATCTAGGACCAACGGCGTTTTCTGATAACATCTGTGATGAAATTTTGATGTGTCTCTTCTCTGATTTTATCATTCAATTTGAATTCACTCCAATGGGTGTTAGTTATCCTACGAAGACATTTGTTCTCGAAACTCAGTAATTTCTTTTCTGAAGATAAAGAGCTTTTCCAGCTCTCAGATCCAGCAATATAATGCCAGTAAAATGGCATTGGGTCAAAGGGCTTGAGCTCATGGACCGCTGGATAAGCAACCAACCTACCAAATAAATCTCTCCAGCACTGCATCATCGATCCTAGCTCCTAGGAGGCTACAACACCTGAAAGCTCAGCTTGGCACACCCAGATCACTAGTTGCATCACAAATTTAAAAAAAAAAGAGAATACAGCGGGCAATTTGCAAGCGACGGAAATGGAAGTATAAATCCCAAATTTCTCCTTCTCGGCACCCTCTGAACTTCTGCATGCACTGCAAAAGAACTTTCCTGAAAAAATCCTACTCATCGGACATCTGCGAACTCATAAACCCAAACCAAATTAGATAAACGTGTATATGACGCATGATTTAGGGGAGGTAAAGACTGCACGCAAGAGAATTGGCGACACCACCTAACAGTTGCTCCGGCTTAGTACATGTTGCGTTATCCTCATCCTCGACGGCAGTTTGCTGTCATCGGGTCTAGCTTTACCTATAACATTACCAACAACAGTGAACAACATATAGTTAGCACCAAAGTCCCGGATTATGGTTAAGTAATAAATTGTATCAACTTGGTTACTCAACCTGGTGCATGAAATCTGGCATCCATCGATAACCGTAAACAATTTGTGGCCATTTCAAATTACTGTTTGAGCCGCAGCGACAATATTTCGCTGGAATTGTTTGCCATAACAACGGTAACCATAGACACAGCAAACATGAGTGACTTCCCTAATCGTATAACTTTCTACTACTCAAATTATTGAAATATATCGCTGGGATTGTGTGTGGAAGTATGCAAACTGTATGCTATTCAATGAGGTCGGCCGGAGATAAAAGCTTTGACAGGATAAACAGTTATCAGTTTCTGAGTGCTGTGACGAGGGAGTTCAGATACTCTATTGAAAGTCACGAGTTGTGTGTTTACAGTTGTGATACAGATGATTCAATTGTAATATTGCCAGAATCGGTATTTGTAAACTGCAAATACGTAACAGAAAAGTAGAAGGAAAATGTTCACAGAAAATGTGCACATAATATTATTTTTCAAATTTGACGTTTGTTACATATTTGGAGAAAATAATGTGAAATAGGCCTACACACATTTTTCATATGTGGTAGAATTTTTTTAACAATGGAATACATGAAATTTTCACATGTTTGGTGCACGTTTTAGAAACCAAAAGTTGGAATACACTAGTTTTTAATATATAGGGTGCAATTGTTTTTTTAAAATAATGGTGAAATTGCTCCTATAAGTGCTCAGCTGCCTCCTAAATACGGTGAGATCGATACATTCCGTAAACACTCTCAGCACAGGAATTGGAAAATATAATTATGCATATTTCTAGCTGTCATTTGTTGTTCTTCTACTTGGGTAATTACCACATGGTCTTATATAAAACATCCAATGTTCAGATGACTTTATAAAGTGAACCATTCAGTAGATAACAATCTATTTATGCCTGGGAGAACACAATCCTTGTAAGTGATTCTGGCAAAAGTGAGCTATATCATTATTGAATGCCTGGATAATATAATTTACAACCCAGCATCTTAAGATATCCATCTGGGGGCCAAGTCTTATTTTCAAATATTCTCTAAGAATATATACTTTATTACTAAGGTCACGTAAAGCTTGAATGATGCCTTCATGAAGTTACACAATCCATGTTCGTAACAGTGTACTCCTTGTTATGATCGCTTGAAACTACACAATCCAAGTTTGTAATGGCCTAATTTTTATGATGCCTGCGTGAAGTTACACCAACCAATTTATCATGGAATTCTTCTTCTCCTGAAACTTGCATGAAGGTACAAAATTCAAATTTGTAATAGTGTACTCCTTTTGAAACCTCAATGAAGTTACACAATCTAAGTTCGTAATGGAGTATTGGCGTATTCCGTCTGATGTTTGCATGAGGTTAACTATACAGAATGATACTGACTTAATTTTTTGTGATGCCTGAATAACATTACGCTATGCAGGCTTGTAATGATATACTCTTATTTCCTTCTCAAGCTTGAATGCAGTTGCACAATATCCCTTCGTAATGGTATACTCCTTGTGAAGTTTACATGAAATTACACAATCCAAGTTTGTAATGGCGCACTCTCTATCAAATCTGACAGTAGAGAATAACTCCACACTTAAACAAAACGCTTTTGAAACAGTGTTATCTTGCGTGGATTTTCTCATGTCGTCAATGTCAATATTCTTAAACATCACAATTCTGGTTTGCATCATGTGGAAGAAACGTCTACACACAATTCCTAATATATTTATAGCGTCCGTAGCAACCAGTGACCTACTTCTGGGGTGCCTGTTCACGTTGAACGTTTTCGTAGTGTTGAACGCTTACAGCTGGGATGAACAGCCGAGTAATCTAGCCTGCATACGTTTATATTTTATGAGTTTCTCAATAATGTTTAACCTCTGTAACCACTTTCTCATCTCGTCTGAGAGATGGATGTACATTGCTCGACCATTTTTACACCAAAGGGTCGTTACCAACGCTTCGGCAATTTGTGCTGTGTTTTTATCCTCGATTTCAGCCCTGATTGCATGCATAAACCTTATTGGTTCGTGTTCTTCTGAATATTACGCAAGAAATATCTATATTTTTTACTGTTTAGTACTGTCTTGCATTCATTTTGCATTTAGTATTGCCATGTTTACTATGTACTGTCACATCGCAATCATTACAAACTATCAGAGTAAGGCTATACGGAAGATTGCTGCGATATATTCGCCAAACACGAGCAATGAGCCCGAACAATTTCTGACAAACTTAAGATCTACATGGAAACAAATTCAGATGCTGGTAGTCGTATTCGGAACCTATTTTCTAATCATGACTCCATATGTTTGTCTCAATATCGATGTATATATTCATGATATCCCTATCGAGTACTACGATTACGGTGTGGGTAGAGCGATATCCGTGTTATCACATGCTCAGTGTTTCATTAACTTTTTCACATATTCCCTTCAAGACAAAGATTTCAGGTGTGTTTTGAAACAGTGTTGGTTTAATGTCAGGTTGGTAACGATCTGTGTGAAGGTTCATCCAATAAACAGTCTAACGTGATTTGTGCTGATTTATGGAGTCTGGGGTAGTGATATGTAGTACATCCTCTACTGTGTAAAAAACATCAGAGTGCACAATAAGCGTATATAAACTTTAAGTATATTCAGGGTTTCCAGATTGTGGAATAAATACTGGGCCACCAAACAACAAATACAGAACTGGGGCATACACTAACAATACAAAATTTCAGCTAAAATAAACAAGCGGACTTTTTTATTTGCTAATGTATATTATTTATAAATGATAATGTGAAAGTGAATAAAATTTGATAATTGATAATAAACAAAACATAAGAAGGGTGTCTTGTATTTGCTTATATCAGGGGTGGGCAAATTTTTGTGCAGAGGGCCGCATTGAAAATTGTAAAGCTATTGGAGGGCCGCATATAATATTATGTATATTTGGCAATATATATATATATATATATATATATATATATATATATATATATATATATATATATATATATATATATATATATATATATATATATATATATATATATATTTAAATGATGTCAAATTGGGAAAAAAATATTGTATATGTAATATATAAGAAAGTCGAATTAAAATTCCAATGGATTTCTGTGTAATATTAAATGGGGAAAAATCAATTTTGACGATCGTCCGTTTATTTAAAAATGTATTTGATAGCCGCAAAATATCCAATGACGGGCCGTAGTTTGCCCACCCCTGGCTTATATCATAAGTCTGCATCAGTCAATATTTGTGTGTGCTTCATACGTCTCAGTTGATGTTTGTAGACTTGTTGACATGCACGTCAACATTTTTTCAACATTCACACTACATCTATTCCATATTAATGTATGGATCAGAAACATGGACACTAAATAAACATATAGAAGACAGAATTAATGCGTTTAAAAATGGGTATATAGAAGAATAGGGAGAACATCCTGGAGAGAGAAGAGAACAAATAAAGGGGTACTAAAAACACTTAATATGAAGAAAGAATTACTAAGAGAAATAAAGATCAGGCAACTAAAATATTCAAATAAATTCATGCAAATAAACAATATATAATATTTTGGACACCTTAAAAGACATGACACATTATTGAAGTCCTTACTTGAGGGTATATTCAAAAGGAATCGAGCAAGAGGTAGACAGAGAAATAAGTGGGAGAGTAACATCACAAGAAGAACGGGAATTGAACCAGTTCGTTCAACGGCATCAAATCGCTTAGCAACTCTAGTACACGAGATTTTCTGTGCTTGACTAACCGATATTCCAAAAAGAAGATCTGACTTTGTCAAGACATACAAACTGTACACTCAAGTCACTGAGAACGGACCAATCGAGACAATTACAACAACAACAAACATCCCGTATAGGTATTGAAATATCCTTAATAACAACAAACATATAACATATAACATCCGTATTAATTTTACAAGCGCCGAAAGGTTATCCATGTTTACAAGAAGACCTATCGGCCCTTGTAGAATTAATACGTATGTTATATGTCTATTTTTACTGAGGATACTTCAATACCTGTACAGGATGTTCGTTGTTGTTGTAATAGTCCTTGTTTCGATTGGTCCGTTCTCAGTGATTTGAGTGCACAGTTTGAATGCCTTGATAACATCGCTTCTTTTTTTGTGTGGAGATGCGGTTATTCAAGTATGGAAAATCTCGTGTACGAGAGTTGCTAGACGATGAGGTGCCGTTGAACGAACTGGTTTAATTCCCGTTAGACTCGAGAATTTGTAATTTATCCTCTGGCTTCATTCTTGAATTTACTTGTACAAGAAAAATATGGTACAGTCTTGCAGAGTACACCACCAAAACAAGAATAAGGGGATGTTGGAGATCTGTTGCAGGCAACCGTCATTTTGGGGACGGCACTTGATGATGATGATGACATGTACGAGACCAATTCAACTGTATCACGTTACACTCCCCGGTTTGTACGCTGCTTCTGGTACATACATGAAGGTTATCCATATTGTAGAGTACAACACTTGAACCACAATACAAAGTGCAGCATAAATTAGCAAGTCAAATATTTTTATTGTATTTAATTATTGTATTTATTGATTGTATTTATTAATTATTTTTATTGATTTTATTTATTGATTGTATTTATTTATTGTTGTTATTGATTATATTTATTGATTATTGTTATTGATTGTATTTATTGATTATTTGTATTGATTGTATTTATTGATTGTATTTATTTATTGCATTTATTTATTGTATGTATTGATTGTATGTATTGATTGTTTTTATTGATTGATTTTACTGATTGTATTCATGGATTGTTGTTATTGATTGTATTTGTTAATTGTATTTATTGATTGTATTTACAGATAATGATGATAAAGTAGATAACATCTGAGAATTAATAATAAACTACACATGAGAACATTTGCTTGTATTGACGTAGTTATATAAGAAAACTGTATGCTTACATCAATATTGATACACAAATCTATCTCGATGTAGACGAAAAATGAATCAATCCAAAGAAATGCCGAATGACGTTGGCGAACATGTTTCTCAAGGACTGTCTCTTGTGTTGTCAATAAGCTCGTTTGGTAAACTTCTACCGTGCTACAATATTAGTCCATCTAGCAACTTCTCTCTTTGTCGTCCTCTGTGACTTCTCCTTGTGCTCTTCACATGGGTTATTAAGTTTGCAAGATGTGTTCCTTTCAACGCATGCCCTAGAAATCTTGACTGAGACGAAAAAGCTAATCACAAATCAAATATCCTTTCCAATATTGCGTTATCAATTGCAGACATGGACGCTAATTAAATAACAAGAGAAAAACTTATTACGTGTGAAATGTTATCTCTAAGAATTGCAGGAAACAGAACAAGAAGAGATCAAGTGAGGAGTGAAGAGATTACGAGAAGAGTTGAAGTGAGGAGTGAAGAGATTACAAGAAGAGATCAAGTGAGGAGTGAAGAGATTACGAGAAGAGATCAAGTGAGGAGTAAAGAGATTACGAGAAGAGATCAAGTGAGGAGTGAAGAGATTACGAAAAGAGATCAAGTGAGGAGTGAAGAGGTTACGAGAAGAGATCAAGTGAGGAGTGAAGAGATTACGAGAAGAGATCAAGTGAGGAGTGAAGAGATTACGAGAAGAGATCAAGTGAGGAGTGAAGAGATTACGAGAAGAGATCAAGTGAGGAGTGAAGAGATTACGAGAAGAGATCAAGTGAGGAGTGAAGAGATTACGAGAAGAGATCAAGTGAGGAGTGAAGAGGTTACGAGAAGAGATCAAGTGAGGAGTGAAGAGATTACGAGAAGAGATCAAGTGAGGAGTGAAGAGATTACGAGAAGAGATCAAGTGAGGAGTGAAGAGATTACGAGAAGAGATCAAGTGAGGAGTGAAGAGATTACGAGAAGAGATCAAGTGAGGAGTGAAGAGATTACGAGAAGAGATCAAATGAGGAGTGAAGAGATTACGAGAAGAGATCAAGTGAGGAGTGAAGAGATTACGAGAAGAGATCAAGTGAGGAGTGATTACGGGATCCATCCATCCATCCATCCATCCATCCATCCATCCATCCATCCATCCATCCATCCATCCATCCATCCATCCATCCATCCATCCATCTCTCTCTCTCTCTCTCTCTCTCTCTCTCTCTCTCTCTCTCTCTCTCTCTCTCTATCTATCTATCTATCTATCTATCTATCTATCTATCTATCTATCTATCTATCTATCTATCTATCTATCTATCTATCTATCTATCTATCTATCTATCTATCTATCTATCTATCTATCTATCTATCTATCTATCTATCTATCTATCTATCTATCTATCTATCTGTCTATCTAATCTGTCTGTCTGCCTGCCTGCCTGCTTTCCTCCCTGTCTACCTATCTTCTTATCTACCTACCTATCTACCTACCTACCTACCTACCTACCTACCTACCTACCTACCTACCTACCTACCTACCTACCTACGTTTTCTTAAACACCGATTACGGTTCATACTGCAGAAAGTACAGCTCGCCATTTCGAGTGATGTGATATCCTCTTTGATGTTAATTCTGCGAATAGTTTCTCGTGGTCGTCCTCTTCTCCTTTTGCCATTTCCTACCCATTTCAATGCTTAAATTGCACGTAAAATGCCGATCCTGTAGTGAGGCACGCACTTTTCAACCGTGGATGATAATCTAATTTGTTATATCAGACCGTCACAACCATCACAAAATAGTGGTAATTACAACCACCACCTGAGAAAGACATTAGACGTCTGATCAGCCATGATTAGTGACGCTGTTTATTATCAGTGAGCAAGACTAATTTGTTTAAAAGTCTTGATTTACACCAAGTGATTTGTACCAGTGATACACTAATGTTACTGACAGGAGCGGATAATTTAACTGTATTTCTGAAGCACACCCACTAGTATCAGAGTTATGGTTCTTAAACAAAATAGAGATTGTTGTGAGCACTAAATTTGTGCTATCAATGCCATGTAATCAATGTTATCATTTGTTGTCATAGCAACAGGTGAACGTTTTAGGTCCAAGCGTTCAGGTAATAGTTGCAAACGTCCATTGATGACTAGTCGGGACATCGTGTCTACTGAGTAGTGGGTACGTTTTTGTTAATTTTAATCATCTGTGCCAGTGTTTGACTTCACTTATCGTTTTTGTTAGATGAAAATGCGGTTAACGGTTATCTTTAGATATCTCTCTTAAATACATATTTTTCAGTGGATGTATTGTAACCATGATCTTGTTAGTGAACTAGTTTGTCGTTAGATCATCTTCATCGTTGATTACACGGCACGGTCACAGATGCTCCGATCTCACGTTAACATATAAACAGGCGAGACTTGAATTGATTTTTAATTCTTGTCTCGAATTCCATCGGCTGTAAAAATGCTCCATGGATATTTAAACTCATGTACGTTTTTCAGTAGTTTATCATTTACTTTTTTGTTGATTGTATTGGTTTTTCTGCCTATATACATAGCTTTGGTTTTTTCTGTGTTGATCTTCATGTTGTGATTGAGGTAGCTTTCGTTGAGTAGGTTTATGTGATCTTGCAGCTCTTCATTTGAACTGGGGACTAGGCACTGATCTTCAACAAAGCGTAGTTCAATTATGTCATTTGGATGGTAAGCTTCTGGTGATATTTCTACTGCTTTTGTAAAATTATCCATATAAATGATAAACAATAATGGTGATAAGATACATCCCTGTCTAACTCCTGATGTTACTGAAAACCAATTTGTAAGTCCTGCAATTGTCTAACTCACTTTCACTATCTTTATGTATGACTCTTACACAGTCTAACAATGTTCCTTTTATTCCATACTTTTCTAGAATACTCCAAAGTAGTCCTCTATTTATTCGGTCCAAAGTTTTCTCCTGATCTATAAAATCAATATTCATTTGATCTATAAAATCAATATTCAATTGATCTATAAAATCAATATTCATTTGGTTTTTGTATTCTATTTATTTTTCCACAAATTTATCGTAGAGAAAATATTACAACTGTACACCTTCTTCCTTTGTTAAACCCAACTGTTCCAAACTAAACACTGGATCCACAATATGGCATTTCCTTTTCCCGAATAATCTTAGCAGATATTTTACCGACATGACTAAACAGCGAGATATATCATGTTCATATATCATGTTCATATATCATGTTCATATATCATGTTCATATATCATGTTCATATATCATGTTCATAATCATGTTCATATATCACGTTCATATATAATGTTCATATATCATGTTCATATATCATGTTCATATATCATGTTCATATATCATGTTCATATATCATGTTCATATATCACGTTCATATATCACGTTCATATATCACGTTCATATATCATGTTCATATATCATGTTCATATATCATGTTCATATATCATGTTCATATAACACGTTCATATATCATGTTCATATATCATGTTCATATAACACGTTCATATATCATGTTCATATATCATGTTCATATATCACGTTCATATATCATTTTCATATATCATGTTCATATATCACGTTCATATATCACGTTCATATATCATGTTCATATATCATGTTCATATATCATGTTCATATATCATGTTCATATATCACGTTCATATATCACGTTCATATATCACGTTCATATATCATGTTCATATATCATGTTCATATATCATGTTCATAAATCACGTTCATATATCATGTTCATATATCATGTTCATATATCACGTTCATATATCACGTTCATATATCACGTTCATATATCATGTTCATATATCACATTCATATATCACGTTCATATATCATGTTCATATATCATGTTCATATATCATGTTCATATATCACGTTCATATATCACGTTCATATATCATGTTCATATATCACGTTCATATATCACGTTCATATATCATGTTCATATATCACGTTCATATATCACGTTCATATATCATGTTCATATATCATGTTCATATATCATGTTCATATATCATGTTCATATATCATGTTCATATATCACGTTCATATATCACGTTCATATATCATGTTCATATATCATGTTCATATATCACGTTCATATATCATGTTCATATATCATGTTCATATATCATGTTCATATATCATGTTCATATATCACGTTCATATATCACGTTCATATATCACGTTCATATATCATGTTCATATATCATGTTCATATATCATGTTCATAAATCACGTTCATATATCATGTTCATATATCATGTTCATATATCACGTTCATATATCACGTTCATATATCACGTTCATATATCATGTTCATATATCACGTTCATATATCACGTTCATATATCATGTTCATATATCATGTTCATATATCATGTTCATATATCATGTTCATATATCATGTTCATATATCACGTTCATATATCACGTTCATATATCATGTTCATATATCATGTTCATATATCACGTTCATATATCATGTTCATATATCATGTTCATATATCATGTTCATATATCATGTTCATATATCACGTTCATATATCACGTTCATATATCACGTTCATATATCATGTTCATATATCATGTTCATATATCATGTTCATAAATCACGTTCATATATCATGTTCATATATCATGTTCATATATCACGTTCATATATCACGTTCATATATCACGTTCATATATCATGTTCATATATCACATTCATATATCACGTTCATATATCATGTTCATATATCATGTTCATATATCATGTTCATATATCACGTTCATATATCACGTTCATATATCATGTTCATATATCACGTTCATATATCACGTTCATATATCATGTTCATATATCACGTTCATATATCACGTTCATATATCATGTTCATATATCATGTTCATATATCATGTTCATATATCATGTTCATATATCATGTTCATATATCACGTTCATATATCACGTTCATATATCATGTTCATATATCATGTTCATATATCACGTTCATATATCATGTTCATATATCATGTTCATATATCATGTTCATATATCATGTTCATATATCATGTTCATATATCATGTTCATATATCACGTTCATATATCATGTTCATATATCATGTTCATATATCATGTTCATATATCACGTTAATATATGATATATAAAATTGTTAATACATATATTTAAATATGTTAATATATAAAATATGCATACCCCAATGCATATTTCACACAATAGCATTGGATTAAAGGACATGCGCCCACTTACCCCTGTATCAGCAGCAATATATTCTGTTGCTTGAATAGGTTGTTCTCGTATCCTCATATTTGCTATTGCTTTATATACATGTCTACTAGACTCAATACACAGTCTGCTAAGGTTTTTTTCCATTCATGAACTAAGATTTTTCCTGTTCTTGTATAATTACTTTTACAGCATCTCGTCTTGCTAATGTGTACATTATATAGCCGTCTTCTGTTCATGTACTCAGCCAAGTCTACTGTTTCTTCTTAGTTTTCACGGCTTCTCATTATTTCACCAAAAACTGGGTCCAAACTGTTCTCTTCTTCGGTACTCCTGTAGATCTAGAGCCACAGTGTTTTGTTAAGCATTCTAAAACGATGTTTTTTGAATTTATATTTTACGCATGTCCGTTCTCTGGCCTACATCATGCTGGAAATCTAGTAGGATCATGGTCCTGCTACAAAGGAGATCCAGCGGAAGTTTGAAGTTTGAGAATGAACGCTGAAGAATAATAATTTATATTAAAATCAAATGTATCAGACCCATATATATATACACCTCTACCACGATGTAAGTAAGTAAGGACACAGAGAATTTCTTTTTCTGAACTACTACAACATGTTAATGTATGTGAGTTTGAGACATAATGCAGAAGGAAAAGACTGAATACTCCTTTTATATGTGAGATAAATGTCGCATCAACGCAGGTAGAAGATGAATACAACTCACAGTACGTCCTGCATGATTATACAAATAACCTTAAACTTCTACCTGCCAGTGTCAAGCTACATGAATATAGATAGTTACAGGAGCTGGCATACCTGTATTAAGGTATGTATAGATATGTACATTAGCTGGCATACCTGTATTAAGGTATGTATAGATATGTACATTAGCTGGCATACCTGTATTAAGGTATGTATAGATATGTACATTAGCTGGCATACCTGTATTAAGGTATGTATAGATATGTACATTAGCTGGCATACCTGTATTAAGGTATGTATAGATATGTACATTAGCTGGCATACCTGTATTAAGGTATGTATAGATATGTACATTAGCTGGCATACCTGTATTAATGTATGTATAGATATGTACATTAGCTGGCATACCTGTATTAAGGTATGTATAGATATGTACATTAGCTGGCATACCTGTATTAAGGTATGTATAGTCTTTGCATCTTGCAGATGGTCATTAAGGACAATAAAAGGAGCATATTCCCAAATCTGAGAGGTTGTTGTTTGTTTCTGCTTCTTTCTTGACGTGTTTTGCTAAGCCCGGGAGGCTTATATCGTGAAAGTGCCTTGCCCATTTTTGCACTAAAAATGGTTTAAAAGTTGTAGAAGATTAACTGTACTCGCTTTCCTATATGTACTTCATAACTCTCAACGAAGCGGCATACCGCCTGCCGAGAGTACCACTCATAGCACGTAACTCCGTAGCTTCAAGCGACAATCCACAGAGATCTCTGAAAATATCAACATTGTAAACAAGACGACACGAGCTGTATTCGAACTCATGATCTCTTGAGCACAGGTCGAACAGCTTAACCACTACACTACCATTTTGTACTAACCCTCTCTCGGTTCCATTGATGAAATCCAAGGGAAACGTGAAATCAAGCAGAAGATAGAGGAGCAGATTTACCAGTATTGTAATTTTATATTAACAAACAAGAGCGGATATATCCGTGGTTACACACTAGACATGACATACCTGTGTTACCCGACACTAGCGGATATACCTGTATTACTGTACACGAGTTGACACACCTGTATTAACATACATTAGTTGACATACCTGTATTAACGTGCAATAGTTGACATATCGGCATTGACGTAGAATTGTTGACATACCTGTATTAACGTGCAATAGTTGACAAGCATGTGCTTACGTAGGAGAGCTGACATATCTGGCAATGCAATCATAGTTCTTAGGAAACGGCGTCATGACAGCGAAGATAATACGGTGGAAACAAACCACACTCCTGACAGCTTTAGTTGCCTACTACCACATGCATGACAGATGGTAGTGTTGCTATTATTTCATTCCCTATATACCCCCTATCTACCACACGACCAGACTATATATGCATAGACAGATGTTTCAATTATATCCGCTGTCTAACGTTTTATTGTCCATGATTCTGTGTGTTATGTATCACAGCTATAAATAATCTTGCTAAAACATTTTACAAACTCACTATTTCAATTGTCATCAGCAGATTTTTCGTTGCTATATTCTTGATTCGATCTATGCCAACATGCAGGAGCTACAGAGAAGATGTAGCTAATATATTGTCATTTACTGAATCAAGCATGTGGCATTGCTTCGAAACGATTCCAGCTGTTCTATGGATTACCTGATGTTACCTCGTATGTGGATTACTTGATGTACACTGGGTCAACTGATGTTACCTCGTATCTTGGTCAATTGATATTACCTTGTATCTAGACCAGCTGATGTTGCCTCGTAACTGGATCAACTGATGCTACCTCGTAACTGGATCAATTGATGTTACCTCGTAACTGGATCAATTGATGTTACCTCGTATCTTGATCAATTGATGTTACCTTGTATCTAGATCAACTGATGTTACCTCGTAACTAGATCAACTGAAGTTACCTCGTATCTAGACCAGCTGATGTTGCCTCGTAACTGGATCAACTGATGCTACCTCGTAACTGGATCAATTGATGTTACCTCGTAACTGGATCAATTGATGTTACCTCGTATCTTGATCAATTGATGTTACCTTGTATCTAGATCAACTGATGTTACCTCGTAACTAGATCAACTGAAGTTACCTCGTAACTGGATCAACTGATGTTACCTCGTAACTGGATCAACTGATGCTACCTCGTAACTGGATCAATTGATGTTACCTCGTAACTGGATCAATTGATGTTACCTCGTATCTTGATCAATTGATGTTACCTTGTAACTAGATCAACGGATGTTACCTCGTAACTAGATCAACTGAAGTTACCTCGTATCTAGACCAGCTGATGTTGCCTCGTAACTGGATCAACTGATGCTACCTCGTATCTTGATCAATTGATGTTACCTCGTAACTGGATCAATTGATGTTACCTCGTAACTGGATCAATTGATGTTACCTCGTAACTGGATCAACTGATGTTACCTCGTAACTGGATCAACTGATGTTACCTCGTAACTAGATCAACTGAAGCTACCTTGCATTTGGATCAGCTAATGTTACCTGAGACCTGGATTAGCAATACCAAAGACTGCTAAAGTAGAGGATTGACTTCATTATTATCATATTTTTCTAAATATATTAAATCATCTAACATTGTAGTACACTACCTTCGGAGAACACCATTCATATCACGTAACTTCGCTGCATCACGTAATTTCGCTGCATCACGTAATTTCGCTGCATCACGTAATTTCGCTGCATCACGTAACTTCGCTGCATCACGTAATTTCACTGCATCACGTAACTTCGCTACAACAAGCAATAATCCAGAGAGCACCATTCATATAATGTAATTTCGCTGCATCAGGCGTAATTCCCAGAAATATCCAAATTGATACACTTGTAAACAAGACGTAAGGGTCATAAATCGAACCAGCAACCGTATGAGTACAAGTTAAAAGTCATAGCCACTGCGCTACATATATTCCATGTGGGATGTATATTTCTCGCTTAAGATATACGTTATCAGCTGATTTCAAGTTCCAACGTAATCATCTGTTGTGACATCATACATAAAGGGACTGATGTTATTTGGTAGACATAGGAAATGCTGCAAAAGTAGAAAATATAGAATCGTACATTACTGGTCCTCTATGTGTGGTCATCAACGTATGGTCATCTGTGTATGGTAGTCTGCGAAAGTTGTATATGGTCTAGAAGCCTTGCATTCTTGTGGGTCAATGATTATAAGCGTTGCAAAACGCATGAAAGGTAGAAATGTCCACTCTGTGCAAGTGATGACGACAGCATGGACATGCGGCTAAAATCTCACAGCTACAAAGCATTCTCAACATAAACTAAAAAGAAAACACGCAATAACGACCCAGGCCTAAAGTAATAACGATACTCATCTTTGTCAAAGCAAACAGAAAAGCCACTTTTGTACTCGTTGGTATTCCAAGAAATAATATTATCACTTTTAACGTTCGGATGTGAGATAGAAACATGTTTTCTTTTCAGTTTAAGAACACTTTAGATGTGAAATATGTTTTTAAACTGAATTTTATCATTACCAAATAGAAATTAGGTCTCCATGTACGTATAACAGCCACAGAAAGACAAGAAAACGACATACATAAAGGTATAAAAAACTCTGGAATCAAACATCTAAGAAACATCAGACAGTTCCATAATCATGGAAAAGTTAAATCAATCCGCGAAACTGAATTACTGCAATACTATTTCAATTTATGGCTGTTGTAAAAATTCTACACAGGAAATGTTTAGTTCAAATAATGTCCAGTCATCGTTCATGATAGTGATTCTGTCCATTTCTTTTACTCTAAACATCAGCATTCTAGTAACATTCTTCTCTAACAAATATCTTCAAACAGTAACAAATATTTTTGCGGCATCCCTCGCTTGTAGCGACATACTTCTTGGAACTGTAGCAGACATGAATACCGTACTTGTCCAAATGAACGATAGTAAATCAATGAGGCAAAGAAATATTCTGCAACGGGTTTTTGTGTTTTTTGTCAGTTTTTCCATGATGTGCAACCACCTAAACCACCTTGCCATTTCTATTGAACGATGGCTGTATATTGCACACCCTTTCTTGCACCTAAGATTTACAACTACAAGAACAATAATATTTTGTCTAGTTTCGATTTGGTTAATACCTTCTCTAGCCAGCTTAAACCTGTTATTTGATGTTTGTGTAATGGAACGAACATACATTCGAATTCAATTCTGTGTTATTTTTTCTGTTCTTCATTTTGTCCTGAGCGTGTCGCAGTTTTCAATTTACGGACATATCGCTGTTATAACTCGGCGGCAAAGTGATAACATTCAGAAAACAAGGTCTATGAACAATTCTGTGAATAAAAATGAACTAGATAAAATGATGTCAAATCTCAAAACTTCTTGGAAACAAGTGCGGATGTTTGTGATTGTCTTTGGCTCGTATTTCATATTTCAAACACCATGGGCGGTTTGTAACATCATCGCGTTCTCAGATAACGATATGAATTTCTACAACTCGGACATGGTCAGATCTGCCATAATCCTTTCACTTTTCCAGTGCTACAGTAACTTTGTTGCACGAATATTCCTGGACAGAGATTTTCGAAAAGCATTCAAACAAGATTGGAAGAAGGTGGTTAATTGTGTGTCACGTCCTACCCAGCGAGTACACCCAGATGTCAATAAGCGCTGATGGTCAAGCGAAGGCCCTGTTCTATACGATTCTAGATATATAATAGGCCAAAGAAGGACGTCACAGATAGGGTATTTATTACCAAAAATAGCATAGTTTTCCCGAACAGCGATTACCAAGTCCTTCTCTAAATAGTCCTGTGTGCTGATCTCACACAGTCACTCATCTTCTCCCTGTAAAATACAAACACGCGTTGAATACAAGATATCTTGCCTTGCGGATATGTTTACTTTATGTCGCGACTCAATATGAAAAACATGGAGAATAGATGGATAGAGAATAGAGAGAAGTGTCTGCGTGAAATCACTGCGCAAAACTTTCATGGAAAAGTATTTTTCTGTTTATACTAAGGACAATTGATTCAACACGGGAAATCCAGATGGAAAACCCTAAGTTTGTCGAAGGGATGTGTACTTCTATCCTCTTCATCTTCAGCGTAAATTCTCAAACTCCCACAAAAACTCTCATAAAGTAGGAAAATAGTCCTACTAGATTTCTAGCAGGATGTAGTCGAGAGAATGAATATGCGTTGTGTCACCGAAGTATTTGCGCCAATGGCCCGACACTTTCATCCTCAGCTGTGTACTTGTTTCTAAATGTCAAACACGAAACGTGAGACAGGGTAATGAGGTTTTTGGTAATCACCGGAAGCACATATAATAACACACAAAAATCGACGTTTTGACCAACACTCCTTTATCACGAATACATTCACAACAAGAAAATTACGAGTAAGAACGGCACTATTGACGTTCACATGACAGAACTAAATATAGATGTAACCTGGAAGAGTTAACATTATAATGTCAGGAGTGAAACAGCACAAACAGAAAATGACAAAACACCCAAATATCGGTGAAACAAGACGGAGAAATAACGGAATAACATGATATCATTCATATGACTGACGGGCATTGATCCCAAAGAGTTCTCTCAAAAGGTTCTAATGATATCATGTTTTCTAGGTCTGCACACAACGAAAAATAATAGCCAATATATGAAGAACAGTACGTTAAATACATTGTATTCAATTTACTAGTAATTCAGAAAATTATAATGACACAATGTTAAAATGCTGAAGTCTATACAATACTTCGCTTCAGAGATGTTACATGTTTCAGAGAATATTATTGTGATGCAAAATGTTGTATTTTGTGTGTGCTAGATTTTATTTCCTGTGGTGAGGATTGTTATAATAGGGCAAGATAACATTGTTGTAATGATGATTGTTATATTAGGATAAAATAACATTGTTATTATGACGATTGCTATCTTAGGACAAGATAACATTGTTGTGATCATGATTGTTATGTTAGTGTCAGATAACATTGTTGTGATCATGTTTGTTATGTTAGTGTCAGATAACATTGTTGCAATGAGAATTGTTATATTACTGTTAGATATTATTGTTGTTATGATGATTGTTATGTTAGTGTCAAAAAATATTGTTGTGATTGTGACTTATATTACCGTCAGATAACAGCCGTGTAAAGGATTGTTATATTACGATAAGATAACGTACTGTGGTAAATAAATAAAGGTTAAACGTTTCAGTTCTATCACACATTTTGTAACCACCTACTACTTATTTCGATTATTTCCCTTGATTATGTTATCATACAATAATATTAATTAATTAATTTAAATATTAATTCATTAAGTATGGTTATTAGGAGAGTTGTGTGGAAGGGAACAATCTGAGTTTTGCAATGGGGCGGGTTAACGTTAAGTAATAAATGAATATTCTTTGTTTCTAATAAACATAACAAAGGGAAATAATCAAAATAAAAGAATGTAGGCACATGCTATTTGAATGCACCAACTTCTCCACTCAGTTGAGGCTTATTATGAAATGCGGGCTAAAATTGTATGTTTCCTTGACCAACTATGAACAATGTGGGCAGCTCATATCCACCGCCTTTACTTTACTGTAAGGTCTGCTGCCAATTACCATAGTAGGGTCAACCTATTAGGCAGTTTACATACATATATTTACAGCAAGGCCTTTAAAAGAGTCCAACATGAAAAATTAATCAAATGTCTTCAAGAAATAAGCATAGATAGAAAAGACATCAGACTAATTACAAATATATATTGGGAACAAACTGCATCAATAAGGTGTGAAAATAGCTACTCTCCATACATAGAAATAAGAAGAGGGTAAGACATAGATGCAGTTTATCACCAAGCCTATTTAATATCTACACAGAGAATATCTTTAAAAATATAGAAGAAATACCAGGACTCAAGATCAATGGGAAAATAATAAACAACATTAGATATGCAGATGACACTTCTTTTGGCAGAAATTGAATATGAACTACAAAGACTAATAGATCAAGTCAATAAATCAAGTAATGAATATGGGCTGGATATAAATATCCAAAAAAACAAAAACCATGATAATCAGCAAAGACACAGAAGAACAAGAGATAAACATAAACATACAGGTAGAGAAACTACAACAAGTAAAACAGTATCAATATCTTGGACACATAGTCACAAATGATGGCAGATGTGAAACAGAAGTTAAAAGGAGAATAGGAATGGCTAAAAGTACCTTCAATGGCATAAGGAAATTATTAATATCTAAACAAATTACAAACAAGTTAAAAATGAGAATTATAAAATGCTATATCTACTCTATATTAATGTATGGCTCAGAAACATGGACACTAAATAAACAATTAGAAGACAGAATTGATGCCTTTGAGATGTTGATATATAGAAGAATATGGAGAACATCATGGAAAAAGAAGAAAACAAATAAAGAGGTGCTAAAGATACTTAATATGAAGAAAGAATTACTAAGAGAAATAAAGATCAGGCAAATAAAATATTTTGGACACATTAAAAGACATGACACCCTATTGAAGACCTTACTTGAGGGTAAAGTCAAAGGGAAGCGAGCAAGAGGTAGGCAGAGATAAAAGTGGAAAGTAACATCACATGATGGACAGGTTAAGTCTGGCAGAATTCACCACCAAGACAGGGGATGTTGGAGATCCGTTGCAGCCAAACTCTGTTGCGGAGACGGCACTTTACATATTTATATTATATTGATTAAAAATATATATTAAAGAGATAATTTATAGGAAGCCAGTTCACATACAACTGAGTTAATGAACTGTTATATTAGTGTTAGATAACATTTTGACTGCAATTGTTGTGTTAGTATCATATACAACTATTGATTTTAAACTGTTACATCTCTGCCGAAGACGGATGTGTCGGGCCATTGGCGCAAATAAAACTGCGACACAATGCATTTCCATTCTCTGGACTGCATCCTGCTGGAGAGCTAGTAGTACTGCTACAGGAGAGATCCAGCAGGAGTTTGAGAATGAACACTGAAGAGGAACTGTTACATCGAGATATCATTACTATCACTTGTGTTTTGGTCATTATTTCCTCTCACTTTCTCCTTATGTGAGCGAATCTGAAGATGTTTGAGCAGTGACATATTTCGAGTGAAGTGTTCCACTAACTAAAATACAAAATTATCATTGTTCACTTTTTATGTATTATGGTGGTGCATTTCATGAGCAGTAGCTTCTAATTACCTACATGGCCATTCACCCACTGTGCGATCACTCACTTACTGTGCGGCCACTCATCCACTGTGTTGTCACTCACCAACTATGCGGCCAATCACCCATTGTACGGCTACTCACTTACTGTACGGCCATTCACCCACTGTGCGGTCACTCACCCACTGTGCGGCCATTCACACACTGTGCGGCCACTCACCCACAGTGCGGCCACTTTCCACTGTGCGGCCATTCACCCACTGTGCGGCCATTCACCCACTGTGCAGCCATTCACCCACTGTGCGGTCACTCACCCACTGTGCGGCCATTCACCCACTGTGCGGTCACCTACTTACTGTGCGGCCACTCACCCACTGTGCGGTCATTCACCCACTATACGATCATTCACCCACTGTACAGCCACTCACCCACTGTGCGCCCACTCACCCACTGGGTGGTTACTCACCCACTGCGTGGTCACTCACCCACTATGTGGTCACTCACCCACTGTGCGGCCACTCACCCACTGTGCGGCCACTCACCCACTGTGTGGTAACTCACCCGTGCACGTTACAGGGAATATTAGTCATGTCGGTCAGTTATTAAACAAAAATATTCTGTACATTGTAGCTTATTCTTGCCGGTAGTCTGAAAGTTCAGTAACATTATTAATAACTTTTTGTGATCATCCAGGCAGTCAAATAACGTATATCCTGTAAATATTGTATAACGGGTGATTGAGATATTCCTGATGTCACCTTCATTTCGTTAATTCACTGTCATTTCACCAAAAATAAACAACAACATATAGTTGTTCTTGAAATGTTATTGTTTTTTTTTTTAATTTTAAATGTTAGTGACATAATTTGGCATATGTGACATAATGCAGAAGTACATGTTTCATAAATATGTAATAACAATGTAAATTAGATTTCATTCTCTGGAAAACATCCTGCTAGAAATCTAATAGGATCATGGTCCTGTTACAAGAGAAAGTCAGTAGGAGTTTGAGAATGTACGCAGAAGAAGAAGATAACGAGCCACCTCTCAATTTGGTAAAATATACGCAGATTACTATTGTACAGAAGATTTCCAAGCCAGCATGCCATCGACAAATTCGATGCAGTCGGAAAAATACAGTTTAAAAAGTCGTATTTTAGACTAGGACTTACTGCAAAAAGAGTCCTTCCAAGACTTTCAGACCAGATCTCAGGTTAAACCAACCAGTCCACTACAGAACAACCCAGGTCACTAAGCCACGCTATAAGCCCTGATATAACCAATAGGACTATCATCTAAGGTTGAATCGGGCTTGTCTCGTATTACCACGACGAATCTCACAGATAACACACATTAACACACAGATAACAAACAATAACACACAGATAACAAACAATAACACACAGATAACAAACAATAACACACAGATAACAGACAATAACAAACACATAACAAACAATAACACACAAATAACAAACAATAACACACAAATAACAAACAATAACACACAAATAACAAACAATAACACACATATAACAAACAATAACACACACATAACAAACAATAACACACAATTAACAAACAATAACACACAGATAACAAACAATAACACACATATAACAAACAATAACACACAGGTAACAAACAATAACACACATATAACAAACAATAACACACAGATAACAAACAATAACACACAGATAACAAACAATAACACACAGATAAAAAACAATAACACACAAATAACAAACAATAACACACAGATAAAAAACAATAACACACAAATAACAAACAATAACACACAGATAACAAACAATAACACACAGATAACAAACAATAACACACAGATAACAAACAATAACACACAGATAACAAATAATAACACACAGATAACAAACAATAACACACAGATAACAAACAATAACACAGAGATAACAAACAATAACACACAGATAACAAACAATAACACACAGATAACAAACAATAACACACAGATAACAAACAATAACACACAGATAACAAAAAATAACACACAAATAACAAACAATAACACACAGATAACAAACAATAACACACAGATAACAAACAATAACACACAGATAACAAACAATAACACACATATAACAAACAATAACACACAGATAACAAACAATAACACACAGATAACAAACAATAACACACAGATAACAAACAATAACACACAGATAACAATATAGTACGGAGTACGGAGGTTATTCTTGCACAATGTTCATAAGTCACTTAGTCGATAGTACAGAGGTAATTCTTGCACTATGTTCATATGTTACTTTGTCGATAGTACGAGGTAATTCTTGCACTATGTTCATAAGTTACTTAATCGATAGTACAGAGGTAATTCTTGCACTATGTTCATAAGTTACTTAGTCGATAGTACAGAGGTAATTCTTGCACTATGTTCATAAGTTACTTAGTCGATAGTACAGAGGTAATTCTTGCACTATGTTCATATGTTACTTTGTCGATAGTACGAGGTAATTCTTGCACTATGTTCATAAGTTACTTAGTCGATAGTACAGAGTTAATTCTTGCACTATGTTCATAAGTTACTTAGTCGATGGGGTGCAAAGGGAACGCATTGCTCTAGGCGGACCCAGGGTTATCAGATAACCAAGATCCCAAATGTACCTCCACGCGGTGCACCCTGGTAACAGAAATACAGCAGCTCGTGCTGATTCTGGCCAAATCATTTGGGGATCGTGTCCGAAAATGTGGAGGTAGCAGATGGAAAGAGATTTGCCTGCACAAGAGACAGACAATATCTCCGACACCACCAGCATCACCACATATAGCGACACTGTCGACATACAGTGAAGCTAGTCAGTCCAGTCCGAACATTGGAGGGGCGGCCAATGTAAAATGCACGTAAAGGTAAATGCATGGCGAGAGACAAATATGTTTCATACAGAGTACAATGAAACAATGAAAGGGCAGAACAGCGCTAGAGGGCAGCGCGAACTGCAAATAGAAAGTGAAAAGTCCCTAGGAAAGGAAACTACAAGCTCCGTCAGCTCGAGACGGGCTTCCAGTTACCAGAGTTCCTAACAGGCAGAGACCCAGACACATCCGTCGGCGTTTGGTAAAGCAAAAGACCTAACCCAACTCTAATGTCGAGCCTTCCTAAACCGGAAATATGCTTGCAAAGAGAAAGGGTTCTGTACCCGATGGGTGTAGGCACGAAAGGGACAACGATGGCAGTCCTGGCCCAACTCTACTGTCAAGATTTCCTATACCGGAAGTAACTTGCAGAGAGAAAGGGTTCAGTACCTGATGGGCTCAGGCGCTATTGGGACAAGGACGCTCAGCTCGAGAACGCCTTGCTCTCAAACGCGTGGTGTGAGACTCGAACTTGGACAAGGGGTACACGATGTCGGTGAATGACACCTCGGCTAAGAGGGCGAAAGAGCCAGGGTCCAACTCCTCTGATGAGTTCTTCCCCTTAAGGAACCAGGCTCATGGATGAGAAACGGTTCAGTACCTAATGGGCACAGGCACAGCACGTCCAATTACACGAGGCAAGTTCATAGACAGTGGAACACCTCGTTCGAGTGAGACGAGAGCAAGAAAATCGTCTGGGCGAAGAGTCTTCACTACGCGTGCCTGGAGACAGATATAGAGGCTGTCACAGGCTAAGGTTAGCCCACCCGAATTGTCAAGGCATGCCGAAATCGGATGTGCTAGGCCTACAAGGCGCATAATGGTGGCACAACGTAATCACGCTCCCGGCGGAAATCGCACGGATATCCGTGATGGTTACAATGGAGCGAACGAAAAACAAACAAACAAACTTAGTCGATATTACGGAGTTAATTCTTGCACTATGTTCATAAGTTACTTATTTGATAGTACAGAGGTAATTCTTGCACTATGTTCATAAGTTACTTAGTCGATAGTACAGAGGTAATTCTTGCACTATGTTCATATGTTACTTAGTCGATAGTACAGAGGTAATTCTTGCACTATGTTCATAAGTTACTTAGTCGATAGTACAGAGGTAATTCTTGCACTATGTTCATAAGTTACTTATTCGATATTACAGAGGTAATTCTTGCACTATGTTCATAAGTTACTTAGTCGATAGTACAGAGGTAATTCTTGCACTATGTTCATAAGTTACTTAGTCGATAGTACAGAGGTAATTCTTGCACTATGTTCATAAGTTACTTAGTCGATAGTACAGAGGTAATTCTTGCACTATGTTCATAAGTTACTTAGTCGATATTATGGAGGTAATTCTTGCACTATGTTCATAAGTTACTTAGTCGATAGTACAGAGGTAATTCTTGCACTATGTTCATAAGTTACTTAGTCGATAGTACAGAGGTAATTCTTGCACTATGTTCATAAGTTACTTAGTCGATAGTACAGAGGTAATTCTTGCACTATGTTCATAAGTTACTTAGTCGATAGTACAGAGGTAATTCTTGCACTATGTTCATAAGTTACTTAGTCGATAGTACAGAGGTAATTCTTGCACTATGTTCATAAGTTACTTAGTCGATAGTACAGAGGTAATTCTTGCACTATGTTCATAAGTTACTTAGTCGATAGTACAGAGGTAATTCTTGCACTATGTTCATAAGTTACTTAGTCGATAGTACAGAGGTAATTCTTGCACTATGTTCATAAGTTACTTAGTCGATAGTACAGAGGTAATTCTTGCACTATGTTCATAAGTTACTTAGTCGATAGTACAGAGGTAATTCTTGCACTATGTTCATAAGTTACTTAGTCGATATTACGGAGTTAATTCTTGCACTATGTTCATAAGTTACTTAGTCGATAGTACAGAGGTAATTCTTGCACTATGTTCATAAGTTACTTAGTCGATAGTACGGAGGTAATTCTTGCACTAAGTTACTTAGTCGATAGTACGGAGGTAATTCTTGCACTATGTTCATAAGTTACTTAGTCGATAGTACGGAGGTAATTCTTGCACTATGTTCATAAGTTACTTAGTCGATAGTACGGAGGTAATTCTTGCACTATGTTCATAAGTTACTTAGTCGATAGTACGGAGGTAATTCTTGCACTATGTTCATAAGTTACTTAGTCGATAGATCATCTTCACTGCTACTCGAACCATGTATCTCGTAAGTTCTCGGGTTCTCCCTCAAAATATTCTTCACCGTGAAACGACTGATGTTAGTTTACTTTAGGTGTTAGTTTACTAGTTATCTTTGGTTATTTCCATAACCCTCGTATTTAGCCATACCATTCTTGATATTCTGTTCCAGCAGTATGTTTACGACATGCATGGAAAGAAAACAATGTTGCTATTCTGTGTTCCCTTAAAACCCTGACCGAGACATCCACGTATGATTCACTATAGCCCGGTTTCGAATCTTCTCTTGTCTATTTGAGAGTCAGGATCTCCAGACGATAAATGATATGACCAGAACCTGATTTGATGCTTGAAATGTCCGTAAACCCTAAGTTCTTTAGGAAAATATCTTAACAGATTTACTGTTGTACGTAGAATAAATAAAGTTATATATTAATACAATTATAAAGAGTGAAGTTCATTTGAAGAAAATTATATAAGAACAACAGAAAATACAGAAATTAAATTTCCGAACTCAGGTTAAAAATTAAACTCCTGAACTCAAGTTAGAAATTAAACTCCTGAACTCAAGTTAGAAATTAAACTCCTGAACTCAAGTTAGAAATTAAACTCCTGAATTCAAGTTAAAAATTAAACTCCTGAATTCAAGTTAGAAATTAAACTCCTGAATTCAATTTAGAAATTAAACTCCTGAACTCAAGTTAGAAATTAAACTCCTGAACTAGGTTAGAAATTAAAGTCCGGAACTCAAGTTAGAAATTAAACTCCTGAACTCAAGTTAGAAATTAAACTCCTGAACTCAAGTTAGAAATTAAACTCTTGAACTCAAGTTAGAAATTAAATTCCTGAACTCAAGTTAGAAATTAAACTCCTGAACTAAAGTTAGAAATCAAACTCCTGAACTCAAGCTAGAAAGTAAACTCCTGAACTCAAGTTAGAAATGAAACTCCTGAACTCAAGTTAAAAATTAAACTCCTGAACTAAAGTTAGAAATCAAACTCCTGAACTAAAGTTAGAAATTAAACTCCTGAACTGAATTGGTAACAGCAATAAGGACTGTTCAAGACGACGATGGATAAGAAACATCTCAAATTATTTAAATCTTAACCGAAGGAGTCCAGAAGATCCGTTAAGAAAGATACGTTCTGCAAAGAATATGTCATCTGAATATAGAACCAATGTGTTTCAATTGCCAGTGATGACGTTATGAAAGAGGAATGTAGAAGGAATAACTAACATTCATAAATAATGTAAATAATTGCCACTACACAAACTATTAAGTTACAAGGAGAAAGTAGGTACACGGTTTTTCATTTAAGCAGACAGCAGTTTTATGCTGAAATGCTTAATGTCAGGCAACAAATGGTCAACTTTATCAGAGGGTACGTGATTACTGTTTCAATGCTTAGATTGTGAAATTTGAATTGATGCGATGATAATGTGCACAATTGTTGTCACGTACATAATAGATTTGGCCTCTTGAAATAATGTTTAGTCCACAGAAATGTGAAAGTCTGGCTATGTTTGTAACATGTATAACAAGTAGATAGATATATATATATTTGGTAGCATACCCTTTACAGGACTTAGTTATCAACCCAGCATTTGTTGGCTGTGTGGATTTTATAGGCAATATAAATACGATACGTTCAGTAGTTCGCCATTGCTTTCTGAACGGTCCGGATGCACATTGAGTAAACCGGATAACAAGTAGAGGTGCAGAGAAACTGTGATCCGACAGGTCAAAATTATAAACACAGGAAAATGACGCATTACAAATCTGTGACAGCATGTATGACAACAGAGCATAACAAAGTCGTGTATGACTATGAAAGCACACATGACAACAGAGCATAACAAAGTCTTGTATGACTGTGAAAGCACAAATGACAACAGAACCTTGTATGACTGTGAAAGCACAAATGACAACAGAACCTTGTATGACTGTGAAAGCACAAATGACAACAGAACCTTGTATGACTGTGAAAGCACACATGACAACAGAACCTTGTATGACTGTGAAAGCACACATGGCAACAGAACCTTGTATGACTGTGAAAGCACACATGACAACAGAACCTTGTATGACTGTGAAAGCACACATGGCAACAGAACCTTGTATGACTGTGAAAGCACACATGACAACAGAACCGTGTATGACTGTGAAAGCACACATGACAACAGAGCATAACAAAGTCGTGTATGACTGTGAAAGCACACATGACAACAGAACCTTGTATGACTGTGAAAGCACACATGACAACAGAACCTTGTATGACTGTGAAAGCACACACGACAACAGAGCCTTGTATGACTGTGAAAGCACACACGACAACAGAGCCTTGTATGACTGTGAAAGCACACATGACAACAGAACCTTGTATGACTGTGAAAGCACACCTGACAAAAGAACCTTGTATGACTGTGAAAGCACACATGACAACAGAACCTTGTATGACTGTGAAAGCACACACGACAACAGAGCCTTGTATGACTGTGAAAGCACACACGACAACAGAGCCTTGTATGACTGTGAAAGCACACATGACAACAGAACCTTGTATGACTGTGAAAGCACACATGACAACAGAGCCTTGTATGACTGTGAAAGCACACACGACAACAGAGCCTTTATAACGGTAAAAGCACAAATGACAACAGAGCATAATGACGTCCTGTATGACTGTGAAAGAACAAATGACAACAGAGATTAATGACGTCCTGTATGACTGTGAAAGCACACATGACAACAGAGCATAACAAAGTCTTGTATGATTGTGAAAGCACATATGACAACAGAGCCTTGTATGACTGTGAAAGCACACATGACAACAGAGCCTTGTATGACTGTGAAAGCACAAATGACAACAGAGCATAATGACGTCCTGTATGACTGTGAAAGCACACATGACAATAGAGAATAATGAAGTCTTGTATGACTGTGAAAGCACACATGACAACAGAGAATAATGAAGTCTTGTATGACTGTAAAGGTAGATAAATTGTATGATTGTCGCACACGTATTGATGGGGGACCAAAACATCAGCAACGATTAGTGGTACAGTCATTTGTAATGCATGTCACAAGAGTCAACTAAGAAGACTTTCATAATTATTGCAAAAATCCATAAATGGTGACTCCGAGAAGCTCTGCTGAAGTTGGTTGTGTCAGGCCGAAAGGTGCACATATCGCAGCAAATATACAAACCACGACACACTGTATTCTATTTTCAGGACTATATCCTGCCTATCTGCAGGAGTTTGAGAACAAACGTTGAAGAAGAAGACGATAAGAGTGAGATGTAAACGTTTTTAAAAGAGAGAAAAGAAATGAAAGAATGAAACAAAAAAGGCAAACGATGAGACAATATAGAAAGAAATGAGAGAGTAAAACGGTATATAAGACTACATATAAACAAATGAGAGAATGAAAGAAATGACAAGAGATGAGAAAATATAGAAGGAAATGAGAGAATGAAACAAAGGGAAATAGCGGAAATGACAGAAAGAAATGTGACACTGAAAACAGGAAGATAAGAAATAATATGAATAAATAAACAGGTCATGTGCAAGAATGAGAAAGGAAAATGAATACGAGACGGAACATAAAACGTATTTGGTTAAATAAAACGTGCCAAACGGATTTCCTTCTGAAAACAACGGAAACTACCGAAGTAATGTGTCTAGAATCATGCTATTCACAAACGCATTGAGGTTTATCAAACACGCCCAAGTGCAGACTGCAATAGCAACCATGTTCCTGCTGTGGGAAAGTTAAGTATACGATTAAAAAGATTATGAACTACCAGGAAAGATAACATACAGATGTAAATTTATTAACAAAGAACAAAGATTTACAGGCACAGTACAATATATCAATAGAAAACAGGTGCAACGCCATAGAGAAAATATAAATTATCGACGTATAGTGGATGATGTTTAATGAATCTATACAACAAACACTTGCAGAGATCCTACCACTTAAGAAATATCTGGCAAAGAAAGATTGGATGAATGAAGATATCTTAAAATTGATGGAACAAAGAAGAAAGTTAAAGGCTAACATTTCTGAATATAACAAGGTTAACAAAGAAATTAAACATAAATGCGTTGCAGCTAAAGAGAAATGGTTAAATGCAAAATTCTGTGAAATAGAAAAATAGTATCATTTAAATACAAGAGACACACATAAATAAATGAATTAACAAATAGAAAGCAGTTGGACAAGACTGGGTGCCTGAAGTCAAAGCAAGGACATATGTTAACATATGACATATTGCTATATAACACTTGAAATACAATAAATCTCCTGTACCAGATAATATTACAAAAGAAGAATTAGAAGTGCTGGGTGAATATGGCTAAGAAATAATCACCAAAATGCAAAGTGATATCAGTAACAAGGGTCGTGCCGTAGATTTTCACAGTATGATTCATGCCTTCGAAATTCCTCTCTTTTTTTTTTTCTTTTTTTTTCAAACTATTGAATGTTTCACATTGTATTTTGATTTCGCTGCTTCTGCAGCTTCCTTGCGGTGCCGTCTGATGCGGCCGCCTCTAAGCATCAAAGTACGACACGGCACTGTCTATAACAGTGGCAATATTCCATATGATTTATTGCAATCAATATTTATAGTAGTCGAATGTGCGGTAGAATGTGAAAACCACCGAACATGCAGTAGAATGTGAAGACCACCAAACATGCAGTAGAATGTGAAGACCACCAAACATGCAGTAGAATGTGAAGACCACCGAACATGCAGTAGAATGTGAAGACCACCGAACATGCAGTAGAATGTGAAGACCACCAAACATGCAGTAGAATGTGAAGACCACCATACATGCAGTAGAATATGAAGACCACCAAACATGCAGTAGAATGTGAAGACCACCGAACATACAGTAGAATGTGAAGACCACGAAACATGCAGTAGAATATGAAAACCATCAAACATGCAGTAGAATGTGTAGACCACCAAACATGCAGTAGAATGTGAAGACCACCAAACATTCAGTAGAATGTGAAGACCACCATACATACAGTAGAATGTGTAGACCACCAAACATACAGTAGAATGTGAAGACCACCAAACATGCAGTAGAATGTGAAGACCACCAAACATACAGTAGAATGTGAAGACCACCAAACATACAGTAGAATGTGTAGACCACCAAACATACAGTAGAATGTGAAGACCACCAAACATACAGTAGAATGTGTAGACCACCAAACATACAGTAGAATGTGAAGACCACCAAACATGCAGTAGAATGTGAAGACCACCATACATGCAGTAGAATATGAAGACCACCGAACATACAGTAGAATGTGAAGACCACCGAACATGCAGTAGAATGTGAAGACCACCATACATGCAGTAGAATATGAAGACCACCAAACATACAGTAGAATGTGAAGACCACCAAACATGCAGTAGAATGTGAAGACCACCAAACATACAGTAGAATGTGAAGACCACCGAACATACAGTAGAATGTGAAGACCACGAAACATGCAGTAGAATGTGAAAACCACGAAAGATGCAGTAGAATGTGAAGACCACCAAACATGCAGTAGAATGTGTAGACCACCAAACATGCAGTAGAATGTGTAGACCACCAAACATGCAGTAGAATGTGAAGACCACCGAACATGCAGTAGAATGTGAAGACCACCATACATGCAGTAGAATATGAAGACCACCAAACATACAGTAGAATGTGAAGACCACCAAACATGCAGTAGAATGTGAAGACCACCAAACATACAGTAGAATGTGAAGACCACCGAACATACAGTAGAATGTGAAGACCACGAAACATGCAGTAGAATGTGAAGACCACGAAAGATGCAGTAGAATGTGAAGACCACCAAACATGCAGTAGAATGTGTAGACCACCAAACATGCAGTAGAATGTGTAGACCACAAAACATGCAGTAGAATGTGAAGACCACCGAACATACAGTAGAATGTGTAGACCACCAAACATACAGTAGAATGTGAAGACCACCAAACATACAGTAGAATGTGTAGACCACCAAACATACAGTAGAATGTGAAGACCACCAAACATGCAGTAGAATGTGAAGACCACCATACATGCAGTAGAATATGAAGACCACCGAACATACAGTAGAATGTGAAGACCACCGAACATGCAGTAGAATGTGAAGACCACCATACATGCAGTAGAATATGAAGACCACCAAACATACAGTAGAATGTGAAGACCACCATACATGCAGTAGAATATGAAGACCACCAAACATACAGTAGAATGTGAAGACCACCAAACATGCAGTAGAATGTGAAGACCACCAAACATACAGTAGAATGTGAAGACCACCGAACATACAGTAGAATGTGAAGACCACGAAACATGCAGTAGAATGTGAAGACCACGAAAGATGCAGTAGAATGTGAAGACCACCAAACATGCAGTAGAATGTGTAGACCACCAAACATGCAGTAGAATGTGTAGACCACCAAACATGCAGTAGAATGTGAAGACCACCGAACATACAGTAGAATGTGAAGACCACGAAACATGCAGTAGAATATGAAAACCATCAAACATGCAGTAGAATGTGTAGACCACCAAACAATCAGCCGCATGAGCCAGATGACCAAGATCCTACTTCGTAAAATCATGAGACGAATAAGAGGAAAATTAATACCAGAAACTGCAGAAGAGTAATGAGGATTTGTGGAAGGAAAGGGTACAAGAATTGTCCTATATATAATATGAGCACTGATGGAGAGGGCAATAGAAGTACAAAATGACCACGTACTTGATCTTTTGTCAACGTGAAGTATTAAAATTTGATTTTAAAATAGTTTGTAAAACTCAACGTTGAAAGATCTAAGGATAGTAAGAAATGTGTATTGGAAACAAACAGCTGTGATTGAGGGTTGATAGTAATTTAAATGCAGCAGCTCAACAGCGGAGAGCAGCTAGAAAGTCACGGATAGACCAAGATCCGTCTACAGTCGTTATTTCATGTCCAAACTGTCCAAGGATATTTACAGCTCTAATAGGGTTCATTAGCCATCTACGAACTCATAATCAAGGACATAACTAAAATTGAATTTTCAAAAGTGGATGTAACAAATGGTCATCATCATCATGTGATGGACGAACAACAATGAAGGAGAATTTCATGAGATAAAGATGAACGTCAGGCAAGGATGTGTAATATCGCCAGATCTTTTCTCCATGTATACTGAGGATATTATGTGAGACATAGAAAGCATGCCAGGAATAGAGGTTAGAGGTTACAATCTGAATAATCTAAAATATGCTGACGATACAATTCTGATTGAAGGAAGCGAATACGAACATTAAGTCTTGTTAAACATGGTAGTACAAGAAAGTGAAAACAAAAGCCCCAATCTAAAGAAGAGAAATCAGAAGTAATTGTTGTTTTAAAGAAATGTACATTCCCAAAATGATGTATTTATAACACTGATGCACAATTAAAACATTCGGATAAAGTCACGTGTCTTGGCGCCATTTTAACATCATATGGCAGGTGTTCCAATGAGACCACGAACAGGATAGCACAGGTCTAATCAACATTTCAAAATATGAGAAACATTCTATGCAATGGAGTAATATGAATGCGTGCATGAATTAGAGTGCTAGGGTTGCTATATTGAGCCAATCTTTCTTTTTGGAAGCGAACAAGGACAGTAAACAAAAAT
Organism: Meghimatium bilineatum; assembly: GCA_034231615.1. Classification (NCBI taxonomy): domain Eukaryota; kingdom Metazoa; phylum Mollusca; class Gastropoda; order Stylommatophora; family Philomycidae; genus Meghimatium; species Meghimatium bilineatum. Next base: position 29,118,383 of record CM067307.1, read on the forward strand.
GCTGAAGATAAGCTGAAGGCAACTGCGATGTGGTTTTTAAGAAGAATTATGAAAATTCCATGGAAATCCAAGAAAACTTAGTTCTCAGAGATCCTAAGTAAAACGACAAATCATAGCGAGAATTAGAAACAGACAATACAGGTTTTAGTGCATGTGATGAGAAAAGTAAAATCTGAAACATTTAGTAATCAACAGATATATCAAGGGGATAAAAGACAAATGGAAGACAAAGAAAGAAATTTCTGGATTGATTGTCACTTCTTCTTCTTCTGCGTTCGTTCTCAAACTCCTGCAGATTAGCAGGATGTAGTCTGGAGAACGGAATGCGTTGTGTCATGGGTTACAGCATTGCTGCGATATCTGCGCATTTAGGCATGACACATCCGACTTCAGCATGGCTTTGGGTCACTGACCCTATATGGGGTGGGACAGCCAACTCCATCCCATAACCTCCTTAGTCGCCTTTTACGACAAGCGTGGAAGGTAAACAGTGTTGCTATTCTTTGCTCACCTTTCGGGCCCCGGCAACACACAGGCGTGATTGTCACTGTGGCACACACACAAAGTCACCAACTGAACTTATTAGCAACACAAGAGACAGAGAATTGTGGAGGAGCAGGTTCGCCTGCGCCACAAACTCCATCATGCCACTTGATTGATTGATTGATTGATTGACAAAGTACCTCCTGCTGTTAGAAACGCTACATTCACCCAATGATGTTAGTTAAATTTGCTTATATCAGATCTGTATCCCGCCGAAACGGATGTATCGGGCCATTGGCGCAAATAAAACGGCGACACAACGCATTTCCATTCTCTGGATTATATCCTGCAGGAAATCTAATATGGCCAATGTCCTACTGCAATAGAGATCCAGCAGGAGTTTGAGAATGAACGCTGAAGAAGAAGAATATCTGTATAGCCATACCCCATCGAGGCCAGCTCCTTGGCGTGGAGAAGGGGCTTAGTCCAGCCAGCAGAGGCTGGAAACTAAGACTGGCCGGGCCCTCCCACATTCGGGCAGGACCACAGTCTTGCCTAGCAAGTAAAGGTGCTGAAGTCAGCGACATTTGGTCAGAAGGCGCACCGCAACAATCAGAATGTCATGCATTATCGCACATGAATGTCTATATCTGCATTACCCCGTTATGGTGCTAACCCTGTGACGACTCACCAGGCAGGAGTAGCACCGGGCCCTATACCTCGAAAGGGCCCACCCCATACGACTGTAGGTCCTCTTCGATTGCCTTGTGGAGCCAGGAGGCACAAGAGTAATATCACTGACCAACAAATATTACCAACCAATGAGACATCACTTACAATAATGCACTGGAATGCTGAGGGTGTAAATAGCAAAAAAGATGGCTTGAGCAAGAAATTAGAATTAGAAAACACCCTTCACAAGGAACAGGTCAGCATTTGTTGCATACAAGAGACACACCTCAGCAAAGATGTAGCCTTTAAAATTGCAGGTTATCAGTGCTTTAGAGCTGATCGAATAGACAGAAGAAAAGGATGTATACTAACTCTAGTCAAAAATTATATCAGCGCACATCAAACTGAGCTATACATGGAAGGAGCAGAATATCAGGTCCTTCAACTAAAGACCAAGAACACAGACTTCAACCTATTAAATTATTATTGTCCAAATGACCAGTCCCTTTCCCTGGACACAATACCGTACAGAGGAAGACTGATAGTATGTGGAGATTTTAATAGTCACTCACAAAGCTGGGGTTATGACCACATGGATAAAAGACGAGAAGAACTTGAAAGCTGGCAAGACGATAAATGTCTTCTATTGCTTAATAAGCCAAAAGATCCTCCAACATACTACTCAAGAGCATGGCAAACCACTTCCACGCCAGACTTGGCATTGTACTCAGCAGACCTAAACTGGGAAATCAATAGAACAGTGGGGAAGCATCTTGGAGGTAGCGACCATCGACCAGTCCTCCTTAGTATTAAAAATGAACTCACAGGAAATGCATGTAGCCTTCCAAGATGGAATTATAAAAAAAAGCAAATTGGGGACTATTTAAACACCGCAGTAGTGTTTTAGCTGGACAAATAGACATGGAAGGAAAAGACATAAACGCCATAGTCAAAGAGTTCAATAAATGTATTCATCAAGCTGCAAGGAAGCAATACCAAGAGGAGCACGCAAACAATGCAAGCCATACTGGAGTGAACAACTAGAACTGCTGCAAGAGGAATTAGAAAAAGCACGGACGGAAGTGGAAAATAACCCAAGCCAGGAACATCACAACAAACATCAACACGCAAAAGCTAAATTCCAAAGAGCCAAACTAGAAGCTAGAAGAAAGAGCTGGAAAGAGAAAACAGAATCCTTAAATTTCGAAAAGGATGGAAGAAAACTGTGGAAACTGGTCAAACAACTAAATGATGAGGGAACAGGAAGAAGCACAAACATAACACTCGTACAGAATGGCAAAATGATTACAGGAAAGCAAGCAGTAGATAATTTCGCTAGGATATTTGCTCAAGACTGCAATATTGAAATTAGTCCAGAGAAACAGCATACAGTGCGGAGCGACCAAAAAAGTACATTGGAACATGCTCAGACTAGAATCAGTGATGAAAACAGTGCAGATGAAATTATGGATACATTGTTCACATATAGTGAATTGGAATTAGCAGTCTCTAAACTAAAGCTAAATAAGTCTCCAGGAATTGATGAAATATCAAATGAAATGATAAAGAATCTAGGAACAACAGCCAGAAGGAAACTATTGGACATCCTAAATATTAGCTGGACTACTGGGAAAATACCACAAATCTGGAGAGAATCAATTATGGCCCCTCTGCTTAAACCTGGAAAAGATGGAACAACACCAACATGCTACAGACCAATTAGTCTTACAAGTTGCCTGTGCAAAACAATGGAGCGCATCATAAACCTAAGACTAAAATTTCACCTGGAAAGTAGAAAATTCCTTGCACCACAGCAGGCAGGTTTCAGGCAATGCTACTCCACAGAGGATCAAACCACATACCTCTCACAGGAAATTGAGGATGCTTTCCAAGACAAAAAAATCAGTTTTAGTGGCATGGATTGATTTACAGAAGGCCTTTGATAAAGTATGGAAAGAAGGATTGCTTCAAAAAATGAGAAACTACAAGATATGTGGAAATATGTATAGATGGACGAAAGCCTTTCTTCACAATAGAAGAGCCAGAGTACAAGTAAATGGCAAAAACAGTAGGAAAGTATTACTACGCCATGGAGTGCCTCAGGGAGGAGTTCTATCACCCACTCTTTTTCTCATATTTATCAATGATCTAATTGAAGAAATACCCTGTGGAACTAAGGCAGCACTATATGCAGATGACTTGGTTCTGTGGTGCACACATGAGAGCGCCATGGTTACCACAAAAATGCTTCAGAGAGCCATGGACATTTTGACTAATTGGGCTGACAAATGGTGTGTAAGTATCAATATAGAGAAGTCAGCAACAACCCTTTTTACACTTTCACCAAAACAAAGAGCAGGAAACATCTATGTAAATAAAACTATCTTAAAGGTAGATGACCAACCCACATATCTTGGTGTAACATTTGATGCCAAAATGACATGGAAACATCATATCAGCAAAGCAGAAACAAAGGCTAGAAGGAAGATAGCTATACTAAGAAAACTGAGTGGGACAACTTGGGGAGCTAATGAAAGAATTCTAAAAAATGTATACCAACAAGCCATTCGACCACACTTGGAATATGGTTCTACAGCATGGAGTTCATCATCAAACACTACACTACAAAACCTAGATAGAGTACAGAACCAAGCACTTAGAATCATTACAGGTGCAATGAGATCCACACCAATCATAGAAATGCAGAATATCGAAGGGATGCAGTCATTTTGAAAGAGCGTAGAGATACTAAAATTATAATTCATGGAGAAAAGTTTCTTTCCCACCATAGTCACCCAATGAAGGAAAGATTCCAGAATCTATCACAAGGACGGCTTAAAAGAAGCAGCTTCATACAACAGGCCAAGCGTCTACGTAGACAGGTATCGGATCTACCAGAGGTAACAATACCACTGACATCTCAACCAGAACACACCCCATGGGAAAAACGGACATGCCTACCAGTGACCATCCAAACAACAGTAGCAGGTGTGCATGGGCATGAACATCAGAATAATCTGCAGAAAAGAGTAGCAGCTCTCAGTTTCCTTGATGATGTTTACCCAAGTGATCTATGGACCAGAGTATATACAGATGGATCAGCACAGAATGCAGTAAAAATGGAGGAAGTGGTGTATATGTAGAATACCCAGATGGCACCACTGATAGCACTTGTATACCAACAGGGAATTACTGCAACAACTATGACTCTGAAGTCAAAGCTATTTATACAGCTGCAGAGAAACTGTTAACATTGGACAGGACCTCACACCCTATTGTAATACTTACAGATGCAAGGTCAGTACTAGAGGCATTACAATCCAATAAACTTCCAGAGTTAAAAGAGGTATTGTCCATAGTACAAAATAGGTGTAGAGTTATACTGCAATGGATTCCATCACACTGTGGAATAGCAGGAAATGAGAGAGCTGATCAACTCGCCAAGGAAGGTGCTAACATGCAGCAACCGGATGTACCAATCAGCTATCACCAAAAGAAATCCATGATAAAGGCACAACGAAAGCCTAACTTACCTCCACGGGATGACTACCACCTACTTAACAGACAAGAACAGGTCATCATATTTCGACTAAGAACTGGACACAATAGACTAAACAGCCATATGTATACAAAATTTAAAATTGGCACAACAGCAAAGTGTAATTGTGGACAAGTCAACCAGACTTCAGAACATATCCTTCAAGAATGTCCAAACTATGACACATTAAGATGCACATACTGGCCTTCTGATACACCAATGAATGTTAAACTTTATGGTACAAAACAAGAAATGGAAAACACTGTCAAATTTATACAAGAAACAACACTGCAGATATAGACATTATTAGCGAACGAAAGAAGAAGAAGAAGCATAGCCATAGAAAATAATGGATATCACGGTTCTTGTGCCATCCAGTCACCCAGATCTCCGAACAGACCAAATATTACATAAGGGAGAGAGAGGAAGAGAGCGAGATAGTGGGGGGGGGGGGGTAGTGAGGGAGTAGCCTAGTCATCCAGACATCAGATCTTACAGTATTTCATAAGGCGAACAATAAATTTAAAAAATATAATCGGAGACAGAGAAGTGGGGGGGGGGGGGATATCACAGAGGAAGTGGAAAGATAACAAAAATCACTGCCAGAAAAGAGAAGATAACAAAAATCACTGCGAGAAAAGAGAAGATAACAAAAATCACTGCGAGAAAAGAGAAGATAACAAAAATCACTGCGAGAAAAGAGAAGATAACAAAAATCACTGCCAGAAAAGAGAAGATAACAAAAATCACTGCGAGATGAGGAAAGAAAAATATATTCGTTCGGCAGCAAATAAACAAACTTGCTTGTTATGAAAATTCCTATTGGAAGAAGTAAAACAGCGTAAACATGTTTGATTTGGACTAGTAACGAGACACGACTCGCTTTCTACAATTATTGTGTAAGAAACAGTTGAGGGTTGGAGGAAGTGAGGAGGTCATGGAGTGATAACATCAAGGAGGGCATGGACTGATAACATCAAGGAGGACATGGAGTGATAACATCTAGGAGGGCATGGAGTGATAACATCAAGGAGGACATGGAGTGATAACATCTAGGAGGGTATGGAGTGATAACATCAAGGAGGGCATGGAGTGATAACATCAAGGAATGGTGTGGGCGTAATTTTTCTACACTTCTCCGAATGGTTGAGGATAGACGTTTCGGAAAAATTATTGCGCTGATGTCTACAGTGTAGCACCTTGGAATACTGATTTGTTACACCCTTGCAATACTGACTTGTTACACTCTTGGAATACCGACTTGTTATACCCTTGGAATACTGACTTGTTACAACCTCGGAATACTGGCTTGTTACACCCTTGCAATACTGACTTGTTACACCCTTGCAATACTGACGTGTTAAGCCCGTGCAATACTGACTTGTTACACCCTTGCAATACTGACTTGTTACACCCTTGCAATACTGACTTGTTACACCCTTGCAATACTGACTTGTTACACCCTTGCAATACTGACTTGTTACACCCTTGCAATACTGACTTGCTACACCCTTGCAATACTGACTTGTTACACCCTTGCAATACTGACTTGTTATGGGTCTTACTGTGTTGTCTCAGTAACGTGCCGTGATACATCGTGGGGAGCCGAAGTCTATGTACTGTTGCTAAATGTGGTGCTGTAGTTATTGTAATCTCACGGGGCTGTAGAATGTCTATGATATGATTCCTTTTTTTTGTGAGCTGAGATGTCAGTTTAAAATGGTTGATTTCATCTCCCGTCAATCACGATGTCGTATAGAAATTTGTATGCCCACTCCTTGACTACAAGAGTTACTTCCGCGGTATATTTTTTCCCTCCGAGTTCTATGATGCCAAACCCTCCTAATTATATTCTCTATTATTTGTGAGCAGAATCTAACAATTGGATTTAGCTGTAGAATGTGAAGACCACATTCTAAATACAATCATACTTTTGCACCGATGAGTCTATTGCGTGACACTGCCTGATTAATAGAAAACCATTTTTTTTCGGAAATCAATCTCCGGACTTCACATTTTTGATATTTCTTCTGCAATTTTCTTTAGCCAATAAAAGCGGCCTGTTTCTATGACTACTGACATTCTGTGAAAGTTTCTTGTGGTGATGTTTGATTGCTGATAGAATATTACTTGTGCTATAAATATTATATATCGTGATTCTCAAATAAACTTCACAAAGTATTTTCAAAAGTTATAAGACATTTTTAAAACTTGGATAGTGAATCTCTGAAAGACGGTACAATATTTATATAGATAAGTTAATGAAGTTCTACATAAGAAAGATTATTAACAAATATTGTACTTGTGATATGATATCAATGTATATATAAACACCAAAGTAACACTATTCGAAACTATTATTATACCAACACTGTGCTAGCAATGCCAAACACGGACAACGACAGCACTAGATAAACGTAAACCTGTGACAGATAACATGGCATGCTTACGCAGAATCCTAGGAATATCGCTAAGAGACAGGGTGAGGAATGAAGACATTAGACAAAAAAACCGGCACCGCCCCAATCTTGGAATATATTAAAAGACAACAGATCAAATACGAGTAGTTTGCACACATATGAAGACTACCATCAGACAGCATACCAGAGCAAGCTATGCTACACAGATACAGTGAAGGCAGACATAATGGCAGACCATGGAAAAGGATGGACCGCTGAAATAAAACAGGCGAGACATTTCACAATATATTCAGCACACACGAGGGCAATCTCCAGATAACTCTTCTACAGCTGACGCTGAAAGACAACAAAGGGTTTATCAAGTTTATTTAGATAGAAATAGATCGAATAAAAAAAAACTGTTAAGAAAATATTATACTTATCTTATGATAAGAAACAGATGATAAGGACAATAACGAATTTATATAAGACTTCATTACTCTATAACAGCTAAGGGAGGAGCACTGGCACATAGAGTCGGATAGTAACAGAAAGCTGTATTGGAGGACTGATAGTAACAGATAGCTGTATTGGAGGACTGATAGTAACAGAAAGCTGTATTGGAGGACTGATAGTAACAGATAGCTGTATTGGAGGACTGATAGTAACAGAAAGCTGTATTGGAGGACTGAGGAGCTTTCAAACAAGCATTTATTAAGACCTTACTGTGAATACATGTTAAATTACGAAAGAGAAGAAGAAGACAATATCAAATAGTAGAAATTTGACGTTTCTGTACACATACCTTCTTTAGAAACTATAAGGATATAATATTTGTTATGAGTACAGTTTATGATCAGAGCACACCATACAATTCCATATGTGCCCCGATACCCGTCTCAATAAATTCATCAGAGTGTACTTACAGACATATTCTATTTGTTCCTAAAGTACTATACCGTGTGACGTTGGTTATAATTTCTTGCCGTAGCATTTTCATTCCTGTTCTGTTAATCATTTCCAATACCGATGTTCTCCCATGCCACAACGCTAGGTTGTCAAGCACACTCTCTCTCTTAATCTTCTCCTACCACTCTTGCTCGTGCATGTTGTTCCAATGTGTTCCATCTTTCTACTTTCCATATATGTTCCTTCAGTTCGAATACGATGCATAGGGTCGAAACCAGAGCTCTCCAGTTTGAGCGATGTGTGCCTACTCTGTGTATTTCTTGCAAGCTATTGTGACACATAATATCCCTCTTTGATAGTTGTTATGTGAAGAGTTTCTCGTGGTCTTTATCTTTTCTTTTTCATTTGCCATATGGTATTTTAATTTTAATTCTTATAGCGGCAGTCTGTTTTCATTCATTCTATAATGTTCAAAAAAAGGGCAACATTATTACAGTGCTAATGGACATCAATTTTCAAAACGGTCACCAAAATTTTATTTCACGGAATCAACATTTCAACATTGGCATGAAGAACCTTTCAGACATTAACAATGAAATGATGTTCGTTAAATTTGGTTTGGACTTTTATTGTTTACAATTGAGGTCTGCATTGCAGTAAGGTGTATTGGCATCTTCTGACCTCTATCAGAGAACAACATCCCCGTAACATGGATTCTATTAACTGTTGGATATGTTGTGGTGGGATGGCTGGCACTCTTCCCACAGTCCAAATACAACTTTCGCAGATTGACTGGAGCCACGTCTCGCTGGTGGACTTATTTGTCAAGTTAATTCCATAAGTGTTCTATGGGGTTCATGTCTGATGACATGTCTGGCTACGGAATAGTCTGGACATTGTTGTCATCAAGGAACTGGGTAGTAAGTTGTGCCATATAAGGTCAAGCGTTATCCTCCTAAAAAATAGACTCTTGCACAGCCAAATTTGGAAGAACGCAAGGACGAACAATTTCAGCAACGTATCGTTCGGCATTCATGCGTCCTTCAATTTGCACTAGTTCACTGTTTCTCATGAAGTAGATTGCCCCCTCCCCACATCAGTACACCTCTTCAACCACGTAGATGTGCCTCATCAACGCTTCTCTGGGCGTAGCGCTTACGGACTGCCGTAAACTATTCTCCGTTTATCGTGTCGCTGGAGCACATAAACCAAACTAGTGTTATATATGCACAACCATAACACAAGTGATATATGACATGTCAATCATGACAAATGTCAACCATGACACAAGTGATACATGACATGTCAATCATGACACATGTCAACCATGACACAAGTGATACATGACATGTCAATCAAGACACATGTCAACTATGACACAAGTGATACATGACATGTCAATCATGACACATGTCAACCATGACACAAGTGATACATGACATGTCAATCATGACAAATGTCAACCATGACACAAGTGATACATGCCATGACAATCAAGACACATGTCAACTATGACACAAGTGATATATGACATGTCAATCATGACACATGTCAACCATGACACAAGTGATACATGACATGTCAATCATGACAAATGTCAACCATGACACAAGTGATACATGACATGTCAATCAAGACACATGTCAACTATGACACAAGTGATACATGACATGCCAATCATGACATGTCAACCATGACACAAGTGATACATGCCATGACAATCAAGACACATGTCAACCATGACACAAGTGATACATGACATGTCAATCAAGACACATGTCAACTATGACACAAGTGATACATGACATGCCAATCATGACATGTCAACCATGACACAAGTGATACATGCCATGACAATCAAGACACATGTCAACTATGACACAAGTGATACATGACATGTCAATCATGACAAATGTCAACCATGACACAAGTGATACATGACATGTCAATCATGACACATGTCAACCATGACACAAGTGATACATGACATGTCAATCAAGACACATGTCAACTATGACACAAGTGATACATGACATGTCAATCATGACAAATGTCAACCATGACACAAGTGATACATGACATGTCAATCATGACACATGTCAACCATGACACAAGTGATACATGACATGTCAATCAAGACACATGTCAACTATGACACAAGTGATACATGACATGTCAATCATGACACATGTCAACCATGACACAAGTGATACATGCCATGACAATCAAGACACATGTCAACTATGACACAAGTGATACATGCCATGACAATCAAGACACATGTCAACTATAACACAAGTGATACATGACATGTCAATCATGACACATGCATTAGTCTTATATTACTACATTCACATCCCATTATAACATACATAGTAATAATTGTAATAATAACAATAACAATAACAATAACAATAACAGTCTATCTTTTGTCTTTTCTCTGCTTGTTCTGTGAGAAGTCGCATGATTGAATAACGATCAGGTTTAGAGTTATTGCACGTCTGGTCGCTTGATATGCAGTAATACAGTGCCGTGTCAGACTGTTGGTAACTCCTTCCATCCACTTACTGCTTGGTCTTCCCCTGTATCTTGCTGTTTCCATTTTCATGTTGTATGCTCTTGCCGCTGGCTAATAAGGGTTCATTCTCATTGGGTGACCAAACCATTTCAATCTCTGTTTTTCAAAATACTTGACCACAGATGTTGTTCCAACAGTTCTTGTTGTCTCCTCAATAACAGTAATAGGGATAATAATAATAATAATAATAATAATTTAATAATAATAATAATAATAACAATAATAATAATAATAATGTTTCGTTTTGTATGTTAATTGATTACCATGACCCTTATTCCAGATTTCGATACAAACGTAAACATTCAAACAAAAATTCAGACAACTTCAAGTACAAGAAGAAAAATGAAGTCTAGTATTATTTCAACACATCATCAACCACTAGTGGCACTTACTGTTATATCTATATTACTACTCGGCAACGCAACCGCCGCCGACCTAGGTTTTCAATGTGTCTTTGGTCCAATGCTCACGACCACAAGTAAGTTTATTTGTTTTGTGATATTATCTTTGGTTCAAATATATCCAAACTATACTTGAAAGTACCTCAGCAGCAATGACTAAGCGCAATGTTTGTGTTGAAATCTTTAGAATGACAACCCTGTAAAGTTATAGAGAATATGAAATGAAATTATAGAGAATATGAAATGTAATTATAGAGAATATGAAAGTGAAATGTAATTATAGAGAATATGAAAATGAAATGTAATTATAGAGAATATGAAATGCAATTATAGAGAATATGAAATGTAATTATAGAGAATATGAAATGTAATTATAGAGAATATGAAATGTAATTATAGAGAATATGAAAGTGAAATGTAATTATAGAGAATATGAAAATGAAATGTACTTATAGAGAATATAAAATGTAATTATAGAGAATATGAAATTGAAATGTAATTATAGTGAATATGAAAATGAAATGTAATTATAGAGAATATGAAATGTAATTATAGAGAATATGAAATGTAATTATAGAGAATATGAAAGTGAAATGTAATTATAGAGAATATGAAAATGAAATGTAATGATAGAGAATATGAAATGTAATTATAGAGAATATGAAAGTGAAATGTAATTATAGAGAATATGAAATGTAATTATAGAGAATATGAAATCTAATTATAGAGAATATGAAATGTAATTATAGAGAATATGAAAGTGAAATGTAATTATACAGAATATGAAAATGAAATGTAATGATAGAGAATATGAAATGTAATTATAGAGAATATGAAAGTGAAATGTAATTATAGAGAATATGAAATGTAATTATAGAGAATATGAAATGTAATTATAGAGAATATGAAAATGAAATGTAATTATAGAGAATATGAAATCTAATTATAGAGTAAGAAATGTAGCAATTACAAGAAATGGTGAATAATCATTGCAAAATAAAGTCAAAACACATGGGTTAGTTCCACGGGCGGCACAACGAGTGGCATATATGAATGAAAAGGAGAGTTATCAATCAACTCAAAATCGGGACAGTCAGTTACCACATGATAACAATGCCCTACCACATGAAAGGACATACTGAATATGATATCAAAGAACATATGGACGTGTCGGGATTGTATGGTGATGACCAAAACTTACTATGTTCTTGAGAATAAATAAATATTGCAGTATGATACTTGTAAGCGGTAGTGTAGAATTCTGCGGCGACTCTGAAGAAATGACTCCTGGCGAGGAATGTATACCTATTCCTCTGGTCTTTCAAGAGGCAGTCAAACCGTCATTACACTCAAAAACGAATGCAGGGAACACAGACCAGTGAGCGTGGATGCTAAAGTCAAGGCACTCATCTGCGAGCATGCCGATGACACAGATGTTGTGATTTACACCAGCGCACGGTCCCATAGACCGCTGGATCAGCAACCAACCAACTAATTAACCAACACCAGCGCGTCGGTCATCCGTCACCACCGACGGGTCAGTCATCCGTCACCACCGACGGGTCAGTCATCCGTCACCACCGACGGGTCAGTCATCCGTCACCACCGACGGGTCTGTTATCCATCACCACCGACGGGTCCGTCATCCATCACCACCGATTTGCATGGTCCTTTACTGCCACATCACAAAAACAAGAATTCTAACAATGGGAGTATTTTCCGTAACACATGCACTTAGCTTGCAGGAATCGCAAGCCTCTTCCCATGTCTGCATACTAAGTCACTCAATGAATATGATTTAGAGAGTCAAAACAAGTGTTGTATGTAAGGGATGTGTGGAGTCGTTAGAGAGAGCTAAAACTCACGCTTGTTTTTGTCCCGGGATACTCGGGTGTGGAGGGAAACGAACGGGCCGACCAAATAACTAGCCTTGTCACTATAACAGATGGTCAAGATGATAAATATGCTCAATATATTGCATGCGTCAATATCGAAATGCGCGAATTGGGAGTAAGAATTGACGTGGCCCGTAGAGACCCATGATAAAGATTTCAAAAAAAAGCAGTGAACCAATGTAGAACCGGAACTATCAGCCGTTATACACTGAGAGATTTTCTGAAACGTAGATATGAGCACATATGAACGTGTCATGTCTCAGAAGAGGATGATCAACATACCTAATACCTAAAGTACCCTTAAGCCGTATGGTCTCAATACACTTCATCCTATAACTTGATATGCTTTCAATAATTCAATTTTTTTCCAGTACCATCTGTAGTATTTCTCAACATATTTCTAGCACAATATTTCATATATTTTAATTCTTCTTCTGCGTTTGTTCTCACCTCACGCTCCTGTAGAGCAGCAGGGTTAATGTATATATATATATCGGAAAACTTCGTGCACCGTGTAATCGTTAAAACCTTCGATATCTACACTTTTGTCCGGACTGCGAAATCCGACTTTAGAATGGGTTTCTGGGTAATTTTGAGTCATTATGAGATGGATCAAACAACGCCAACCCACAATCTCCTTAGCCGTCTAGTACGACATGTATGGCAGGCAGTATCGCTATTATTTGGTCCACTTTCCGATCCCGTCAATATGATTAATATATAATAATAAATGAATCATCTCATAGATAGAACATTGATGTAGAAATATTGTAAAATTTGTTTGCATCACTTCTGAATTCAATGAGATGGTCATCGCTGTTGAGGATTGCCACATATTCATAATTTATTGGCAACATTTTTGGGAAAAGGCCAAAATTCAGAATTGTGTATAAACTACGGACAAAATGCTGTTTTTTTCACGAATGCTACTTTAAATACACGTGTATTACCTCTCTCCAGTTATCAACATTCACGTGTATTACCTCTCTCCAGTTATCAACATTCATTCATTTGACAACGACAAATATGTTGTTGCTAACCTTATTTTAGTAATTGTAATATTATTCGGATAGTCTCTCTAGACATAAAAGCAGTGATAGTACTTAAACGTTTTGTGATTAGTCAAATTATACATCTTACTTTTCATTATGTAGTGACTACATTGCCATTTAAATTATTGTTCACCTATCATCTAGTGATTCTTATAACTTCGAAATGTTATGATCTTACTGTGTGCTGCATCAAATCTCACTATAGTAGCAAAGTTTTCACTTAAACATTATGAAAATAATATTAAATATCTGTTTGTAACATGTATACTTCATTAAAAACAATAAAATAGAAACGAAAGTGCTAATGTTACGAACTTTTATTTTTCCGGTTGCAACATACAGCTGTGAAACATGGACCCTAAGTAAAACAGCGGCACAGAAGATCAACGCCTTCGAGCTGAAATGCTACAGGAAGATACTTAGAATATCATGGAAGGATAAAATCAGAAACTCAGACATTATAAACACATTGAATATTCCAGATTGTTGGTTACTAAACACAATAACAAAAAGAAAACTACGCCTGTTTTATCATATAAAGTGACACAACTGTTTAGAGAGAGAAATAATGGAGGGAAGAGTACCTGGGAAGAGGAGAAAGGGCAGACCAAGAAGACAATGGACTGACGACATTAAAGATAACTTGAATACATCGCTAGAAAATGCAAGCCACATCGCCCAAGACAGAGAGAGGTTCAGAGAGTTCATTGGGAAGACAACGTTCTGGAAGGAATACGTACATGACATACTTCATTCTACATTTATACTTGAGTAGAATAGATATTATACATTAGTCAAACTGTCAATATTGCATTTTTTCCGTCAGGGAGTTACTGGAAGGTTTCGAATGGCATATATAATAACTAGCAGCCTGCTTTTGTTGTCACCACATCATGTTCATGGTGGGGTTTTTAACTTACAAGCTGACAGAAAAAAACCCACGTACTTACCTCTGTGATCAAACCCTGTACCTGGTATGAGACAAACTCTCTAATCGTTCGACCATGAGCCACACTATAAATTAGTTAACATCCATAACAAACCTGCCACATAATTTGTAGTCAAACTTAAACCAAAAAGGTTGGGAAAGTAGATAAGTTTTCAAAAAAGACACAAAAAAAGACCAAAATATATTTCGCGGTCACAGACATTTAGAAATATTAATGCACAATGATGTAAAAAGGTTACCAAAACACTTACCTAGCCTATTAATAAAAAATATATTAAAGAAAAAAAACAATAAAACTAAACAGGACAATTCTCAACGTATCGGCTCAAATTGAACCTTTTTCAAGAGACAAACAACAGAAAACGACAAAATAAAAAAATAAATAGATGTCTATATTTCATCAAGCCCTCGTCTCCATAATAGCGCAGGGATGGCAACGCATCTAGTCAAAGTGAAAATGCGTGCATTCATTATAAACAGACCGAAAGAGGGAAATTAGAGACACTATAGATGAGTGCAAGAATAATAAAAGAAAAAGATAAGAAAAATACCCCTTTTGTCACTCTATCAGACAGGCAGGTTTTAAGAACATAGTCACAACAGGCACGACTGAAGGGAACAGAGACAGATGGGGACGTGAGAAAATATTCATGTGACAACCTAGCAAGGCTTGGAAACAACGATCCTGATAACAATACTGTGAACAGAGAACCATGGTCACCTACGCCAACAAGAATGGCATATGACAATGATAGATGAGTAATGATGAGGTTGTGGGGTGAGTGGGTTTGGGGAAGGAAGGATAGAAGAAGAATCAACATTTGAAAACGCATGGAATGAATGTGAAACCAAATATAGACATAAACATATATATAAAACCAAACCTAAACATACATAGAAATGTAAACACACACCAAGAGTCAAGAAATAAACACATAACAAGATGGACACAGATGTGTGAAGGACACCCACACAAAATGCACAGGCATGTAAATGTATCCACACACAGGAAAGGGCTCACACCAGAATAGGTATACACATTGACACAGAATGGAGATACGTGCATTAACAGAAAAAAGCGCTCACATAAATATACATATATATATGTATACACAAATATGAACATTCATGCACATAAACACTTTCTCGTATAAATAATAACATGAACATTCATACACATAGAAACATATACATATATTAATGTAAATATAAACGTTCGTTCACATAAAGATAATGCTATAACAACTGCATATGTATACATACAAATGTGTGGCCCAAAGTAATTGTGTGGATACATAGAACCATGTAAAACGAAATGCATATACAAATAACTATATATGTGTGGGCACCCATCGAAGAGACAACTGCAATAAAAACGAGGAAATCAAAATCTAAATATGTAAATGATTTAACAATAACAAAATGGCAGAGTACAAAATAATCACATATTGACATACACAAACGAAAGAAGACATAAAGGACTGATATAGAAGAACGGCAAACACAAAAATAATAATTATTCACGAAAGTGTACAAAGACAAATAATTACAAGAATCAGTGCAATACGGGAGTAGAGGGTATAAAGAAAAGGTAGGTAACTCAAACAAAACGGTGATTAATGTTCATTCCGTTTGGTTGCAAGACGCCCATAAGACAAATGAGACGATATTCCAAGGACTGACGTTGCCGGTCACCGGTATAACAACGTAACAAACCGGTTACAGAGACATCAGAGCTACCATGATGTGACGGGCTGTTAAAATGATTAGCCACTGGGGAGTCACGATGATTCGTGATATCTCTCAAATGTTCGGCGAATCTATCAGCTAAACGTCTACCAGTCTCACCAATATACTTCATATCACAACGCTTACATATGATAGAGTATATTAAGTTACGGGACACACAAGAAAAAGAATCATGAATATCACAGTGAGATTTAGGAAACTGTAAAATAGGAGTGAGAATAACAAAAGGGCAAGTCAAACAATTTCGATGACAAGGGACAGTTCCTAGTTGACCTGCAGAAGTGCGCAGACGAGAATGAACTAAGAGATCCCGAAGGTTTCTGTCCCTCCGAAAAGCGACTAGTGGAAGAGAGGGAAATGCAGGACTGGAGATGGGATCTAACTGGAGGATAGAGAAATGTCGTAATAGGAGACGTAGTGCCGGCATATTATGAGGATGAAAAGTGATAGCTAGTATTGGGCGATCAGAGGTATGTTTAATAGATGGTACGAGGGCCACTGAGCGGGAAATAGTACGAACACGTTGTAAAGCTGATGACAGAATATCATCAGGGTATAAGCGACGGCGAAAAAAATCCAGCATCTTAAGAGATTGAACCTGAAAATCTACATCGTCTTGGCAGAGACGACGAAGACGAAGCAGCTGAGAGAAAGGGAGGGCATGCCGACAAGACCTTGGGTGAGATGACGTATAAAGAAGAAAACTATGAGAGGCCGTAGGCTTATAATGTATAGAAGTGGTAAGGGATGTGGATCCTATGGAAACACAAATGTCAAGGAAGTTTACAGAGGTGGAGGAAATAAGAGAAGTAAATTTAATAGCTGGATGGAAACCACTCACAAAGTCAATGAAAAGGTTGAGGTTATCAAGAGAAATATCAGTAACCCCAAACCCATCGTCTATGTAGCGGTGGAATATGGAAGGGACAGGGCCCTGAAAAGTGGTAAAGATAAGATGTTCAAGGTGACCCATAAATAGGCAGGCATAACTAGGTCCCATTTTAGTACCCATCGCTACACCGCTAATTTGATCAAAAAAGTGTCCATTGAATTCAAAAGAATTCAAGGTGAGAACTAATTCTGCCAGTCGAAGAATAGCGGCAGTAGCAATAGACTTATGCGGATTGATGTTAAGAAAGAACTGTAACGCCAGAAGCCCATCATTATGAGGAAT
The DNA here is from genome assembly GCA_034231615.1 of Meghimatium bilineatum. NCBI lineage: Eukaryota > Metazoa > Mollusca > Gastropoda > Stylommatophora > Philomycidae > Meghimatium > Meghimatium bilineatum. Next base: position 29,136,182 of record CM067307.1, read on the forward strand.
ACATGTATAGAGGGAAACAACATCTAGAAGGAATATGTGATAGGTGTGAAGAGGATCGAGAGCAATAGAGGAAAAGATGGATAGAGCATGGTTAGTGTCCTTTAGGTAAGATGGAAGAGATGCGACAAGAGGTTGGAAGACACTGTCTAAGAAATCAGAAATTAATTCAGTTGGACAAGAACAGGCGGAAACAATTGGTCTACCTGGGTTAGATGGTTTATGTATTTTAGGTAGTAAATACAGAGCAGGAGAACCCAGATTGCTTTTAATAATCCGAAGTTTGAGGGCACTAACGGGGAGTTGATTGCTGTTAATAAGTTGTTTAAGAGTTTTGTCCACTGTATCATTATGTGCTAAAATTGGATCCTTGGCACATGGACGATAGAAATCCACGTCCTCTAACTGGCGCGTGGCTTCTTTGATATATAGGTCCTTCTGCCACACAACTACAGTGCCACCCTTATCAGCCGGTTTAATCACGATGTCATCACGTGAGCGAAGTTTGGAGAGCGCCCGTGACTCTGATCTAGTGAGATTAGAGCGACGTAGTTTAGGAAAACGTAACTGTTGTATAGCATGAAGGGTAAAGTCAATGTAGGCATCAAGTGTTTTGGTTTCAGGAGAAGAAGGGGGGGTCCAATCATGTTTGTGATGATGGTAAGAGGAGAAAGGGTCATCAAGTGAAACCGGTTCAGAGGACGAAGGGTGGTAATAAAAGTGTTGTTTTTTTGGTCAATTTAGCGGTGTAGCGATGGGTACTAAAATGGGACCTAGTTATGCCTGCCTATTTATGGGTCACCTTGAACATCTTATCTTTACCACTTTTCAGGGCCCTGTCCCTTCCATATTCCACCGCTACATAGACGATGGGTTTGGGGTTACTGATATTTCTCTTGATAACCTCAACCTTTTCATTGACTTTGTGAGTGGTTTCCATCCAGCTATTAAATTTACTTCTCTTATTTCCTCCACCTCTGTAAACTTCCTTGACATTTGTGTTTCCATAGGATCCACATCCCTTACCACTTCTATACATTATAAGCCTACGGCCTCTCATAGTTTTCTTCTTTATACGTCATCTCACCCAAGGTCTTGTCGGCATGCCCTCCCTTTCTCTCAGCTGCTTCGTCTTCGTCGTCTCTGCCAAGACGATGTAGATTTTCAGGTTCAATCTCTTAAGATGCTGGATTTTTTTCGCCGTCGCTTATACCCTGATGATATTCTGTCATCAGCTTTACAACGTGTTCGTACTATTTCCCGCTCAGTGGCCCTCGTACCATCTATTAAACATACCTCTGATCGCCCAATACTAGCTATCACTTTTCATCCTCATAATATGCCGGCACTACGTCTCCTATTACGACATTTCTCTATCCTCCAGTTAGATCCCATCTCCAGTCCTGCATTTCCCTCTCTTCCACTAGTCGCTTTTCGGAGGGACAGAAACCTTCGGGATCTCTTAGTTCATTCTCGTCTGCGCACTTCTGCAGGTCAACTAGGAACTGTCCCTTGTCATCGAAATTGTTTGACTTGCCCTTTTGTTATTCTCACTCCTATTTTACAGTTTCCTAAATCTCACTTTGATATTCATGATTCTTTTTCTTGTGTGTCCCGTAACTTAATATACTCTATCATATGTAAGCGTTGTGATATGAAGTATATTGGTGAGACTGGTAGACGTTTAGCTGATAGATTCGCCGAACATTTGAGAGATATCACGAATCATCGTGACTCCCCAGTGGCTAATCATTTTAACAGCCCGTCACATCATGGTAGCTCTGATGTCTCTGTAACCGGTTTGTTACGTTGTTATACCGGTGACCGGCAACGTCAGTCCTTGGAATATCGTCTCATTTGTCTTATGGGCGTCTTGCAACCAAACGGAATGAACATTAATCACCGTTTTGTTTGAGTTACCTACCTTTTCTTTATACCCTGTACTCCCGTATTGCACTGATTCTTGTAATTATTTGTCTTTGTACACTTTCGTGAATAATTATTATTTTTGTGTTTGCCGTTCTTCTATATCAGTCCTTTATGTCTTCTTTCGTTTGTGTATGTCAATATGTGATTATTTTGTACTCTGCCATTTTGTTATTGTTAAATCATTTACATATTTAGATTTTGATTTCCTCGTTTTTATTGCAGTTGTCTCTTCGATGGGTGCCCACACATATATAGTTATTTGTATATGCATTTCGTTTTACATGGTTCTATGTATCCACACAATTACTTTGGGCCACACATTTGTATGTATACATATGCAGTTGTTATAGCATTATCTTTATGTGAACGAACGTTTATATTTACATTAATATATGTATATGTTTCTATGTGTATGAATGTTCATGTTATTATTTATACGAGAAAGTGTTTATGTGCATGAATGTTCATATTTGTGTATACATATATATATGTATATTTATGTGAGCGCTTTTTTCTGTTAATGCACGTATCTCCATTCTGTGTCAATGTGTATACCTATTCTGGTGTGAGCCCTTTCCTGTGTGTGGATACATTTACATGCCTGTGCATTTTGTGTGGGTGTCCTTCACACATCTGTGTCCATCTTGTTATGTGTTTATTTCTTGACTCTTGGTGTGTGTTTACATTTCTATGTATGTTTAGGTTTGGTTTTATATATATGTTTATGTCTATATTTGGTTTCACATTCATTCCATGCGTTTTCAAATGTTGATTCTTCTTCTATCCTTCCTTCCCCAAACCCACTCACCCCACAACCTCATCATTACTCATCTATCATTGTCATATGCCATTCTTGTTGGCGTAGGTGACCATGGTTCTCTGTTCACAGTATTGTTATCAGGATCGTTGTTTCCAAGCCTTGCTAGGTTGTCACATGAATATTTTCTCACGTCCCCATCTGTCTCTGTTCCCTTCAGTCGTGCCTGTTGTGACTATGTTCTTAAAACCTGCCTGTCTGATAGAGTGACAAAAGGGGTATTTTTCTTATCTTTTTCTTTTATTATTCTTGCACTCATCTATAGTGTCTCTAATTTCCCTCTTTCGGTCTGTTTATAATGAATGCACGCATTTTCACTTTGACTAGATGCGTTGCCATCCCTGCGCTATTATGGAGACGAGGGCTTGATGAAATATAGACATCTATTTATTTTTTTATTTTGTCGTTTTCTGTTGTTTGTCTCTTGAAAAAGGTTCAATTTGAGCCGATACGTTGAGAATTGTCCTGTTTAGTTTTATTGTTTTTTTTCTTTAATATATTTTTTATTAATAGGCTAGGTAAGTGTTTTGGTAACCTTTTTACATCATTTTGCATTACTATTTGTTCATTAGGTTACTGTGGCACCATCCACTTTGTCGGACACCCTCTGGCCATTTGGTTATTTACATTTAGAAATATCCTAATTTGACAAATTTCGTCAAATAAATGCCCAGTATGGCAACATTGTCATAAGTATCATATATTTCATTACATTTGTTATAGAAGTAGAATTTCATCCACATTGTCGCCAGCATTGACCTTACAACGTCTTCTTTTTTCCTACTGACCAGCACCTGAAGGCCAAACGATGGAATACTGCCCAACGCAGATGGAGCCTCCAATGATGGTCAGAGGAGGTTACTTGGTAGCTGCGAGAGATGGTGTATGTTATGAATGCATGTGCGAGCCGGACACTGGGCTTGCTTGCTGCGAGTAAGTCTATCTCACACTATGTTTGTCTCTGAGTCCGCCTATTCGGGACTCTTGCCAATAGGAGACCTACAAACATAATCAAAACAAGCCTTTCTACATGACTATTTTGATTATATACTGTGCTTTGCGTTCTTCATTATGTGTATTCTGTGTTGTCTGCCAACATCGATCAACGAAAAGCACGACACTAATGGAAAATATGACGTAACATGTCATGTTCGGATTCCACAAGCAGGCCTTCTGTTGACGAGAGTCACTGCCTATCGCTAAATTTGTATCTGCATAATATTTCTATTTTCTTATGTGGGTAGCATTGGCAAGCATGTTTCATCAGAACCCCATGTGACTTTAAAATGAAATAATTCTAGAAAAATGTAAGCAAAGGTATCAATTCTGCGCTGACGTTTCAAACAGCTGCTGGCTAGCATGGTACAGTTAGAATACATACTGTTGATACGAATGCTGATGATACGAATACTGATGATACGAATACTGATGATACGAATACTGATGATACGAATGCTGATGATACGAATACTGATGATACGAATACTGATGATACGAATGCTGATGTTCTATGTGTGTGGTCCTGAAGATACTTCAATAATTGCACGGGGTGTTCGTTGGTGCGGTTGTAATAGTTCTTGTCTCGATTGTTCCATTCTCAGAGACTTGGGTGCACAGGTTGATTTGTCTATTGTCTATTCCCAGGTGATGCTGGTTGATCATAATAACACATGCCGTTAAACCTAGTTGTAGGAGATTCAGTTATCGTTCCAGTATCAGATCTCTATGCTGCATTCATTCCATGTGTGTTCAAAGTTATCTAGATGTTTTCTATTCACCGTTGTTTTTGTCTACATTTGACTTTATGCCCCGATATTCTTTTGTTATATGCTCTTATTGGGTTTTTTCTCATAAGGTGACCGAACCATTTTACTTGCTGTCTTTCAATATGTTCAATACATGATATTATACCAACTCTTCGCCTAATATGTTCATTTCTTATTTTATCTAGTTCTGTAACCATTGCAGATTTTTTTTAGACACTTCATTTCAAATGTAGCATTTTTACTTTGCTGCGAGGCTGTTAAAGACCATGTTTGACATTGGTATCAAAGTGTTGGTATAAAAGTTGTAGACATTATCTGTCCTTTGTTTCCCAATTTGATCTTTGGGTGAAAAGTTAATGGTGAACGTTAGTAAGTCACTCTTTGGTTTCTAACACAATGTTTCTATTTTTCTGTCTAGTCTTCCATTTTTGGAGAAAAAAAAATGCTGCCTAGATATTTAAATTATTTGGTTTCTTTCACATTCGTGTTAGCTATTGCTGTATCCATTGATGTTGCAGACTTGCTAATTTTCATAACTTCTGTTTGTGTACGTTAATTTTCATGTCTTACTCCTGACATGCTAAAAGCAATGCATTGATGTGGTTGTGCAAATTTTCCTCACTTTGTATATTATACCTTGATCGTATTTAAACCGTGATTCGTTGATTTCATTATTATGTTCCTCATCAAGTTTATTTGCAATATTTTTCTCTTTGTTGATGTGAGCTTCTTTTATTATTCTGTCCATGTGTATGTTGAAAAGTAAAAGTGTTGAAAAGTGGAAAGCACGCAACCTTGTCTTACTCCACATCTTGTTTCCAAAGGTTCAATCATTCCATCCGTTTTTCTTACAAATATTCTTGAGACTAACGGGAATTTAACCAGTCCGTTCAACGGCACCAAATCTCCTAACGACTATTGCACACGCGTTCTTCCGTACTTGACTAACCGCATCTCCACAAAAAAAAAGATGCGATTTTGTCAAAACATTCAACAATAACAAACATCCCGTACAGGTATTGAGATATTCCCTGTAACAACAAACATATAACATTTAATATCCGTATTAGTTATACAAGGGCCGATAGGTCTTCTTGTTATGGTCCTTGTTTCGATTGGTCCGTTCGGATGACTTTGAGTGCACTTTGAATGTCTTGACAAAATCGCATCTTTTTTTTTAGATGCGGTTAGTCAAGTACGAAAGAACGCGTGTGCAATAGTTGCTAGGCGATTTAGTGCCGTTAAACGGCTTGATTCAATTCCCGTTAGTCTCAAGAATTTTTAAAAATTGTGATCTGGCCATCTACTTAAATTTACCGTTTTTCTTACTGAGCTTTGGCATCTTTGTTATTAGTTAATTAGTTTCTTCCTTTCGTGCCACTGACGAGGCTTCTGCAATAAAGCAGAGACTTTGATTCTTCATGCTTTTCGGTCCGCTGCCTGTACTTTCAGTTCTTGTATAGATTTGCAACCTATTATTTCTCCTTCTGTATGTATGATGCATTCTAGGGTAAGTTAGGGTCTTCCTCTTTCTCTCAGGTGTCCACATAAAGGCTTGCTGGTTCAGTCTGTTTTCATCTAGTCTAAGAACGTATCCCAGGTATTTCCATCTGCGTTTTCTTATAACATTTGAAACATATTTTTGGTGTGTTTTATTTCTTAGGTCGCTATTTGTGACAAAATCGCTCAATTTTATATTCAACAATTTTCGGTAACATTTATTTTCGAAGTTGTTTAACGTTTGGTCCGTTGTCTGTGTTCATTTCCAGCTTTCACTACCATAAGTCAATGATAGAATAACACAAGAGTTGAATAGTTTTAACTCGGTGTTTCTTTCTATGTCTTTACATTTCTAGATGTTCGTTAGTTTAGTGAATGTTCTTGCGGTACAATACAAGAATCAGTGGACAAGTTTCTACGGAATAAATAACTAACATAATTAAGCGGAACGAAATTCCGATAAAGACGCATATACCGACGCTTCCAAATATTCTACACGTTGCGAGATAAGAGCCCCTGATCACTCGACATGTGCACTGCACACTGAGTGGGAGGTGGATGACCAGTTCATTGTGCGCAAATTGCTAGATCGGTATTTTAAGTTACGACTTTTTAAGTTTTCGAGATAGTGCAATAGCATATGAAATTAAAAAGTTGGTATGTTGTCACGTGATTTGTCCACTGATTCTTGTATTGTACCGTGCTTGTTGAGATTGTTATGCATGTATTTATTTCTTTTACTGAGTCACCGACTGCAGACATTCTACTGCCCAAGTAAGTAAATGGTAATGCAAAATTAGTTAAACAGGTTACCAGAAAAACCTAACTATGAATAAATATAGATGAGAAAGCATTTTAAAAACATACAATAAAACAAAACAGGACAATTTACGACGTATCGGTCCAAATGGGACCTTTTTCAAGTTAACTAATAACGTGAGTCAAGTAAGTAAAGTTGGAGACAGTTCCCAGTATTTGCTTGTTTGCTGGGATGCTATTTGATGAGTTAGTGAATTGCATGTTTTTTTTATTTGATTACGATTTTTAAAATATCGCTTTTATATTATCTAATAGCTGTCCTCTGATTTAATTTGGTAAGGTTCTGTCAGAGAATGTCTCTATCTACTATGTCCAATTTTCTTTTCCCGGTCTAGAATTACCGTGTTCAGATCTTTATTGCAATCGATTACTTTTTCACTCAGTTGTCTCAGTGTGTAAAATGCGTCTGTACCGCTTGTTCCCCTTTTGAAGCCAAATTGATCGGGACTCAACTGTGGTTCTGCAAATTATCGTATTCTCTGTTCTATTATTTTTGCGTATATTTTACTTTTTATGAGTTAATAAAGAGATGCCTCTATATGATTCACTTTCTCTCTTACTACCTTTGTGTTTCTATAATGGTATAATTACTGATTTCTACCAGTCTACCAGTCTTGACAAAATCACATTTATTTTTGGAGTATGTGGTCGGTTAAGTACTGAAACCCTGTTTATTTGAGTTGCAAGGCGATTCGGTGCCGGTAGAACGAACCTGGTTCAATTCCCATTAGCATTAAGTTAGAAAAGAATGCATATTATCATGGTTTACAGCTAACAGCGATATCTACTCCTTTCGACCTGACACATCCGAGTTAAAGCTAGCGTGTCGGTCACTTTAAATAATGGGGTAGTACAACTAAGTGTACCTGCTTAATTGTATATAATGTCATACATTGCAGACCTCAGTGTTGCCATTCATGATCTCGTTATATAATGTCATACATTGCAGACCTCAGTGTTGCCATTCATGATCTCGTTATATAATGTCATACATTGCAGACCTCAGTGTTGCCATTTATGATCTCGTTATATAATGTCATACATTGCAGACCTCAGTGTTGCCATTCATGATCTCGTTATATAATGTCGTACATTGCAGACCTCAGTGTTGCCATTCATGATCTCGTTATATAATGTCATACATTGCAGACCTCAGTGTTGCCATTCATGATCTCGTTATATAATGTCGTACATTGCAGACCTCAGTGTTGCCATTCATGATCTCGTTATATAATGTCATACATTGCAGACCTCAGTGTTGCCATTCATGATCTCGTTTGAACAGCGGCAACATATGCGATTTGTCCCAGTTTTATTAATACCAATAGCCGACTCATCCATTTTCGACGGTGCAATGTACTTTTTAATTGTTAGCCAAGTTAAAGCATTGTTGTTTAAACTTACAAATTTCTGATGTAACAATTTCAAAGTATTCAATCTTTGTGTCCATGTCAATTTCAAAGAATTCAATCTCCATTGTGTTGCCGAGGCCCGAAAGGGGAGCAAAAAATAGCAATACTGTTTACCTTCCACACATGTCGTAAAAGGTGACTAAGGAGGTTATGGGATGGAGTTGGCTGTCCCATCCCATATAGGGTCAGTGACCTAAAGCCATGCTGAAGTCGGTTATGTCAGGCTGAAAGGCGCAGATATCGCAGCAATGATGTAACCATGACACAGCGCATTCCGTTCTTCGGACTACATCCTGCTAATCTGCAGGAGTTTGAGAATGAACGCAGAAGAAGAAGAAGACGAAGAAGACGAAAGGATTCAGTCTTTATGTCCATGTCGATTTCAGAGTAGTCAATCTTTCTTTCCTTCTTCTTGTTTTATACTACTCGTACTTTAAACCTGGCAGCTTCAAGAATGGAATAGTTCTCGTAAGACAGCCTTCTTTGTGTTCTTCATATATGATTGTTTCGTTGACTCTTTTATTTCTGTGATCCATCTTTTGCATGATCTGTATCTGGTATGATCGAATCATAAGTGTAATACTGAGACGAAAAACACGCAACATCACAATAATTCAAGTAAATGCACCAGCATCTGTAGCTGAAGTGCAAGAGTTCGAAATTTTCTTTGATACACTGAAGGTAACAATAGACAAAACACACAAGAAAGACATCAAATTTCAAGCTAATAAAAGGCGATCTGGATGCAAAAGCTGGTAGGGTAAGAAGAACTGAAGAATGCAGAATCAAAGTCTCATTTTGATTAGGACAGCAAAATTAAAGTCAAAGACTGCTAACATTATATCTAGAAAATGACTTAGCAATTGCCAACACACTGTTCAAGCAACACCCTCGATATATATACACCTGTACATCCCACGATTACAAGACAAGAAACCAAATAGTGTTTCTTTATAATTTTGCGATTGACATTACCTCGTTTTTTTATGTGCTTATCTTCACGTTTTTTTTAACATAAAGATTACATCTTTATTCATAATAGTTTCAGAGTATTGGATCATTATCGATGTCAATTTCAAAGTATTTTATCTTTATCCTCAGGTGTCCGAGACCACGACGAGGTTGACATTGTTTTGTAACTCAGCAAAGTAGAAACTCACTCAAGTCAAACGAGTTTCAAATAAATTGCAAAAATATATTTATCAAAACTATCAATTTTTACCCAAAAAATAATTCATACGGAGACATATCTTACAGAAGAAGGATTAGAGGAATAATGTAAACAACACGAACAAGCAAATATGATATGATAGATAGATAGATAGATAGAAAGAGAAAGATAGATAGATAGATAAAGATAGATAGATAGAAAGAGAAAGATAGATAGATAAAGATAGATAGATAGATAGAAAGAGAAAGATAGATAGATAAAAAGATAGATAGATAGATAGATAGATAGATAGATAGATAGATAGATAGATAGATAGATAGATAGATAGATAGATAGATAGATAGATAGATAGATAGATAGATAGATAGATAGATAGATAGATAGATAGATAGATAGATAGATAGATAGATAGATAGATAGATAGATAGATAGATAGATAGATAGATAGATAGATAGATAGATAGATAGATAGATAGATAGATAGATAGATAGATAGATAGATAGATAGATAGATAGATAGATAGATAGATAGATAGATAGATAGATAGATAGATAGATAGATAGATAGATAGATAGATAGATAGATAGATAGATAGATAGATAGATAGATAGATAGATAGATAGATAGATCATGGAATGTTATTGAAATGCAAAGACAAATAAATGAATGTCAAGATGAATAAAATAATATTGTTAATGGAAACCTGGATGTAAGAAAGTGTTGCTATATGTGTATGTGAATGTTGCTATATGTATATGTGAATGTTGCTATATGTATATGTGAATGTTGCTATATGTGTATATGAATGGTGCTATATGTGTATGTGAATGTTGCTATATGTGTATGTGAATGTTGCTATATGTGTATGTGAATGTTGCTATATGTGTATGTGAATGTTGCTATATGTGTATATGAATGGTGCTATATGTGTATGTGAATGTTGCTATATGTGTATGTGAATGTTGCTATATGTGTATGTGAATGTTGCTATATGTTTATATGAATTTTGCTATATGTGTATGTGAATGTTGCTCTATCGGTATATTAATAGTGCTATATGTGTATGTGAATAGTGCTATATGTGTATGTTCATGTTGCATAATTAATATTAGTTACACATATATCATTACAGAACATTGTGTCCGTGTTCTGTGGCACGGATGCATCGTGAGGTCTGTGATTGAGATAATATAGGGTTCAAATCTCACATCCTGCAATTATCCTGATTATTAAATATAATTGAGTAACTACTGGACTTAATCATATTTCCTAGATAATATCTAAAGTCAAACAATGTTGGGTTGATGGCTACTTCCTGATCAGGTTACTGGTGATGTTTCCACTAACTTCAATATTGGTATATCTATTGTATTCGCTAAACCCTTTGTTGTCTTTCAGCGTCAGGAGTAGAATAGTTTTCTGGAGATGGCCCCCGTGTGTGATGAGTATATTGTGAAATTTGTTGCCTCTTTTGTCTTGGTGATCCATCGTTTTCGTGTCCGGCTTCTAGGTCTGCCTTCACTGTATGCGTGTAGCATAACTATAGGATGCACAGTGTAGCATAGGACGCTGTCTGATGGTAGTCTGCTGTCTGATGGTAGTCTGCTGTCTGATGGTAGTCTGCTGTCTGATGGTAGTCTGCTGTCTGATGGTAGTCTGCTGTCTGCTGTCTGATGGTAGTCTGCTGTCTGATGGTAGTCTGCTGTCTGATGGTAGTCTGCTGTCTGATGGTAGTCTGCTGTCTGATGGTAGTCTGCTGTCTGATGGTAGTCTGCTGTCTGCTGTCTGATGGTAGTCTGCTGTCTGCTGTCTGATGGTAGTCTGCTGTCTGATGGTAGTCTGCTGTCTGCTGTCTGATGGTAGTCTGCTGTCTGCTGTCTGATGGTAGTCTGCTGTCTGCTGTCTGATGGTAGTCTGCTGTCTGATGGTAGTCTGCTGTCTGATGGTAGTCTGCTGTCTGCTGTCTGATGGTAGTCTGCTGTCTGCTGTCTGATGGTAGTCTGCTGTCTGATGGTAGTCTGCTGTCTGATGGTAGTCTGCTGTCTGATGGTAGTCTGCTGTCTGATGGTAGACTGCTGTCTGATGGTAGTCTGCTGTCTGATGGTAGTCTGCTGTCTGATGGTAGTCTGCTGTCTGATGGTAGTCTGCTGTCTGATGGTAGTCTGCTGATGTGTGCAAACCATTAGCTCTGTTGTCTCTTATTGTATTCCAAGATCGGGGTGGTGCCTGATCTATGTGTAATATCCCCATTTTTCATTCTGTCTCTTAGTGATATCCCTAGGATTCTGAGCAAACATGCCATTTCAACGGTCTCTCAGAACTGACTCTATATCGTGGATGATATAAATCGCTATAGAACTGACTCTATATCGTGGATGATATAAATCGCTATAGAACTGACTCTATATCGTGGATGATAGAAATCGCTATAGAACTACTTGATTCATCCAATGTGTTACCTCTACGACCTTAGCAGTTTATGGGTTTCTATCTATAATCAATAAACCGTAACACTTCAGGGTCGTAGGGGTACCACATTGGATGCCTCAGCACACAGAGTCCTCCAGCGAATTCTATCCTCAACGATGCGGATGAGTGTGGAACTATCTTGCCCTCCCCATTCCTTGATGTTGTCTGTCCATGCTTTTATTTCTCCTCCTCTGCTTCTTCCCTCCTCGATAGTTCCCTGCAGTATTGTTTTTGACAAGGAATCGTGTCTGCATACATGTCCGAACCATGCTAGTTTTCGTCGTTTCACTATTGAAAGCAATGGCTCCTGAACTCCTGCACAAATCTCTACTTTACTTCTTACGTACACATTGGTCTTATGTTCCCTATAGGAAATTTGTAGAATTCGTCTGTAGCATTTGTACTCGAAAGCTTGTAATTTTCTCTCCATGTCCGCAGTGAATGTCCAACTCTCACAACCATACAACACAACAGATAACACCAGCGACATATTCATCACGATATTAGTCTGGTTTTCTGTGTCTCTGCTGTTTACCAAGATTTTGCTCTTATCTGTATTGATTTCCATTCCGTACTTACTAGTAATTTTTCCAACTTTGCTGTTAATTCTTGCAATGATTGTTCTGGGTGGAAGCTAACAGACAAACATTTTATCAGGTATTGTGTTAGCACAAAGTTAACTTGTCTTACTCTCATGATAGTTGGATAAAGTTTAGTACGTGAAGTTATTGTTCAAGCTTTATTTTTCTGGAAGATTATATACATTTGAAGACAGGCTCCGAGTGTGTGTTATTGTGTGTGTGTGTTTGTGTCCAGGATGTCACATGTCTGTTTCCATATGTGTTTATATAGAGCAAACGATGGCAGGACAAATTTCTACCTGTTAAATCTATCATGTGCATTTCTTTCCTTTAAGTCCAGTCATGATTGGGCTCCAGTAGAAGACATATTCACTAAATTAAGTTGGACCCAGTTCGTCACGTGTTGTGATTATTGTTTACCTTTTAGTTGGTTAATCTTTATATACTTGGAATCACCTTGACTATTTTAGACATACGATTTCAAGTATAAAGTATACACACTTCTAAAGTATATTATTTAATATTTTCCTGTGATTTCAATTGATCGTCACCACACACCACACATACACAAACACACACACAGTGACCAATGACAAACACAGGAAAAACAAATGAGTCACTTTAGACGGCAGTATTTACAATGAACTAGTAAGTGTTATACTGACGATTGGTCAAACATATAATCACATGATCAAGTCACGTGACAGTAAACATAATCTCACAATATGTTCGTGGAGAACAATTAGTTCGTTGTATTCTCATATACACCGAGGACGGATGTGTCGGACCATTGGTGCAAATACAACAGCGACACAGCACATTATATCCTATAGTAAGGAACACGCGAGAGTTTAAGAATGAACGCTCAAGAAGAAGAGTAGTATTCTCATACGTCACACACATTCGCAAGAAAGCTTGAAACGGGGTAATGAAGTTTTGCTAATAACGAGACACACACATAATCACACACATAAATTGACGTTTCGACCAAAAGGTTTTTATCAAAATTGTATACAAATATACATGTAAAAAAAACGCGCAGGGGCCACCCAACTGGCGTTCACATGTCAAGTGAGATGTGGGCGTGGCTGATCCTTCTTTTTAGATGCATATGTGCATGTAATCTTGATAGAGGCGTTTTAATCGAAACATCGATTTGTGTGTGTGATTATGTGTGTGTCTAGATATTAGAAAAATTTCATTACCCTGTGTCCAACATCCCTGTCGGATTTCAGTTTTGCACAGTGAGTACTTTTTATCGACATTCACACAAAAATCTTTTTTGTGCAATTTATCTCGTTAGCAGGGACAGTTCTGCAGATTATGTTCAGATGTCTGTTCATCTGTTCCACAGTAATGTGGCACACAGTCGCATCCCGTGCATGTGTTTGTTCAGTCTGTACTACCCTGTCCCCAGATTAAGTATGGTTACCTGTCCCTGTCAATTTAGACAATTGTAAGTGTCGTTTTCCATGTTATCTTCATTCATCGTTTGTAAGCTCTTTTCTTTTCTTTATAAGACTTCATTATATGCTTTCATATACTGTCCTTCCTCTTTGACCAACTCTCCAGTCGTCTCATTTACCGGGACAGAACAAGTTATAAGTATACGTCTCAGAACAGGACACAACCGACTCCGCAGTCACATGTATACAAAGTTCAAGATTGGCAACACGGCCATGTGTACATGTGGACAGGCAGCACAGAGTGCCAAACATATACTTCAAGAGTGTTCTGAGCATGAAACGCTGAGGCGAACATATTGGCCAGAGGAAAGAACACTGGAATCAAAACTCTATGGGACACTGTATGAACTACAAAAGACAGTGAGTTTTATTAAGGAGACAAAATGACAGATATAGACATGTTTCAAGTGAACGAAAGAAGAAGAAGAATTTACCGGGACACCACAGATTGATCGTACCCACTAAATACAATTATACTCATTTTGCTTGCTGAGTCATTTAGTTTGTCTCTTTATGTGTTATAGTTTACCACACTTGAGGGATGCAGACCAGATAGTGCACCTGCAACGATGACCACTTGTGGACATTCATAGACTGTGTCAAGTATCACGTGCTTCTTGTTTTATTGCTTGACCCCAGCATTGTAGTTGGCGAGTAACTTTCCTGTGGGGATGGACTTTATTTTAGGAAAATAGTCAGGATATTTCACAAAAATGCTGTCTGCTTAATTTCTAATTGAGCTATTAGCTCATCCATCCATAAATGCATCTATCCATAAATGCATCTATCCATAAATGCATCTATCGACAAATGAATCTACCCATAAATGCATATATCGATAAATGCATCCATCCATAAATGCATCTATTCATAAATGCATCTATCGACAAATGCATCTATCCATAAATGCATCTATCCATAAATGCATCTATCCATAAATGCATCTACCCATAAATGCATCTACCCATAAATGCATCTATCCATAAATCCACCTATCCATAAATCCACCTATCCATAAATCCACCTATCCATAAATCCACCTATCCATAAATCCATCTATCCATAAATCCATCTATCCATAAATCCATCTATCCATAAATCCATCTATCCATAAATCCACCTATCCATAAATCCATCTATCCATAAATCCACCTATCCATAAATCCATCTATCCATAAATCCATCTATCCATAAATCCACCTATCCATAAATCCATCTATCCATAAATCCACCTATCCATAAATCCATCTATCCATAAATCCATCTATCCATAAATCCATCTATCCATAAATTCATCTATCCATAAATCCACCTATCCATAAATCCATCTATCCATAAATCCATCTATCCATAAATCCATCTATCCATAAATCCATCTATCCATAAATCCATCTATCCATAAACTACCCTACAGTTTTGTTGAATCTCTTAGGGCGGCAACTATCACATCTCTACTTCTTTCATGGAAGTAACGGTCATTGAACCTGTGTTCTATGTTCTCCTTACGGTCTGTACATGGCCCACTCATTTCCTGACCCAACGTTCAGATTATTTTGTAGTTTATGTATTACAATGAGAAATCGATCCGGATTTGTGAGCTGGAGATTCGATTTGCAGTAAGAATGGCCTGTCTAGTAACTATAGACGTAATATAAATATTTATTCTGTTGATATTTCTTCCAGAACTTAGTCTTGTTTCTGTGTTTTATCTCAAACTCCTGCAGATTAGCAGGATATAGTACATAGAACTGAATACGTTGTGTCATGGTTACAGCTTACCTGCACAGTCAGCACTGTTCGGTCTGATACATTCGTCTTCCGCATGGAATCTGTGACACATTGACCATGTATTGGATGGGACCGGCAACCGAGTCCAGTCCTTAGTCACCTCTTGCAAAACATGTAAGGCAGGTCAAGGTCATGGTATTACTTCGCCGCATCGCATGAACACATAGATGCTGGTCGCCATCTTGATTCTGAGAGAGTAGATGTTCGGTAGCCATCATTATTCTTCTGAGAGAGTACATGTTCGGTAGCCATCATGATTATGAGAGTGTAGATGTTCGGTAGCCATCATGATTCTGAGAGAGTAGATGTTCGGTAGCCATCATGATTCTGAGAGAGTACATGTTCGGTAGCCATCATGATTCTGAGAGAGTAGATGTTCGGTAGCCATCATGATTCTGAGAGAGTAGATGTTCGGTAGCCATCATGATTCTGAGAGAGTAGATGTTCGGTAGCCATCATGATTCTGAGAGAGTAGATGTTCGGTAGCCATCATTATTCTTCTGAGAGAGTACATGTTCGGTAGCCATCATGATTCTGAGAGAGTACATGTTCGGTAGCCATCATTATTCTGAGAGAGTAGATGTTCGGTAGCCATCATGATTCTGAGCGAGTATATGTTCGGTAGCCATCATTATTCTTCTGAGAGAGTACATGTTCGGTAGCCATCATGATTCTGAGAGTGTAGATGTTCGGTAGCCATCATGATTCTGAGAGAGTACATGTTCGGTTGCCATCATGATTCTGAGAGAGTAGATGTTCGGTAGCCATCATGATTCTGAGCGAGTATATGTTCGGTAGCCATCATTATTCTTCTGAGAGAGTACATGTTCGGTAGCCATCATGATTCTGAGAGTGTAGATGTTCGGTAGCCATCATGATTCTGAGTGAGTAGATGTTCGGTTGCCATCATGATTCTGAGTGAGCAGATGTTATGTAGCCATCATGATTCTGAGTGAGCAGATGTTATGTAGCCATCATGATTCTGAGAGAGTAGATGTTATGTAGCCATCATGATTCTGAGAGAGTAGATGTTCGATAGCCATCCTGATTCTGAGAGAGTACATGTTCGGTTGCCATCATGATTCTGAGAGAGTAGATGTTCGGTAGCCATCATTATTCTTCTGAGCGAGTAGATGTTTGGTTGCCATCATGATTCTGAGTGAGCAGATGGTAGATAGCCATCATGATTCTGAGAGAGTAGATGTTCGGTAGCCATCATGATTCTGAGAGAGTACATGTTCGGTCGCCATCATGATTCTGAGAGAGTAGATGTTCGGTAGCCATCATTATTCTTCTGAGCGAGTAGATGTTTGGTTGCCATCATGATTCTGAGTGAGCAGATGGTAGATAGCCATCATGATTCTGAGAGAGTAGATGTTCGGTAGCCATCATGATTCTGAGAGAGTACATGTTCGGTCGCCATCATGATTCTGAGAGAGTACATGTTCGGTTGCCATCATGATTCTGAGAGAGTAGATGTTCGGTTGCCATCATGATTCTGAGAGAGTAGATATTCGGTCGCCATCATGATTCTGAGTAAATTGGCCAGAAGTATCAAAAAACACGTGGATAATCACCAAAGTACAAATATGATGATATATCAAGATCTGATTTAGAAAACTGATGGACATGTCGTCAAATTGATTGGTCAGACTAACGTTAATGGTTGTTTACTTTCTGAATACCACCACGTAGTCACGTACAATCTGGAACTTAATGAATACATAATGAATGAGTACAACAGCTTTATTTTAATCCTAGTAGTAATAGTCACAAATAATGGCAGATGTGAAACAGAAGTTAAAAGGAGAATAGGAATGGCTAAAGGTACCTTCAATGACATGAGGAAATTATTAATATCTAAACAAATTACAAACAAGTTAAAAATGAGAATTATAAAATGCTACATCTATTCTATATTAATGTATGGCTCAGAAACATGGATACTAAATAAACAATTAGAAGACAAAATTGATGCCTTTGAGATGTGGGTATATAGAAGAATATACAATCTAAGATTATACGAATATAAGAATATAAGAGAAGGGTATACGATCTCAAGGTGGCCAAAGGAAGAGCTACAAGGACTCGTTAAATGACTCACTGAAAGCCTTTGAAATAGACCACGATACATGGGAAGAACTTGCACAAAATAGATCTACATGGCGTTCTAAAATAAAAAAGAGCGCATCATCTTGTGAAAAGAAGAGAAATGCAGTAGCTCAACAGCGGAGAGCAGCTAGAAAGTCACGGATAGACCAGGATCCGTCTACAGTCGTTATTCCATGTCCAAACTGTCCAAGGACATTTACAGCTCGAATAGGGCTCATTAGCCATCTACGAACTCATTATAATCAAGGACATAACTAAAATGAAATTTTCAAAAGTGGATGTAACAAATGTTCATCATCATCATGTGATGGACGAACAACAACAACCACAACAACATATAGAAGAATAGGGAGATATCATGGAAAGAGAAGAAATCAAATCAAGAGGTGCTAAAGACACTTAATATGAAGAAAGAACTACTAAGAGAAATAAAGATCAGGCAAATAAAATACTTTGGACACATTGAAAGACATGACAGCTTATTGAAGACCTTACTTGAGGGTAAAGTCAAAGGGAAGCCAGGAAGAGGTAGACAGAGATACAAGTGGGAGAGTAACATCACACGATACGATGAACAGGTTACAGTCTAGCAGAGTTCACCACCAAGACAAGAGACAGGAGATGTTAGAGATACGTTGCAGTCAACCTTCGTTGTGGAGACGGCACTTGATGATGATGAGTAGTAATAAAATCAAACAAAATTGTATTGTGACATTTACTAGGTAATATTGCAGCTATTAAGAACACGTGGATAATCACCAAAGTACAAATAGGAACATATATAAAGATCTGATTTAGAAAACTGATGGACATGTCATTACTCAAGTCCGTTACGTGGACAAATAATTATACGAGAATTATATGTCAATTATAATTGACAGCAATGAAAAAAGACTTATCATTAAACAATATTTAAAGTTAAATTTATTGGACATACCTATAAATAAATTATGTAATAAACTAAACCATTACAAATCTCACATGTATTGCTGTGATGACGTTCAGACTGATCATTATTTCAGTCTTTATTGATTGTTGGATATAATTCACATTTAATTAGACAAGTTTAATACACCTAATTAACATATTTATTACAGCAGAATGCCACTAGAACGCATCCATGTAAAATAAATGTCCTTATATATATATATATATATAACCAACACTGTTCCCACTTACATTTATTTATTAAAGGTTTGTACTGTATATAACTAACATCTGTTATTACATACATATTTTGTTTTTCAGAATCACGTTGTTTTAATGGAACTTTACTATAATAATAATAATAATAATAATAATAATAATAATAAGTATTATAATAATAATAATAATAATAATAATAATAATAATAATAAGTATAATAATAATAATAATAATAATAATAAGTATAATAATAATAATAATAAGTATAATAATAATAATAAGTATAAGTATAATAAAAATAATAATAATAATAATAATAATAATAATAAGTATAATAATAATAATACTAATAATAATAAGTATAATAATAATAATAAGTATAATAATAATAATAAGTATAATAATAATAATGATAATTCATAAAGCAATGACAAACTACTGAATGCATTTATATTTCCTATTTTGACGGATTCTAGAAAATAAAACATCAATAGAAATGATGGATTGATTGCTACGACCTTCCTATAGTTTATTAATAAAACATGGAAGGATGGACAGTTACCATGAGCATGGCTCACAGCAACCATCAACCCCGTTTTTAAGAAAGGAAAACCGGCAGGAACACCAAGAAGTTATATGCTCATATCCCGCACCTCATGCATAGACAAGCTGGTTGTGAGAATGGTTAACAAAATACGGTTAACTACTGGTAGTTTGAAGACCATAATTGACTAGACAATAACCAGACATGCTTCAGGCATATATGTCGCACAAATGATTCTCTCTTCATATTCACACAAAATGCGTTGGATAGTTTCCAATAAGCAAAAATCACATTAGCAGTGTTCATTGACCTTGCGAAAGAATATGATAAAGTTTGGAGAAAAGGACTCTTGCTGAAGATGAACAGAATGGAAACAGGTGGGAAGATGTTTAAATGGATACAGGCCTTTCTGACAAACATGACTATAGACCCCAGCTATGTCGGTACACTATCCCAGAAAAGAACACTATAGGAGGGACTGCCTCAAGGCTCCCATCTAAGCTGCACACTATTCCTTATGGTCAGTGATAATCTAACGAAACATCTCAAGCTGTCAAAAGCAATGTTTGCTGATGACCTTGCCATCTGGACCACTGATAAATATCCAATCCTGGCAAAATCAAAGATCAATAATGCTCTTCTTACAATCTCAGTATAGTGGAATCTACTAATCAATACACAGAAAACTTATCACACTATTTTCTTACGAAGTCACAAAACAGATAAAAGATATGTTAACACCAAAATTAGTGGGGAAATATTAACAAAGGATGAAACCCCTGTATACCTTGAAGTAAAACGAGATAGACAACAAACACATTTAGACCACATCAGAAAAATCTCAGAGGAAAACCAAGTAAATGGCTAGACCTCGTTAAAACCTTATAATTAAGTGCAAACTGCGGGGGGGGGGGGGATGGGGGGGGGGGTGAGGGCAGACAAACAGACTGTCTGCCAACTGTATCTTGGCTATGTGAAACCAGTAATGGATTATAGCCTTTCTCTTCAGACCATTCTGCGAAATACCTATTTCATCCCTGAATAGAGTGCTGGCAGAACGAAGCTCTGAGATTAATATGTAGAGGTATGCGATCATCACCCACAGCAGTATACGATATAGATGTAAATGTAGAACCTTTGGTTATCAGACGGAAAAGAGCACTGACGAAAGCGGAGGAAATGTATAAGAGACAAAAGAATGGCCATCCAAATAAAATACTTATTAACACTTGGAACCGAACAAAAAAGAGTAAAACAACTGTCTCTACTGGATATATCCGGAGAGGACAATGACAAACATCATCTACCACAAGAGAGAGAACTAGAAAACAAATACATCGGACCACCCCCCCCCTAGGGAGAGCGTACACCAACCAAGTATCCAAACAAAATTTCTAGATAAAGTTATCCAATAAGGGAACACTACCAACAATGTAAAGACAAGTGCGCTTAGAAACTATAAATAGCTAGCTATCATCACCAATCAATGACTTAATTGTCTTCTTCTTCTTCTTCTGCCTTCGTTCTCAAATTTCTGCAGATTAGCAGGATGTAGTCCGAAGAACGGAATGCGTTGTAACATGCTTTACATTATTGCTGCGATATCTGCTCCTTTCGGCCTGACATATCCGATTTCAGCATGGCTCTGGGTCACTGACCCTATATGGGATGGGACAGCCAACTCCATCTCATAACCTCCATAGTCGCCTCTTACGACATGCATGGAAAGAAACAGTGTTGCTATTCTTTGCTCCCCTTTCGGGTCCGGCAACACACGGGTGGGCCTACATTGATGGATCGGCTTTCAAGGTCACCTGTTTTACAGGATATGGCAAATGGACTGACTGGTCGAAATGTATTTAGTGAATTGACACGGCCAAAAATGACACGACAACATAAACAAACTCTGCAGACGAAAAAATCCCTAATCTTTCAGTTTCGAACAGGACATTCAATAATCAATAGTCATTTAAATCGTCTTAAACCCCATCATCTACCCACTAGTAGATACTGCTCTTATCACAAAAACAGTGGAACACCTCCTTAAAGACTTCCCTTACCTTCCAACTGCCAGGAAAAGCAACTTCTACATACACCCTTAACAGTCACTAACTTACTGCATGGGTAACTACGTCAACTTCAGAAGACCTGCACTTTTTTAATAATGGCATTGTGCTGACAGTAGCAGCATTATTCATCAGCATTTGGTAGAACGACAAGACAGGACCTGTGGCTACGACCTGAATATGATACGCTACCAATATTAACAATGATAAAAGTAGTAATAATAATAATAATAATATTTTGTGTTGTATGTTAAGTGATTATCACGATTAGTATTCCAGATTTCAATACAAGCATAGACGTTCAAACAAATTTGACTTCTTCAAGTACAAGAAACGAAATGAAGACTAGTATTCTTTCAATAAATCGTCAACCACTAGGGATACTTGCTGTTATATATATTTTCCTCCTCGGTGATGCCTTCCCCGAGGACCTAGGATTTGAATGTTATTTTGGCCCAATACTCAATACCACAAGTAAGTATATTTGTTTTCTTGGTACACTCAGAAATTGAGATTAAGCTAAGATTGTAGATGGTTGCCATTGCGAGGTTGAATATGATTTGAAAAAGTAATATCAGCATTACAGTAAAGACGAAGCTATTCAGACAGCTAGTGTTAAGTATACTTTTATACTGATGTAAAACTCGTCGGACACTCAATGTAGACTCGGAAAAAAGGGTTCAGACTTTCGAAAACAACTATTACAAACGAATGTTAAGATTTAGTTATATAAAACATACAACAGATATCTTCGTCCGGTAGCAAATAAACAAACTTGCAGGTCATCAAGAATCACTTTTAGCAATAGTAAAAAGGCGTAAACTTGAACTACTTTTGGCAGTAGTAAAACGGCGTAAACTTTAACTACTTTTGGCAGTAGTAAAACGCCGTAAACTAGAACTACTTTTAGCAGTAGTAAAACGGCATAAACTTTAAATACTTTTGGCAGTAGTAAAACGGCGTAAACTTGAACTACTTTTAGCAATAGTAAAACGGCGTAAACTTGAACCACTTTTAGCAGTAGTAAAACGACGTAAACTTGAACCACTTTTGGCAGTAGTAAAACGACGTAAACTTGAACCACTTTTTGCAGTAGTAAAACGGCGTAAACTTGAACCACTTTTGGCAGTAGGAAAACGGTGTAAACTTTATCTACTTCTGGCAGTAGTAAAACGGCATACACTTTAACTACTTTTGGCAGTAGTAAAACGGCATAAATTTGTTTGGTTTGAAAAAAGTAACTACATTAACACTATTCAATCTCGAAAATTATTTTGCAAGGAAGAGTCGAAGGTAGAAGTGGAAGAGGGGATAACGAAAATATTGCATTGATAACATCTAGGAATAGTGTTGGCGTGATTTTTCCTCACTCCTCCGAATGTCTGAGGATAGAGGTATTTGGAGAGCTTTCGTGCTGAAGTCTCCAGTGATGCATCCTTACAAGACTTGCTATTATTATTATTAATATTGTTATTGTTGTTATTATTATTGTTATTATTATTGTTATTCTTATAGTTATTGCTATTGTTTTTGTTATTGTTATTGTTATAGTTATTATTATTGTTATTTTTATTGTTATAGTTATTGTTATTGTTATTATTATTGTTATAGTTATTATTATCGTTATTATTGTTATTGTTATTCCAAATGATTTATGTGATAATATCGATTCGTTCACAAATATTCTTGAAACTATCTTAGCTGCAATGACAAGAAGGAATGCAGCTGGATATACAACGGATAACTAAGTGCGCCGTGTTATGGCTAAATCCTGTTTGTGATGTCTTCGCCTTTCCCCAATATTTTGACTCAATGTGAGATGGGGGCAACCAGCACATCCCCAATAACTTCTAAATCACCAAACGACATGCATGGCAGGCTACAGTATCGTAGTTCTTTGTTCCCTTTTCGCGTCTCGGCAATAAAATACATATTAATAATTGAATGACCTCGTATATAGAAGATGGAGATCTAGAGAAACTCTACGAAGAACCATTAATAGAGACGGCATGTCATTGAACCTAAACAACACCCAAGACCTGAAATAACTGGCAACACAAAGACAGAAGTGGAAAGCTATAGTTTTTGTCATATGGCCCTGGAGAAACATAACATAACATAACATAACATAACATAACATAACATAACATAACATAACATAACATAACATAACATAACATAACATAACATAACATAACATAACAACATAACATAACATAACATAACATAACAACATAACATATAAAGAACATTGACTGAAATATATTATGAATTTGTATGCATCACTACAGACTCCAATCAGATGTTCATCACTATTCTGGGTTGCCGCACGGTTGTGTTTACTGCCAAAAAAAAGATAATTACAGCACATCCTCTTCAGGACGTAGCCATGAACCCAGTATTCTTTGCCCTTAGTGATTTTCTATGTAACATAAATAAGTTCAGTAGTTTGCATTGCTTTCTTAACGGTCCGCGTGCATTGCCTCTGGCGAGTTTCAATGCACGGCATCACAGAGGCAGTCTTATGGCCAAAGTGTTGGTAATAAATAACAAAATATCTGCATTGTGTATAAACGATTAAAATCATGCGCTGACTTTTCAAGAAATCTATCTGTCTATAAACTTGTATTATCTCTGTCGAATTATCAACATTCATTCATTTCATAATTGTTCATAAGATACATAGATCACACCTATAAAGTGGCAAAGGCAACAGAAGAAAACAACGTGAAGGATAACTTAAACGAATTGCTATTTGCAGATGACCAAGCACTAGTAGCATCATCAGAAGAGCAACTACAAAGACAAATAGACAGAATACATCAAACATGCCAAACCTTTAACATGAAGATAAATATAGAAAAAATCGGAGTAATAAAAATAGGAAGAACAGAAAGAAACACCAATCAATATATATATATATATATATATTGAAAACAACAGACTTAAATATGTGACAGAATTTACATAACATACCTAGGAAGCAATAACAGACAGAAGGAGTAACACAGAAATACACAATAGATGTAAATCATATCAATTCCTAGGCCACATGGCACCAATCTTCAGAAACAAAAATGTAGATTTAAACACCAAAATAACATTATTCAAAACGATTATTAAGAGAATGCTGTGCTACCATTGTCAAACATGGACAACGACAGTACAAGACAAATAAGTGAGAATTGAAGACATTAGACAAAGAACCGGCACTGCCCCAATCTTGAAGTAAATTAGGAGACAACGGATCAAAGGGTTTGCATCCATCAGCAGACTACTACCAGACAGCATACCACAGCAAGCTATGCTATACAGATACAGGGAAGACAGATCTGAAAGCTGACCACGAAATCGATGGACCACCGAAATAAAAGCGGCGACAAATTTCACAATATACTCAACACACATGAGGACCATCTCCAGAAAACTCTTCTACCCCTGACGCTGAAAGACAACACAGGTTTAAGCGAATAGATAGATAGATTGGTTGATTTCGAAAGGGCAAATATGTTGTTTCTAACAATTTTTTTTCTACGTTGAACGTTATTCTGAGAGTATGAGCTTTCTCTAGACATGACTGCAACAATGATGGTATTTAAAAGTTGTGTGCATAACAACTTTTCTTCTTTTCACGATGTAGCAACAAGATTTTCAGTTAAACTATTGTCCTAAGTTTTGTTATGTGTTTGGTGTTATGTGTTATGTGTTACAACGAAATTGTATTTTCTTATTATTTGATCTATCAAGTCTCACTATAGTAACAAAACTTTCACTTATTTTTTGATGTATCAAGTCTCACTATAGTAACAAAACTGTCACTTATTGTTTGATGTATCAAGTCTCACTATAGTAACAAAACTTCCAAATTTCCTGATGTATTATCAATTACCTGTTTGACATATGTAATATGTTACACATATACTCTTCATTCTACATATGTACGTGAGTCGAGTAGACGGTGTTTGAATTAGTTAAAAGACACAAAACTTACAATATGTGAGATGAAATATCTGAGACAATTCGCAATTGTGATCAAGTTAGACAAAATGAGAAATGACTAAATCAGGAGAAGAATTGTTATAAAACCATGAATAGAATAAATTAGAAACAACACAAAAAATGGTTTGGACACCTTCTGAGAATGAGCCATAACCAACTTCTGACAAGAACATATACAAGACACAGTGGAAGTCCTAGAAAAAAATTGATATGCATCAAGATAATCCGGAACAAACAAGGGGATTCAGCACAGCCAAGGCGACACGTCTGGTATTGGATATACAATTAAAGCTACCAGCCACCCTCATTCTCTTGTGCTTGACAGAAAGTGTGAATGTTCATTCAATCATCCACATGGGGATAGACAATAAACACAAACATGGACAAAAGAATCTGCCACACAATTTGTATCCAAACTTAAACAAGAAAATATAGTAAAGAGGATAAGTTCTCAACAAAAACAACAAACACAAAAAAACACAACAATTGGCCAGTAAGCTTTAAAAAATACATTTGAAGGCATGACCAAAATAGGGTCAATATGAATAAACTATAGTTAATTATCGTTGATTACTGCTGTAGAATTTCAAAGCCTTACATTTCATAATTCTACTGCCACGCAGGTATATATTTAGATTGGCAGGTAGAATACTGTGCAACGCTGATGGAGCCACCAACAATTCTCAAAGGAGGTTTCTTGAGAGGTTTCAGAGACGGTGCATGCTATGAGTGCATGTGTGAGCTGGACATTGGGCTTGCTTGCTGCGAGTAAGCTATCTCACAGGAGGATGGATAAATGCGTGGATAGATAGATGGGTGAAGAGATATGTGGGTGGAAGGGTGGTTCCGTGCATGAATGGATGTTTAGGTGAATGAAAGGGTATGATAGATGAGTGGATGGATGAATTGATTGACGGGCGACTGAATGAATAGTTGGATGGGTAGATGGATGGGTAGATGGATGGGTGGATGGATGGGTAGATTGATGGGTAGTTGGATGGGTAGTTGGATGGGTAGATGTATGGGTAGATGGATGGGTAGTTGGATGGGTAGTTAGATGGGTAGATGGATGGGTAGATGGATGGGTAGTTGGATGGGTAGATGTATGGGTAGATGTATGGGTAGATTGATGGGTAGATGGATGGGTAGTTGGATGGGTAGTTGGATGGGTAGTTGGATGGGTAGATGTATGGGTAGATGGATGGGTCGTTGGATGGGTAGATGGATGGGTAGATGTATGGGTAGATGGATGGGTAGTTGGATGGGTAGTTAGATGGGTAGTTGGATGGGTAGATGGATTGGTAGATGGATGGGTAGATGGATGGGTAGTTGGATGGGTAGATGTATGGGTAGATGTATGGGTAGATTGATGGGTAGATGGATGGGTAGTTGGATGGGTAGTTGGATGGGTAGATGTATGGGTAGTTGGATGGGTAGTTGGATG